>OX638142.1:64940944-65540944 GCA_951805005.1 Othius punctulatus
ATTGTTCAAGGCAAAAAGGAGCACTGCACCCATGAAATTCGTCGCAGGTACCTATATACTTCCATAAATGAGTCAGTGTCTGCCTACCCACAGAATGACAATTATTTGCCAAATTACGTGTTCCCTGACCTTCCATCAAAATTTAGTCATCAACAAATGTAACAATAGGAGTGCGCACAACTGCGTATTACACTTTACAGTGAATTATGCCATATATATTTAACTTCAATTGTTATGGTAATTGGTTATGGTAAATAAGATATAGGAATATTCGGGAAATCAATTATAATTACATTTATTTAATTCTTTACGAATTTATTTATTCAGTTATCATGTATTATTATATTATTATAAATAATTATTCTTGGAAAATCAGCGCTCCGGCTGGAGTTTGTAGACTTTAAAGTGGTCTTAGATACCTCAAGAGGAAACTAATGAACATGACTTTTTAAATGGCACAAAGTGAACGCCATTCCACCAAAAAGCCACAATCTGACGGAGTGATAATTAACGTGGACTTTGACCCAATATTTATGCTATCCACTTGTTTATTTATTAAAGAAATGCGATCATTCATTGCTGTACTCTTTATTCAAAATGTCTGTCAATAAACTTTCAATCCTGCTATACCTGATCTTAATATACGCATGCTTCGATCCCGTCGATTCCGGAGTTATAAAGAAAATTAAAGAAACCGTAGAAAGCATTAAAGGCTATTTCAGGCATAACCACAGTGCTGACGAACACTGCGACCAAAGCGGAGAGGCAACTGAACCAAACCAGATTGTAACATCAGAACCGACAGGTAAGCAAAATAGTGAATGCCAACTAAGTTTTCTTTAAGTATGTCAATATTGTAGTGACTTCAACTGGCTATCCAAAAATAGATGTAAGATTAGGCGAGGAAGATGACAGTACTACACCTATAATCATTCCTAACTTATCCACTAGACGATTAATTGACCCTGGCAGTAATGACGAATGCCCAGAAGGATCAAAACGAGCTGGGAATAGATGTAGAAAAGCATTGTAAATCTATAATCATGAGGATACTGAAGCTATAAGAAATATCGTCTATAAATGAATAAGTCTGTAATACTTTCATATAATTGCAATAAATAGTTAGGTTTAATGACTATTTCTCTAAGATAGGTGAACTTTTAATAAAAAAACCTTACTCCTTTTGAACTCAACCGTAAGGATGTTATCATGTTTGTAATACCTGTTGTTCTCTCTTTCTCTCTTGAGGAAGTTGGCTATATTGAAATTAGAGATATCAAAAATAAACTCCGAAGTAGTATGTGCCAAGATACTTTGATCAATCTATATAATTAAGTATTAATAATACCATGGGTGAAAATGGCAATGAGGTTTCTAAATATTGACTTGTATCATTGGTTCCTCTTTTTTTTCGAAAATATTTGAAGCTGCATTAAAAAACTCACCAATATTTTCAAACTATGCCTCAACCACGGTATACATCCAGATGCCTTTAAATATGTATACAGGGTGTTAATACCAAGTTATAACACCCGAAAATGGCAGTTAGAACTCATTGAAACAAACAACTTTTCTTAGTTAAAATTTTTGAATTGGAGCCCTAGTTCATAGTTATTGGCATTCTTTTGTTTTTCGAAAAATCGTCATTACTCCCTTATTTTAAGGCATATTTAAAAAATACAAAAACGTTCAACATGCGCTTTCGGTTCTCTAAAACATTAGTATTTACAATTATTTTCTATTTTAACAAATAACATAATGGCGACCGAAGAAAAATTTTGATAGAAGATATTTTGAAAATCACTCAATTGATTTTTGAAAATAAAACATACAAACTTAGGATTTACACCCTGTATATTATTCGAGTACTTAAATGTGGAAATGACAATGGGGTTTCTAACTATTGACCTATATCATTGGTTCCTCTTTTTTCGAAAATATTTGTAGCTGCACTTAAAAACGTATGTGTTACTGTTTTGATGGTAACTATCTATTCAGTATAATTTTATTCAAAATAATAGCTTTGAGATTTAATTTGAAGTCGCAAATGTAAATTCTATGGATTTGTCACATAAATGTACCTTCTATTTTCAGTTAAACAAATCAAAGAAACGTAATTGCAGAAAAATAAGATAATTGAAATTTGTAAATTCCAAATTGGTAGAAGTAAATGTATTAAAATTGGGAATATAACAGGATTGGTGTGATTTAAATGAATTGATTTAAGTCATGATTTAAATCATAATTTAAATCAACTGATTTTTTTTTAATGAATCATTGATTTAAATCAAAATTGATTTTTTTAATTTAGTCTTTGCTGTTGACAGTGACTTTTCTAACTATCGACCTATATCATTGGTTCCTCTTTTTTCAAAAATATTTGAAGCTGCACTTAAAAACGTATGTGTTACTTTTTTGAAGGTACTATCTATTCAGTATAATTTTATTCAAAATAGTAGCTTTGAGATTTAATTTAGAATCGCAAATGTAAATTCCATATTTTTGTCACCTAAATGTACATTCTATTTTCTGTTAAACAAATCAAAGAAACGTAATTGCAGAAAAATAAGATAATTGAAATTTCTAAATTCCAAATTGATAGAAATAAATGTATTAAAATTGGGTTTATAACAGGATTGGTGTGATTTAAATCAATTGATTTAAGTCATGATTTGAATCATAATTTAAATCAACTGATATTTTTTTTTTTAAATGAATCATTGATTTAAATCAAAATTGATTTTTTTAAATTAGTCTTTGCTGTTGACAATGACGTTTCTAACTATTGCCCTATATCATCGGTTCCTCTTTTGTCGAAAATATTTGAAGCTGCACTTAAAAGCGTATGTGTTACTGTTTTGAAGGTAACTATCTATTCAGTATAATTTTATTCAATATAATAGCTTTGAGATTTAATTTGAAGTCGCAAATGTAGATTCCATAAGTTTGTCACATATGTACCTTCTATTTTCAGTTAAACAACTCAAAGAAACGTAATTGCACAAAATTAAGATAATTCAAATTTGTAAATTCCAAATTGGTTGAAATAATTGTATTAAAATTTGGTTTATAACATAATTAGTGTGATTTAAATGAATTGATTTAAGTCATGATTTGAATCATAATTTAAATCAACTGTTTGTTTTTTTAAATAAATCATTGATTTAATTTTATTTTTTTAATTAGTCATCGCTTTTGCACTGTTGTGCATTCCAATAGGTGAACAATCCTATTGGAATGCACACAGAAATTTAAATCAATTGATTTAAATTTAAATTTAAATTTATAACTATAATGTAACTATTGAGTTAGCATGCTTTAAAGTAGATAATTGTAAGAAAAGAAAATATTTTTCTTTTCTTCCAATTTTTTAGTCCATGACATGGTACAGATACACATAAATTTGATTTAATCATCAATTATTGTTCAAATTCAAGAATTTATTTAAAAAAATCATATGATTTAAATCGTGTAACGACATTATATAAATATAATGTAACAATAGAGTTGGCATGCTTTAAAGTAGATAATTGTAAAAAAATAAAATATTTGTCTTTTCTTCAATTGGTTTAGTCCATGACATGGTACAGATACACATAAATTTGATTTAATCATCAATAATTGTTGAAATTCAAGAATACATTAAAAAAATCATATGATTTAAATCGTGATGTAAATCAATTGATATAAATCACATCTTACCTGGTTTCCAACTCTAGTTTTTAATGACAAAATTCCAGAAAAACTAATCTGAAAATAGAAATTGGGAATGTGTAAAAAAATCATAAATTGATTTAAGTCATGATTTAAATCATAATTAAAGTCAGCTGATTTTTATAAAATAAATTATTGATTTAAATCTTTTTTTTAGTTAGTCATTGCCTATGCACTGTTTGTGCATTCCAATAGGTGAATAATCCTATTGAAATGCACAACCTGTCTTAAATCAATTGATTTAAATTTAAATTTAAATTTATAAATATAATGTAACTATAGAGTTAGCATGCTTTACAGTAGATAATTGTAAGAAAAGAAAATATTTATTTTTTCTTCCAATTTTTTAGTCCATGACATGGTACAGATACACATAAATTTGATTTATTCATCAATTATTGTTCAAATTTAAGAATTTATTTAAAAAAATCATATGATTCAAATCGTGTAACGTCATTATATAAATATAATGTAACTATAGAGTTAGCATGCTTTAAAGTAGATAATTGTAAGAAAAGAAAATATTTTTCTATCATTCCAATTTGTTTAGTCCATGACATGGTACAGATACACATAAATTTGATTTAATCATCAATTATTGTTCAAAATCAAGAATTTATTTAAAAAAATCATATGATATAAATCGTGATGTAAATCAATTGATATAAATCACATCTTACCTGATTTCCAACCCTGGGTTTTAATGCTAAAGTCCAGAAAAACTAATATGAAAATAGAAATTGGGAATGTGTAAAAAAATCATAAAAAGTGTTTATTAAATTGGAAAATTTAAAAATATCATAAAAAGTGTGCATTAAATTATTGCTCAATGAATCTTATGACTAAATATTATAAATAAGATAAGAAAAGAGAAGATAAATATATCTTATGACTGAAGGGTCAGTAAAGGGTCAGTAAATATACTCTGTAAGCGGTTCTTTCGAATTTGCCGTAGGAGAGTAGTAATTGAAGCCTGAATATACAGGGTGGCCCATCTATCCTCGCTCGGATCATTGCTGCTAGACTAATAAATATTGAGGAAAACATCTGATTTTCAGTTATTGGACACTTGATGTTCTACTTTTTTAGATTATTTTTAAAATTTATTTAAAAATTTGGTCTCTTTTTTAAATGGACCACCCTGTATATTATTTCATTTTTACAATCTGCTTTATGTGGGAATATTTAAAAGTATCATAAAAAGTGTGCATTAAATTATTGCTCAATGAATCTTATGACTAAATATGATAAATAAGATAAGATAAGATAAGATAAATATATCTTATGACTGAATCTCAGGACTAACATGAAATGTTAGTACTAACATGTAACTAAATGTTTTACTAACATGAAATGTCAGTAAATATACTCTGTAAGCGGTTCCTTAAAATTTGCCGTAGGAGAGTAGTAATTGAACCCTGAATATACAGGGTGGCCCACCTATCCTCGCTCGGACCATTGTTGCTAGACTAATGAACATTGAGCAAAAAATCTGATTGGAAGTCATTGGACACTTGATGTTCTACTTTTTAAAATTATTTTTAAAATTTATTTTAAAATTTGGTCTTTTTTTTAAAACGATCACCCTGTATATTATTTCATTTTTGCGATCTGCTTTATGTGGGCTTCATAAATATTTTTTATTTTTTGGGATCAGATGCAACGTTGCCAAGTTATTCACATTTTAATCAGATTTAAAAGTAGGGACAACGAGACAATTTTGCTATTTTCAAATGGCTAAAACCATTTTTTTCAAATAGAATACCCTGTATATAGCATCATATTCTGAGTACTCATCTAATGAGCTATTAAATGGTAGCATATGGACTATAATAATAGTAATATAAATAACGATCAATTTCGTTATACTACTACTATTATTACGTAGTAATACTAGTTAGTAATAGATATAATAAAATATTATATCTATTATACCTAATTACTATAACTACGAACATCAAATATTAATATTGGATACCAATTATTATCTATTATTAAAATTACAATTAATTAAAGTCGATAATTAGAATAATAATAATACCCTACAATAAATACATATTGTAATCAAGTATTATTATCGTATTTTCAGTCGAATTAAATCGAATAAAATATGATATTTCATATGATTTAAATGGTGCTTTAAATGTAGTATATCATTCGAAAAATAATAAGCAATACTAAAATTACATGCTTACATATATAAATACAAGTAATCGATTATTATATTATAGAGTTGATGGAGGAAGTTACTATGTGATAATTAATCATGATGATACAGAAATTAAACACGTTACTACGTTTTTTATCACTTTATTTTTCGAAAAACACGATTTCAGTTTTGACCACATTTAAGCCATTCTCAAGTGATTCAAGATACAAGAATGAAGAAACATATTCACAAATAGTGTATATACAGGGTGGCCCACTTATTCTCGCTCGGACCATTGCTGGTAACCAATGAAAATTGTGGAAAAAATCTAATTGGACGTGGAAGTTATTGGACACTTGATGTGCCACTTTCCGAAATTATTTTTGATTGTACAGAGTGTACCATAAATCCGGGACACAACATATGGTTTCTTTTTTAAATGGATCACCCTGTATGTTCTTACATTTTTAGAATGTGCTTCATGTGGGTTTTACAAATCATTTTTATTTTTAGGGGTCAGATGCAACGTTGTCAAGTTGTCAAGAGGCAAAATGTTGTGTCTCGGATTTATGGTACACTCTGTACACTCGAAAATAATTTTAAAAAGTAGCACATCGAGTGTCCAATAACTTTCAATCAGATTTTGTCCTCAATTTTCATTAGTCTAGCAGCAATGGTCCGAGCGAGGAGAGGTGGGCCACATTGTATTAAAAAAAACATTTCACACATTCAAATATATTTCTGCCATCTTCTGGCTATTACAACAAAACTATCAAATATTTAGGAACTTTCTCAAAAATAATTTGGCTTGCCACATAGCAATTATAAAACCAAAAACTCAATGTTTCATTTTTTGGCAGTTAGACACATTTGAATACCATTTCAATCTTGTAAAAGCAGTTTAAGCTCACAGTTGCCACACAAGTATAAACATTTTCATACCGCAAATACAACAAAATCTGTATTATTTCAAATCGTAAGTTAAAGCCTTATGATGTTATTTCAGAATGCGTAAGTATAATTGCACTATACCGTGATATTGTTTTAACTCTGAACATAGACAATACAACGTCTCTATGTTCAATTTTAAAAAACACATTGCGAGTATTACATATGAAACCAATTATACCACAAACCTGTCAAAAATTCTGTCATTTGAGATCATTCAAGTAAAGTCAAGTAATTTTTGTGAAATTTATTTTATACCATGCAAATCAGAGCATAAGTAATGTGCATGACGTTTTTCAGTCACTTATCCCGATAGACCAATTCCATCAAGAAGAACAATATTTATCATTATTTCAAATTTTAACAAATATTGATGCGTTGAATATAAAGACCACAAACGAATTAGAACAAACCATGTCTTAACACAAGAAACTATGTTAAACATCTTATCCTATGCAGAAGAAAACATACTTTGGATTTTCGTGTTCTTCAATCTAATTCTTCGATTATAAAATCGTTCAATTTGTTCAATGTTGAATTTATGTACAGCGCGCTGTATTGACTATGTTTAGACTTAAAAAAATGTCACGGTATATAAATATCAGAGAAAAAGCATAAAAAGATCAACTTATGTTTAAATTTATTGCAATTTTATTAAAGTATTACTGAATTAATCCTTAATATACAATATTTTTATAGCTTCAGAAGTTTTATTGCTAATCATTTCGAATGACTTTCCATATCTATCCCCATCTCTTTTTAAACCTTCGGGGCATTCGTCATTACTGGCAGTGTCATTTAATCACCGAAGTCGGGAGTGACTTTAGGTGTAGAAGTATCGTCATCTGGCACCCCTATTCTTACGTCTAGTTTTGGAAAGCCAGTTGAAGTAACTACAATATTAGCAAACATATAGAATACTTAGTTGGCAGTTGGTGTTTTACTTACCTGTAGGTTCTGATGTTATAATCTGGTTTGGTTCAGTTACCTCTCCGCTCTGATCGCAGTGTTCATCTGCACTGTGGTTATGCCTGAAATAGCCTTTAATGCTTTCCACGGTTTCCTTAATTTTCTTTATAACGCCGGACTCGACGGGATCGAAGCATGCGTATATTAAGGTCAGGAATAGCAGGATTGTAAGTTTATTGACAGACATTTTGTACAAAGAGTGCAGCAATGAATGGTGGCACTTCTTTAATAAATAAACACGTAGATAGCCTGAATATCGGGTCCAAAGTTCACATTAATTATCACTGCGTCAGATTGTGGCTTTTTGGCGGAATGGCGTTCACTTTGTGCCGCTTTAAAAAGTCAACATGTTAATTCTTTTCCTCTCGAGGTATTTTAGAGCACTTCAAAGTCAATGCAAACTCCAGCCGGAGCGCTGATTTTCCGTCCGCCCTGATTCCTCTTTGAGGCCGTTATTTTATCTTTAAACTACTTCATTTTCAGAGCACGAATCAGTAGAGTAAGCATGTTGGATTGTTGATTGCTTGTTTAGCCATTTTGTGCGGAGTTCTTACGGATTGAATTACACTGACATCCGTAGTTTAGCCCTATAACGACCCAATTCCACAAATTAATTCCAGGTCGTTTTATTAACAACGATAAATTATTTAATGAGCATTACATCGCAAACTTAATCAATAAATTATGCAATCTTATTTCATGCTTACATAGCAGAATTTAATAACTTACCAAACTCGGTTTGATTTAGATAACTTAAAAATCATCAATTATATAAACTTTAATTAACACTTACTTATATTAAAAATAATTATATAATCTAAATATACCGACAATTAGATTCCCTTTTAATAAATATACTTTTGATAACCCAGCAACACTTAAAATTCCTCCCGGTATTAAATACAACTAATTAACCTCGCCATACTTGATCGATAATATACTAAATTTCAGTACTTTCCAACCGAACCAGCAATTAACTATAAGTTATGATGACTATGTATTATATAACAATTGATTTTTAATGGCTATTAAACTATACACATTACGTCAATAGTCTTCCATAACATCTTGTTTTCGTGTGAGTAGGCTGTAGACGTGCTGTCAATTTCGGAAATCTGTATGAGCCCCGTAAATTTTTTCAGTGCTTCACTCTTAAATAAATAAAAGCGATCCATCAAAAATTAAGATGATGGCCGTACAGTATTTCAACGCACGTCACATAAAAATTATTATTGATTTGCTTTAATGATTGATCACTGACGAATTTGTTTAAGTATTATTGATTTATATTTTTACTCAAGATGTGTTTCCGCAGACTGATATTTCTACGATAGTATGGCATCAATCTCCGCTAAACGAATTTCTCAAGTAAACTTAATAATATGAACTCGAATCTTGTTTTATCTTGGAGTTCCAATTAAAATGATTTAATTTTTTATTTTTCATGGAATATTTATAATACGAGCTTCCTGTTACGCCTTCATATAATGTTATTTCGAAAAACTATTAACGTTTCACCAGGATTATCTAAATAAATTGAAACATTAATATTACCAAGGGCAATATTCTATATGCGTTTTGATATTTGAAGAAATATTAGTTGCAAAAAAACGAATGGAAACCACAATCAAAATGCTCTTACATCGACATCGTCGCTTTTAACGAAATCTTACAAAAAAAAAAAGACAAAATATTAACATTATAATATATACCAATTACTGGATCATTTTTTGGCAGTATCAATGTGATAACAGATCTTACTTCAGTCAACTTCAGTTATTTCAAAATATTTTAACATCCATCAAAAATTTAATAATATATGACTAAATATTAACATTGCAATATACATATATGATTGGATCATTTTTTGGCCGTATCTATGTGATAACATATCTTACTTCAGTCAACATCAGTTCACATTACATAAATACGAATAATGTCTTATCACAATGTGTGCATTTTTTCCAAAATATTTTAACTTACCATACTAAGAATATACAGCCATGACTGGATCATTTTTTGGCAGTATCTAGGTGATCAAATATCTTACTTTAGTCAACTTCAGTTCACATTACATAAATACGAATAATGTCTTATTACAATGTGTGCATTTTTTCCAAAATATTTTAACTTACCATACTAACAATATACAGCCATGACTGGATCATTTTTTGGCAGTATCTAGGTGATCAAATATCTTACTTTAGTCAACTTCAGTTCATATTACATAAATACGAATAATGTCTTATCACAATGTGTGCATTTTTTCCAAAATATTTTAACTTACCATACTAAGAATATACAGCCATGACTGGATCATTTTTTGGCAGTATCTATGTGATAACATATCTTACTTCAGTCAACTTCGGTTCACATTACATAAATACGAATAATGTCTTATCACAATGTGTGCATTTTTTCCAAAATATTTTAACTTACCATACTAAGAATATACAGCCATGACTGGATCATTTTTTGGCAGTATCTAGGTGATCAAATATCTTACTTTAGTCAACTTCAGTTCATATTACATAAATACGAATAATGTCTTATCACAATGTGTGCATTTTTTCCAAAATATTTTAACTTAACATACTAACAATATAGACCCATGACTGGATCATTTTTTGGCAGTATCTAGGTGATCAAATATCTTACTTTAGTCAACTTCAGTTCATATTACATAAATACGAATAATGTCTTATCACAATGTGTGCATTTTTTCCAAAATATTTTAACTTACCATACTAACAATATACAGCCATGACTGGATCATTTTTTGGCAGTATCTAGGTGATCAAATATCTTACTTTAGTCAACTTCAGTTCACATTACATAAATACGAATAATGCCTTATCACAATGTGTGCATTTTTTCCACAATATTTTAACTTACCATACTAATAATATACAGCCATGACTGGATCATTTTTTGGCAGTATCTATTTGATAACATATCTTACTTCAGTTAACTTCAGTTCACATTACATAAATACGAATAATGCCTTATCACAATGTGTGCATTTTTTCCACAATATTTTAACTTACCATACTAATAATATACAGCCATGACTGGATCATTTTTTGGCAGTATCTATTTGATAACATATCTTACTTCAGTTAACTTCAGTTCACATTACATAAATACCAATAATGCCTTATCACAATGTGTGCATTTTTTCCACAATATTTTAACTTACCATACTAATAATATACAGCCATGACTGGATCATTTTTTGGCAGTATCTATTTGATAACATATCTTACTTCAGTTAACTTCAGTTCACATTACATAAATACGAATAATGCCTTATCACAATGTGTGCATTTTTTCCAAAATATTTTAACTTACCATACTAACAATATACAGCCATGACTGGATCATTTTTTGGTAGTATCTTTGTGATAACGTATCTTACTTCAGTCAACTTCATTTTACATTACATAAATACGAATTATGTCTTATCACAATGTGTGGATTTTTTCCAAAATATTTTAACTTACATATTACATTAAAAATTTAATAAACTATAACAAAATATTAACATTGCAAGTCATGTATATACATACATGACTGGATCATTTTTTGGCAGTATCTATGTGATAACATATCTTACTTCAGTCAACTTCAGTTCACATTACATAAATACGAATAATGTCTTATCACAATGTGTGCATTTTTTCCAAAATATTTTAACTTACCATACTAACAATATACAGCCATGACTGGATCATTTTTTGGCAGTATCTATGTGATAACATATCTTACTTCAGTCAACTTCAGTTCACATTACATAAATACGAATAATGTCATATCACAATGTGTGCATTTTTTCCAAAATATTTTAACTTACCATACTAACAATATACAGCCATGACTGGATCATTTTTTGGCAGTGATAACATGTGATAACATATCTTACTTCAGTCAACTTCAGTTTACATTACATAAATACGAATAATGTCTTATCACAATGTGTGCATTTTTTTCAAAACATTTTAACATACCATACTATCAAATAACCTTGGTGTATCATTCCTAAGTTAATCTGGTCCCGACTATGAACTTGCCATTCATCTCCCTGAAGCTAATTTAATAACTACAAATATTTATATCAAATTTATATAAATATTAATCAGATTTTCGCTGTTTCAAATGTGTTAATCATTCTTCTACATACAATTTCCTTTTATTGGATTTTTACCCAAATGTAACTGTAAGTTAATAAGTTAATTTAGTAACCACAAATATGTATATCCAAGTTATATGAATAATAATCACATTTTCGCTGGTTCAAATGTGTTAATCATCCTTCTACGTGCAATTTCCTTTTATTGGATTTTTGCCCAAATGTAACTGTAAGTTAATTTAGTAACCACAGATATTTATATCAAAGTTATATGAATATTAATCAGATTTGCGCTGTTTCAAATTTGTTAATCATCATTCTACGTGCAATTTCCTTTTATTGGATTTTTACCCAAATGTAACTGTAAGTTAATTTAGTAACCACAAATATTTATATCAAAGTTATATGAACATTAATCAGATTTTCGTTGTTTCAAATGTGTTAGTCATCCTTCTACGTGTAATTTCGTTTTATTGGATTTTTTCCCAAATGTAACTATAACTCTAACTGTAACTGTAACTGATCTTACTACAAAATAACTAGCTGCTGTAGTTGTACTTTAACATTACGTGCTAAACCATTTATTAAGCTTATTTCTAATATTAGCATCAAAGTTATCATCACAAAAATTAACAATCCTGTTTACGAGATTTCTTGGAAATATGGTAATCACCAGCATACCACATAAAGAATGATAATATAACAACAATATTGATAATTTGACTAATACATATGCACATAAAACCATAGTGTTTGCATCAGTTGTGATCAATACTTGAAATTAATCGGTTTACAATGAAGCTATTTAATTCAATATTTGCAATTGCGTTATTAATATCGATCTTCTTTTGCCACACCTTAGAAACTCTGGAATTGGGCAACTTTGGGAACATGCACATTATGAGCGTAATTAAAGTACCAAAGCTCATTTCGAAACCTAAGCCCTTCGCTCGTGGAAAAAAAGTTGTGGTATGTACATTTTGACAATTAAAAAGTCATAACTGGTTAATTTGTTTCGTTTATTTTGCAGACACTTCAATAAAAATATAAGATGTAATATGAATAACCTGGAGTAATGTTTGGTACTACATTTATTTCGTTTATTTTCCAGACACTTCAATAAAAATATAATATAAATAACCAAAATTAATGTTTGGTACTACAAGAGAATTTTAAATAATTGAAATGAATCTGCGTTTATATTAATTGTGAACTCACCATTTACAGGCACTCGCCTTCTGGCATATATTCCCTGAATGATTATTCTTACTAACCTAGCAATTAACCATGATTAATATAATTAATAACACAAGCCATTATAATATTATTATTAATAATTATATTTAATATGTGTATTGGTCTTGATATAGTTGACACTCCAAAACAATTATAGAGTTATGTGTATAAATTTGTGAAGCGTTTACGATGCGTTTTATTTTACCTTAATTATTATAAATTACATTTTTTCAGGAGAACTGCTGCATAGCAAATGATATTTTCAGGAACTTCTTGCAATTCTTGATATAGTTGACACTCCAAAACAATTATAGAGTTGTGTGTATAAATTGTGAATCATTTACGTGTTTTATTTTACCTTAATTAGTATTAATTACATTTTCAGAAGAACTGATGCATAGCAAATGATATTTTCAGGAACTTCTTGCAATTTTTGATATAGTTAACACTCCAAAACAATAATAGAGTTGTGTGTATAAATTTGTGAAGCGCTTGCGATGTGTTTTATTTTACCTTAATTATTATTAATTACATTTTCAGGAGAACTGCTGCATAGCAAATGATATTTTCAGGAACTTCTTGCAATTCTTGATATAGTTGACACTCCAAAACAATTACAGAGTTGTGTGTATAAATTTGTGAAGCGTTTACGATGTGTTTTATTTACCATAATTATGATTAATTTCATTTTCAGGAAAACTGATGCATAGCAAATGATATTTTCAGGAACTTCTTGCAATTCTTGATATAGTTGACACTCCAAAATAATTATAGAGTTTTGTGTATGAGTTTGTCAAGCGTTTACGATGTGTTTTATTTTACCTTAATTATTATAAATTACATTTTTTCAGGAGAACTGCTGCATAGCAAATGATATTTTCAGGAACTTCTTGCAATTCTTGATATAGTTGACACTCTAAAACAATTATAGAGTTGTGTGTATAAATTGTGAAGCATTTACGTGTTTTATTTTACCTTAATTAGTATTAATTACATTTTCAGGAGAACTGATGCATAGAAAATGATATTTTCAGGAACTTCTTGCAATTTTTTATATAGTTAATACTCCAAAACAATTATAGAGTTGTGTGTATATATTTGTGAAGCGTTTACTATGTATTTTATTTTACCGTAATTATTATTAATTACATTTTCAGGAGAACTGCTACATAGCAAATGATATTTTCAGGAACTTCTTGCAATTCTTGATATAGTTGACACTCCAAAACAATTATAGAGTTGTGTGTATAAATTGTGAAGCGTTTGCGATGTGTTTTATTTTACCTTAATTATTATTAATTACATTTTCAGAAGAACTGCTGCATAGCAAATAATATTTTCAGGAAATTATTGCAATGCTTGAGATGGCACATGTTCATGAGAGTGTAAAAGTACGACATAATTATTTTCCGAAAACTGTAGGTATTGTTTGTATTTTGTCAACAATAAAGGTAAAAATATTACTTATATAAATAATTAATAATAAATTATTATTTATATAAATAATTTCGATAATTGGCATTGTTAAGTCAGTATGCATATAAATTTGAAGTTAAAATATTAAGTAGGTACCATCTACTTGAGTAAAATGCAAAATTACTTAATTATATACTACTATATTTTTTAAATGTCAACTTAATTATTATAATATTTTAAATACATGTGTGATTTGTGTATATGTAACAATATTTGCTATATGTAATAGTTATTTTTCCAATTCGCATTATTAAAATGCTCATTATGTATATTGAATCGCATCATTAAAACTACACTTTAATCGAATGGGTGAATAAAATGTTTACATTTTCACTTTTTTCACTATAACCATTGACAACGTGAATAAAGTAAAAACATACGTAAATAAGCACTATCCCTGAAATTTTCGTTGTCACCTGATAATGTGATACTTCACGCAAATTCTTGAATTTTGATAACGAATTGCAAAAAATCTTATCCGATACACGTGAATAAAGCAATTTTATCCACTCGAAAACATTATCGCACTCGGCTTCGCCTCTTGCGCTAAAATGTTATAAAATTCGACTTTATTCACTTATACCATAAATAGCTATTAAATGTCCATTTAATAGTTACAATATTTTAAATACATAATCTGTGACTTGTGTATTTGAAACAATATTTGCTACATATAATAATTATTTATATCACAAGTGAGTTAACTGGATGTTATTTACGAGAATAAAATTTAGGCCACGAGCCAGTCAGGGCAATTTATTCGAGTGAAAAACATCCTTAACTCACGTATTTTATACAATACTTTATTCAATTTTGTCGAAAAACGTTTAGAAGTTACACATTTCATTTTTATAATATCAAGTCGGTGAAAGTCAAACTGACATCTATTGTCAAATCAAAATTTTAAAAGGCCGATTGCAGTGTTATTTTGCCAGAAGGGTTTCCAAATGACGCCCCAGAAGCAGTATGAAAATTGGTGTCCACGAAGTTAAAGGTGTTATATCAAATTTATGTTGTATGAATTTGATTTTGAATGAATTAAAAGTTTTAAATTCAATAGTGGAATCAAGTAAATTTTATTTCACTTGAAGGTAAACAACTGCTTATGATGTCTGCTAAGAGGTATATAACATCAGTTTAAAACGTTAGAATTGAATAATAGCTATTTATGGTATAAGTGAATAAAGTTGAATTTTATTAGACGAAATAAGATTTTATATTAGTTGATGTGAGATGGGAAAATATCGCCAATGTATGGGAATTCCTGAAAACAGATAGTTCACCTACGAAATAAAAAGTATTATAGGATAAAGGAAAGCAAAAAAAGTATTATAGGACATAAAGGGAAACAAGACGAAATAAGGTTTTATATTAGTTGATGTGAGATAGGAAATAGCTATTTATGATATAAGTTGAATTTTATGCACGAAAAAATAGTTTAGTTCAAGAGGCAAAGCCGAGTACGATAATATTTTTGAGTGAATAAAATTGCTTTATTCACTTGTATCATATAAGATTTTTTTGCAATTCGTTATCAGAATTGTAGAATTTGCGTGAAGTGTCAGATCGTCAGATGGCAATGAAAATTTCAAGGATAGTGCCTATTTGCGTATTTTTTACTTTATTCACGTTGTCATGAACGTTGAATAAAGTGAAAATGTAAACATTTCATTCACCCATTCGATTAAAATGTAGTTTTAATGATGATAGATAGATAGATAGATAGATAGATAGATAGATAGATAGATAGATAGATAGATAGATACTTTATTTCATGTAGGCCACATTGTAGGTGGATATGAGCGTCAATTTTACACATATAAAATGATGAGGTTCAATATACATAATGAGCATTTAAATAATGCGAATTGGAAGAAATAAATTGAGAACTAAGTATATTATCGAAACGTTAATATTTTATAATTATTATAAAAAAATATATCCGTATGTATCTTCTCATTTCGTTTTCAGGCTATTTTCTGAAGACAGGCAGCAAAATCCAACTCGATTATTTATTGTTCACTTCCCAAAATCAATTAGATTCTAATTTAGATTTTTTTTTCAAAATCAACTTTATCTGTCAAGCAATAGTTAACTTTATTTCAGCGGTGAAAATTATAAACATTGATCCCAAGTGCTCAATACAAAACTACATCAAACTGCAGCTGATTGTTTGCTGAAACAAATCTAATACTGATGTAATGATGGATTGGAATGACACTCGTCATGTATTGTCTTTGTTATTAATTATGTCAAAAGTTAGCGGTGAAAATTAGAAACATTGATCTCAAGTGCTCAATACAAAACTACATCAAACTATAGCTGATTGTCTGCTGAAACAAAGCTAATACTGATGTAATGATGGATGGGAATGACACTCGTTATGTATTGTCCTTGTTATTAAATATGTCAAAAGTCAAAGACCAAATTAGTTTTGGGTTTTACCACCGACGCATCGCAAATGAACGTACACTTCTGTTGCTTCATTTAATGCTTTGGATTGATACTCAATATGTTTTGCCCATGTTATTAAATACGTGATACGAAGGCAAAACCCGATAAGTCAAAAGTCAAAGACCAAATCATTGTTGGGTTTTTCCACCGACGAATCGCAAATAAAATAATAAAATTAAGCACAAGTGTACGACTATTTTTCACAATATTTGTGTTTCATAGTTCTGGTGTATTTTAATTGACTAGCAAAGTGTTGATAAATGTTAAAACAACATAACTTGATTGGAATTTTGTTCAAGTTCGCTTTAAAATAGAAAATATTTGGTCTGCTTAATTTCATTGCACAGAAGTGTACATATTGGAATATTTTTCATGGTTCTACGTATTCTATGGGCATGAGAACGATATAGGGTTTTGTCCATTGAAATCTTCGCCAGGTGTTATATATCGGCATATATACGAACAACAATTTTACTTAACTTATTTAACTCAATCAAATCTTGTCTTTGTACCACAGAAATAAATACCGAGTGGCCCAAAAGTAGGTGTACAGTTAGGTATACAATTATTTATATATTTATTTATATATTTATACAGCAATACTTTTATTACAGGGCTCCTCGCCCAGATTTCCAGCCATGGTTTACACTAGAAATAAAAGAAATACCTGTATGCCTACCATATAATTGTATACACCTGTATACCTACTTTTGGGCCACACTGTATATGTATTGAATCAGGTATTCTATAATTCCTTAATTATAAGTGGAACACTTTTTGTCGTCTTACCACAAATATCATATCATATACTTTCCACACAACGTGAAGCTACTTGTTGATATTTATTTGCGATTTTAGTAAGGAAGGAACACAAAATCGGAAACCTGTGCGGTAAACCATTGGAATTGATAAACTATTTACATAATATTTTTAACTATGTAATGATTTGCTTTATCAGTTTTATATAAATTGATGCAACTCTACAATTACAGGTTATTTGTTTATCACATATTTCGATAAAACTTTTATGTGATTGATGTACCATTGATTGATTTGCCATTTTACCTTTTAAACGTAAATTAATGGAATTAAAAAAACGGATCCGATAATTTACTATATATGTAAGAAACCAGTACTTACTTTATGATGGAATTTTGTGTATACCTTTAACAATTATTTCAATATTTTTGTTTCTAAAAAGAGTCCGGAGTAGGAAATGCTATTTTTTCTATGATATTACAGTTTACTACAGTTATTATTACAGTTTAGATAATTGAAAACTTTCAAGTTCACTACTTTCAAGTTCATTTTAATTCAAAACGAACTGTCACTATATATTAGATATTAGAGAACTTTCAAGTTCACAACTTTCAAGATCAATTTAATTCAAAATGAAAAGTCACAATGCAAATTATTGAAATGAATATTTGTAAAGTCGTTTCCATAGCAATCAATGCATTTTTGTAGTTAAATTTTACATCTTTATTTTCATATGTAGATGAGAAAATATTTTCATTTCTAGAGTGAGATAATATCTTTTTCATGTACAGTAAATCGTGGAAAACTTGCTACTTTCACATATATGAGTAGACGAAATGTTTTATTTAATGACAAATGATCCAATAATCCTATTATTATCGGTGAGATAAATATGAGTATACGCATATGCATGTCATGAATGAAATTATTCAGCGAATGCCGGGCATTTGCATTTAAAATCGTTCCAGGAATTATTATTAATCACGCATTATCTCAACATCCTTCTAGTACAAACCACACAACCCGCAAGAGTAAATATTTTTCCTAAGACTATATATAATCCAGTTCGGCAAGGCAAGCACACACAAGACAATCGAGGTTATCATCGTCAGGTTGAACCTAGTGCTGCGTGCAGATATACTATATTTGCTTAGAGAAGAGTCGTTTGCATTTTTACGTGTTTCCATCATAATTGCAAAAATGCGGTTATTTGCCATGGTATGGATCCTCATCGCGCTGATTCTGTGTGTATCAATGGCAGCACCCCAAAAGGAAGCACCAATACGTTGGGGTGTACCTATGGGGGGTCTAAGGGTTATGTGCGAACCAGGATTAAAATACTTCCGGGGTAAATGCCGGCGGATATATTACCAGCCATCTTCAGAAGATAATAACGTATTAAAATCAATGGATAAATATTATAAAATGTAAAGTATTAGTACGGAATATTTATTGCCCATAAAATAATTGTATGTGATTGTATTAATGTCTGTAACATGTAATATATGTAAAGTATTTGTATAATGTATTAATGCTGTATTAATGTATAATAAGTCATAAACAAATGCGTGTGTACGTAAATGTAAATAATAATAATTACAGTGTAATTAATAATATTATAATGTAATATAATATAGTATTAGTTGACCATACTGTGCTTCAATTAATGTAGTTTTGTACATAAGTATGTATTTCATATGTGTGCTAACCAAAATTTCGTAATCACATAAATAATGAGGTTGGCATAGATTAAGTGTGCTACTTTATTAAAACATTTTTAATTTAATAATGTTTTGATTTACTTGGAAATAATTGATAACTTGAGACCTAAACATGTACAAATCTGAATATCAAACTTTGGTAATAACCATATTTCACATACAAAAAAAAACAATTGGTTCAAATTAATTGGTTCGCGACAGTTTTGATAAATTATCTTACAAAATTGCTCGTGGTGTCCTTAGATATTTTGGTATTTCAAAATTATCAGATTTATGACAAAAACTAAAGAGTACAAACATATTCAATTTGCTACAAATTTTGTTCAAACATTTTGTTTGACTTTTAACTCTTACTTCTTAAGACATCGCTATTATCATTTACTTGTTTTATTGTTATTAATTTATTATTAAATTATTATTTTGTTGCCATAAAATATCGCTGTTTCAATGACGAGATGTTGCAGTCATACCTATCATTCTTATCAGATGATGATTCACGAAATGTGTTTTGTTTTTGTGATGAGTGACTAAGGCCGGTATCTATAGTCCGTACTTGAGCATGAGTTCGACTCAAGTCGTATATTTGCGTATATTTGGTTGCGTTTCATGCATAAACGTTCGTATAGAATACGCAACCAAATATACGACTTGAGTCGATCTCATGCTCAAGTTCAGACTATAGGTACTTGTCTTTATATGAATATAAATAATAGTTCATTCAGTAATATTTCAGTAGTGAGATTATTTGATTCTATTCCAGTGTTTAAGATAATTTGTTTGTTTCTATATGTACCTACGCATCTAAAAGGTGACAGACTCGCCTGCGGCTCGTCAGTCGTTCCCTTGTATTGCCAGAAAAAAAGCTCTTTCTGGCTTATAATGTAATATGTTATTGTCTACTCCTACATTAGTAAGTTCGTCAATTACACATGGACTTCATGGCTAGTAAATCGGTTACAACGTAATAGTGTTATGTAATGAAAGTCACTAGTTACAAACTAAACAAACTAATTGTCACATTGTTACCAATGCTTATACAAAAAACTCCCCCCCCCCCCCCCCCCCCCTAACTGTTACGTAATATATATCTATATATACAGTACGTCCCCGGACTGAGTCTACAAATGGGTTTTTATTCTTAATTTTAACTTTTAAGTTAAAATGTTATAATTCCTGCTTCGTCTGAAACTACCTGTTCAGTTAATGAAACTTAGATTTATTTATACAGGGTGTTGAAAAACACCCTGTATAAATAAACCCTACTTACTGGTAGTTTATATGTTTAGATATAAAGTTTTTATTTTGTTTTTATTATATTTTATTAAATCTTCTTCACCTGACTAGTTTCGGCTTTCTTTCAGCCATCTTCAGAGGTGTTAATTTTTATAAGTTTAATATACAGGGTGGTCACTTTTACGACGCCCACCATTAAGATCCATTAAATGGAAATATATT
The DNA here is from genome assembly GCA_951805005.1 of Othius punctulatus. NCBI lineage: Eukaryota > Metazoa > Arthropoda > Insecta > Coleoptera > Staphylinidae > Othius > Othius punctulatus. The sequence continues at coordinate 64,961,955 of OX638142.1, forward strand.
CAGAGTTGGTCAAATGAGATAAAAGTTTATCACTTTTGTGCCTTTCGCTATACTGAAACGAAATCCGGGATATCTTGCACAATTCCTGAAATATCTCTGAAAACTGAAAAAGTGCACTTTCCTTTTCCTTTTATAAGTTTTTCTCTCTCCCTCTTCCTTCTTTAAAGGAAATTTTACAAAACTCAAGTACATTTAAATTTTTCGACGTGAGCTTTCTGATGACAGTACCAAACATTTTCTGCGGCTACTAGATGCCTAAATTTTCATACTCAACTTTTGATTTTCTTATGGCCACAATATTGGATTATAATAACATGCAAATAAGCGAAAAAATCGCATTCCAACCATGTATGTCTGTAATGTCTTTATAAATGATTGCCAACTTTCGTAAAATTTCCTTCAAAAGTAAAAAAGTTATAAAAAGAAAAGGAAAGTGCACTTTTTCGGTTTTTTAGCGATATTTCAGGAACTATTCAAGGTATCCTTTTCAGATTTCTCTTCAGAATATTAAAAGGCATGAAAAGGAGAAACTTTTCTGCCATTTGACCAACTCTGTATATATTTCCGTTTCATAGATCCTAATGGTGGGCGTCGTAAAAGTGACCACCCTGTATATGATATTGAATAATATTTTTATTTTAAATTTGTTTTTTTTTTTTTTAGTTCTATATACATTATATCTCCGGATTGAGTTTACAAGAGCGATATTTTTTTTATTTTTACTTTTAAGTAAAAATATGTTTTTATAGGAATTATAATTCCTGCTTGGTCTGAAACTACCTGTTCAGTTTTGAAACTTTTATTTATTTATACAGGGTGTTGGTAAAATGAAAAATTTAAATCTTATTTTCACACTTATTTATTTACTATTTGCAAAAAGAATTTAAAATTACATCTAACAACATTATAGAAAAATATAATCATTCAAACGATCCCCCAAATGCAGAAAATAATACTGAAAATTTAAAAAAATACCTACGAGAGGCATTTGCATCGGTAACTATTGAAGAAATACACATCAGGCTTGAACTGTGTGAAGAAAATGGTGGGGGATTGTTTATTTAATGTTATTTTTGTAAAGTGTTTTTTTATTTTTTTATTTAGCCAATTTCGATTAGATTTTGTTTTATTGATGTTAGTTTTGTATTTTATAAGCTCCATATTTGTTTTACTACATTAGGTGTTTAAAAAATATGTTTTTCCAATTCGCATTATTAATATCTAAAAATCAATGTTTTAATAACTGAAATGGTAGTTTCAGACCAAGCAGGAATTTTAATACCTATAACATTTTTACATAAAAGTAAAAATTATAAAAAAAAACCTCTTGTAAACTCAATCCGGGGACATACTGTATATATATTACGTAACAGTTTGGGGGAATTTTGTGTATAAGCATTGGCAACAATGTGACAATTAGTTTTAAAATTGTCAAAATAGTCATATGATGGTCAATATCAAATATTGCCATGAGCATCTGACAGAACAAACATGTATCAATTTGTGCAACATGTTTCGTAATTACGACTGGGAGTAGACAAAATAGCGTATATTTCTTGAGTTGTAAGGCAATTACGCACTCGAGAAATTACGCACCTCGCCGCTACATAAAATTTCTCTTCGTGCGTAATATGCTTCTTACAACTCTCGTTATGTAATATACTATTACATACAATTTGCAACTGAAAAATTCTCAAAATTTGCATTTTAAGCAGTACTTTTAGAAAAAATTGAGCAACATAGAGGCTGATTTAGATTGAACCCCATCATGAGTATCTCACTTATCTTAAGAGTCAGATGGCCAATTTCATTCAAAGTTGCTAAATTACTGAATACAAATCTACAAAAAAGTGTCAACTTTGTTTTTCTTACAGGCGCTATATTTGTTTTTACAAATACAGTTTTTAACTAGTTTTATGTAATTCAATAACATTAGTCTAGAATTATTTTGACAATTATTTATGAATAATTACTGATTTTAGTTTTATACAATTCAATAACATTAGTCGGGAATTATTTTGACAATTAATTATGAATAATTACTGATTTTGCATAAGTTCATTTTAAGTTCGCATATTGCTGAGTGAATGTGTCAACAAACTAGTTCTTGTTTTGCAAAAACCTTTGATTTGTTAAAAACTTTTCTTTTGCGTTTTCATTAAATTGTTAAGTCAATGGTGCGTTTTTGTAATGAAAAAATTATATTCTGAACTATCACATGTCAATATATCGTTGAAATAGTCGCTCATCTAAAAACAAAAAATCGCAGCTATCAAGTATACAGGGTATTTAAAAAAATGTTTGGATAGCTGGACAGCATAATTGGATATTTATGGTTGATTTTTGTTCGCAACTATTTTAAACGTCTGCAACATTTTGTTATACATTCGATAGAACTTAGTTTTTTTTTCTATTTTGATTAGTTTTTGTTTTATTGATGTTAATTATGTATTTTCTAATAGGCTACATATTTGTTTTACTACACAGTTGTTCAAAAAATATGTATGTAGTTCATCCTATTATAGTCAACAAGGGTACGTAACACAACTGTTTCCTGTTTCTGTGATATACAGGGTCCTATACGATTGCTACTCTTTAATGAAAATATGATTATACAGAGCGCTCAAGAAAGTGGTGTCAGCTTTTACGCTGGATACTAATAGGTGACACTGCTCAGATGCAGATCAAATATGTTTTGCAATGTTGCTGACATGATTCCTGGAATATAAGCAAATAATTTAACTAGATTTTTTCAAATGTCGTTATTGGTTATTAAATTGTTGGAACTGCATAGTTGGAAAAGTTGACACATTTTCTCGAACGCTCTGTATTTATAACAAATCCGAGTATAATACTAGAAGTATAACATAAAACATTTGTTCCAGAATATCATTGACCCAAACATTTTTTTTAAATTTCCAACTACACCTGATTATCTGCTCGCGGTTTGTTCTCATTAATCGCAGCTTACAGTCACCAGTGTTATCACAAAAACACGATGAAGCAGCAATATGCGGATTACACACTTGATGCATTTTCTACGTATCGCATTGCGCCATCCTAAATTTGCACAGTGGAACCCGAACAAAGACTAAATTATGACGTAAATACTTGAAATAAAATGCTTGCCTATGGATACACAAAGTGTCGATGCTGTGAGATCTGAAACAGCAAATTTAGGTGAAATTTTAGTATAAATACTGACGAGATTTTGGAATAGTTCATCATTTACATCATGCAGAAGTTAACTCTTGTTTTCGTGATACTGGCCGTTGCTGCTGTGCACTCCTACAGCATTGGTGGAAGCGAGGAAGATTCGCATCTCAGCAGGGGTCGCCAATGGAAGAACCAGAATAAACACGTAAGTATGCAAGAAGTGTGTGAATAAGGAGATTTAATAAATACTTGGAATAAGTTTCACAATTTTTTTAATTGAAATGACTACAATTGTTTCAAGTTTCAAGGTGTTTTTAAGAGCAAATGAATACTGATTGAAAAAAATGTTTCACCAAGTGATTACCACACACACATTTTAAGTGTATGAATATTTCGACCCAAGAAGCTTAATGAGTGTAATTTAAAAAGTTATGAGCCAATGCCTTAAAACAATACAATAATATATTGTGTGGTTAGTACAGGAAATGATATATTCCCGGCCGATGCGGCAATTGAAGTCCGAGCCATCAAGCGAGGACAGCCGAAGAGCCGAAGCCGAAGAGGTCGGGAACACCACACATACTATTTTTTCTCCCATCGCAATATTTTTGAAAGCTTCGTAAAAATATGGAAGATCTAAAAGGAAATTATTTGCTGTAGACCTCCAAGAATAATTTATTGCCAGCCTAGGCCGGGAATGTAATATACCAGTACTGTTATTTCTCCGTTACATATCGATCGTCAGCACTAAAGAAATCGTTCATTTTCTGGCGTACGTGTAGGCTAGGAAACAACTGATTGTAGGACGATGGGAGAAAAAATAGAATTCCAGGCCCAGGCAATATCAACATTACAATATCCTTTAAGAATGTCTTTAATATAGAACGATACAAAATATAATTCCAGGCCCTGGCATTATAAACATAACAGTTCCTTTAAGAATGTCTGTAATCATCTTTACCGGGAATGAAATTTTGCGATATCGTTTTTATGTGTTTCGGTAGTTATTTGAAAAACTATAAAAAAACAAAAGGCACTTTCTTGTTCAGTTTGGTTGTTGTGTTTCATCTTCTATAGTACGTATGATAAAATTGGATCAAAGTTAATTCATTGTGAAATTATCTACAACCATAGATTACGTAACATTATCTATGTATGTTCTTAATTTCAGGGTGTTCAATTGCTTGATGCTTCCCAAGAAAACGAACAACAATCTCATGAAATGTTAAGGGCAAGGAAAACTGTTCATGTAAGTAAAAGTCTGTTAGTGAGAAACTAATGGGAATTTATACAGGTTGTCCAAGATAATGATCAACAGCATAGGGATCTCGAAAACCGTAAAAGTTACAAATAATAATAATAATAATAATTCTTTATTAATACTACGCCACAAGCAGAGTGGATGTACAAGTCACAATACAATAATAATTTAACAAACAGTCTATAAACTAACCTAGGTACATAATAATAATGATAATAATTCATCGCTCAATGTAGAGGCTGACCAGGTACATAAAGGAACAGTAACAGTAAGATTATAATAAATTAAATTACAATAAAAATATCAAAACAAATCAGTATTGTCATCTGCCATTGTCAAAGGCCGTTAAATTACAAAAAACTTGCCCGATTTAGTGGTCAGTAATATTCTGGTGAGAAAACTAACATATTCCGCTTACTTCCGGAGATATTCAACAAAATCCGAAATTTTGCGATATCGTTTTTATGTTTTTCTGTAGTTATTTGAAAAACTATATAAAAAAAGGCACTTTCTCATTGCCACTTTTTTAGCACTACAAGACAACGTTTATAAATTTTTAGTACAACGCTTCGTTTCGAAGAAACCATCATCAACTTTATATTTTCATATGGCATGTAAATAAAGTACAAATTAAGTAGCATTTCCTATTACGAATTCAATGATTTACAACACAACAAGAATCATAAGCTTCATTTCTGTGGTACAAATAGTACATTAGGTACTTGCTTCTAACTAAACCAGCTTCTATAAAGGCGATGTTACTTATACAATTATTTGTACTCAAATAGCAATACAGCAATGAAGATGCTTTGGAGCGTGGAAGGTCCGTGCATAACGAACAACGTCATCGTGGACAACAGAACCATCATGAACGTCATGAACGCCAGCATGGAGGTGAACAACTTAGATTCCAGGTAAAATGAATTAAATTAAAAGTACATAGTTAGGTTACATTAAAAGTACATACCTAACCAAACCTAACCTAACCTAACCTAACCTAAGTGTTAATGACAACATTATGTTTGTTCCAGCATATGATGTAATAATATAAACAACTGCGTTTGTATGATGATCGTTTATAACTCTGAATTATTTGTAAATATATGTGATCAATGAAAATTTATTGGTTTATTTTGTATAAAACGTTTACCTTTACCTCTAATCATTTTCATTCCATTTTTTATTTAACATCAGTGAGGTAAGAGAAATCGGCACTGAAGTAGGCTTTAATGTATGATTATGTGCAAAGTTAATTACATAGCTATTTGATGTACAGTACTAAATTTCTGGAAACTATATTGAAATATTATGAAATTGATAAATTTTAGATAATTGATGAAATAAACATTAATTTGTGCCTTGAAAACTTAAGATAAGTGATTGATTTAATCTATATTAAGCCAAAATTCTGTTGACTTTAACATTGAAAAAGGTTGCTTAATATATTACAAATTAAAAAAATTTCAAACTACATATCGTCAGCTTACAAGTGAAATCACTTAAGTCAAAAACTATAAAATGTGAGAAATTGCAATTAAAGTTTTATATTCTGTTGTTACCTTTCCTACTCAGTCATTTAATGAGTTAAGAATTTGGAAGTTCGGCTACAGAACCCTTTACTATACCCCTACTGAGCCTGACATGTTTTACAATTTAGTAAACCATCAAAATAAAACTTAACAAAAACAGCCAAAAATTGACTTAGAGTATTTCACTTGTAAGCCGACGATATATGAGTTACAAATGCAATGAAGCTTCATAAATTACAAATTAGAAATGTTGAAGACTATATGAGTTAGAAGTTCAATAAAATATTGTAAATTTTAGTTTGAATGATCATTTGCTTCTCGTATTACTTGTATGTAGGGAACAGCCAAACAGAAACGAAAGAACAATAATAGACTACCACCTAATTAATAGAAACAGGTGGAACAATATAATGAATGTGAGAGTTACAAGGCAAGCTGAAATAGGAAGTGACCACCACCTACTAAAAATGGAAGAAATTACAAAAAACCGACTAATTAATAGAAACAGCTGGAACACAATAATGAATGTGAGAGTTACAAGGCAAGCTGAAATAGGAAGCGACCACCACCTACTAAAAATGGACATGAGTTGGAAAAAAATACAAAAAACCGACACGAGGATTATAAAAGTTAAAGAATAGAAAAAACCCTACAGATTAAGAGAAAAACAAATGCAAGAGAAATACAAACAGATACTACAAAATAAATTCAGAGAGAGCGAAATGAAGCTAAACATGGAAGGAAAATGGGAAACATTTACAAGAAATATACTAGAAGCGACAAAGGAGACCTGCGGAACAACAAAATTTGAAAACAGGGAAATGAAAATGACAAACTGGCTGCCAGAGGAAGTCAAAATGGAGATGAAAGAGAAAAAATAGAAATGGAAAAGAAACTTCGAAACAAACAAAAAATAGAAGATTATGAAAAATTCAAAGAAAAGAGAAACAAAACAAATTCAATAATAAAAGAAGCAAAACAAAAAACATGAACGAAATTTGGTGAAAGAATGATTGAGAATTTTGGGCAGAAGTAAAAACTATTCTACGGAACACTAAAGCAACTACTACAAAAAAAGAATAGAAAATGATGAACATGAAAGATAAAAATGGAACATTTATCACGGATGAAGACAAGATAATGGAATGATGGAGACAATATTTCAAAGAATTAACCGAACAGGATGAAGAAGATAACGTAATACAAGAATGGGAGGAAAAGTCGCAAGAAATACAGGAGAAAAAAACTGAGCAAAGTCAAAAAGTACAAGATAAACGTCATAAACGAATTAGAACATATAATTAAATAGGTAACAGGAACAGGTAAGGAATGATACGTTATTTTAATAAATATACGAAATGGCCATCTTCACGTTCTAGACAATATGCCAGCCCATTGTAAAAATCTTGAACAGCATTTCTAATGAAATTGGGATCGTGCTCATTGCAAGAATGCCTTATCCGATCTTTTAGTTCTTCAATGTCATTTATTATAATATTATTATAAATTTTAGTTGTTAGATGCCCCCAAAGGTCATTTGGGAACAAATCTGGTGGCCCAAGCTGTTGGCCCAAATCTTCCTATCCAACGCTCGACAAAAAGTTCATATACATAACATCCTATCATTGCAGTGGAAAGTTAAGCTACATCTATTTAAAACCAGACATCATTGACATTCATGTTTTGGACGTGTGGAATTATTTGTGTACGATGTAAGGCTAAGAAGGATTTAGAATTTAAATTTCCGTCGATAAAAAAAAAGGCCATTTAACGTATTATTAATAACACTTGCCCATACATTAGCCCTACTGTTGTATTAAGTCCTTGTTAAATTTTGGAGGTGCGGATTAGTCCCTGACCAATATCTGTAAGGAAAGGAATTACAAGGAAAGAGGATATGATAAATCAATAGAGACTAACTGATAATTTTGAGAAATTATTTCACCATCAAATATAAGTGATGCTTCGCCTGTAAATACTATTTTTTCTAATATTTCTTCATTGTTATTTATAAAATTAAACATCACTACACAAAAATTTGTTCTTTTCATTTTGTCTTCATTAGTAGTAGCTGGTGATTTCTAAATTTGTAAGGTTTATATTGAAATTCTTTAAAAACCTTTCTGATTGAAGCAGACGAAACTCCAAAGTATTTTTTCTTCTGTATATCATAAGATGTTTAACATAGTTTTTTTTTATTAAGACATACTTTGTTCTAATTCGTTTGTGGTGTTTATACTCAACGCATATGTGGTTGGTAACTCCGCTGTGACCGGTCCCAAGCCCGGCTGTGAAAGGAGGAGGGTTGTTCGCAGGGCTAGCAACCCTGCAACGTAAAAGGGAGCGTTCTACGGAAACTTATACAAGCCTCGGAAGTCGGATAGAGAAGGATGGAAGAAGCTTGTAGAAGCCCTATGCTCCGATCGGATTAAAGAGGATTAAAGTAAAGTAAAGTATATGTGGTTAGTAAAACTTGAAATAATGTTAAAAATTGTTCCCATTGATGGAATGGGTCTATTGGGATAAGTGACTGAAAAAACGTCACGCATTTTTCTTATACTCTGACTTGCATGGTATAAATGCATTATTTGTATATTTTCTTCTGTTAAATACATTTCTTTAATGTATTTTAGCGTAATAACAGTTCAAACAACTTGACAATTCTATTTATTTTGATTACGCATCATATAGTTATTTCGACGATACCTTGGTCACTTGATATCATCCACGCATTGACTTATGTTTTTTTTAAATTCAACTTCGGCCCGTATCTATAGTCCGTGCTTGAGCTTGAGTTCGACTCAAGTTGTATATTTGGTTGCGTTTGGTCTATAAACTTTTATAGAAAATACGCAACCAAATATACGATTTGAGTCGAACTCATGCTCAAGTACGGACTATAGATACGGGCCTTAGCGACGTTGGATTGACTATGTTCAGAGTTAAAAAAATGTCACGGTATATGTCTTGTAATCTTTAACTCGGGGGTTCACTTCTTGTGAATACGGGGGTGGCAATCCCGATGTACCCTAGCTGGATCTCACTTTATTTCAACATGTCTTGGGTGAGATCCCTTCTAACTTTCAGCTTTCCTATGTCCTATGAGTATGTCCTATGAGCGTTCCTATGAGTTGATCTCTTGATCAACTCTTGCTCGTTTCCGACCCCAACACTATTAGAGCATTCCAGGGCTAGGGGTCTCTATTTTATCAAAACTTTTCTTCAACACTCCAACTCACTAATCCGTCTGGCCAGCGTGGTGTTTTACGGCTAAAATCCCCCCAAATATCATGGCGATTTATAAAACAAAGGAATTGAGTTCCCAGGTAGGTAAAGTCAAATCCCACACCTCTAAGGTCTGCCTCACGGAATCTGGGGGAGGCAAAAATCGCTTATGACTCCAAACAAACACCTGCGTAAACGTAAACTTAACTTAACAATCGGAACATATAATATCCGTTCAATGAATCACGACGACAAAATCCACGAGCTAGAAGAAGAGTTCACAAACATAAAGTGGGACATAATAGGGTTAGCAGAAACGAGACGGAAAGACGAACAACGAATGATACTAAACTCAGGTCACACACTCTATTGGAAAGGTAACAAAAATGATACCAACGGTGGCGTCGGGTTCATTGTACATAAGAAACTGTCCAAAAACATACAGGCCTTTAAGGGATTATCAAACCGTGTGGCCTACCTCATAATCAAATCAAAAAGGGTATCACTAAAAATCATCCAGGTGTATGCCCCAACAAGTACATACGAAGACGAAGACGTGGAAATATTCTATGAAGATATCATCAAAGCCATGGATCAACATAATACTCGCCTGACTATCATCATGGGCTATTTCAATGCGAAACTAGGCAAAAAATTAGACAAAGATGAGACCAAAATGGGAAACTTCGGCTACGGAAATCGAAATGAGCGAGGTGCTAGGCTAATAAACTTTATGGAAGAAAGAGAATTATATGCCATGAATTCATTTTTCAATAAAAGGCCTCAAAGGAAATGGACCTGGATTAGTCCAAACTCGACAACAAAAAATGAAATCGATTTTATTCTCTCTACTAACAAATCCGCTGTTAAAGATGTAACAGTTCTTAACAGATTTAGCACCGGCAGCGACCATAGTCTGGTTAGATCAAAATTAATCGTAGACCTTAACCACGGTACGATACGAAATATAAAAGCCAGAAATGGAAAATTTGATATGAATATACTGCAACAACACAAAAGTAGATATATAGAAAAAATAAGAGCTTGTCTAGCAGAAAAAATAAATCAGGAGGAGAAGGATATAAACCAAATAGAAAAAGAACTCACAAAAATACTAGTTACCATACCAAAGGAAGTAGCAAAACCAGAGGGCAAAAAAGATAATTACATTAACGAACCAACAAGAAAACTAATCGAACATAGAAGAATACTGAATGAACAGGGGATGAGACAATCAATAGAATACAGAGAGCTGAATAGAACCATTAAGAAAATGGTCATCGAAAATAACAAAAACATGAAATGTCTAAGACCCAGACTGGGCAAATCAGAAATAAATAAACTCAAAGATGAAAAGGGCAATGAAGCAAATACTAATACAGAAATTATTAGAACAATTGAAAATTACTGCTCGGACTTGTACCAATCAAAGAAAGACCCACAAGAAGACGTAAAAAATCGACTTACATCAAAGATAGTAAACATAAATTCCGAACTTCAACCCGAAATATCCAATTCAGAAATAAGAGCGTCACTGAAACAATTAAAGAAGAATAAGGCAGCGGGCAAGGACGGAGTAACTGCCGAAATGGTAAATTTTGTAGGAAAACCTGTTATTGATTGTCTGCACCTTCTCGTAAATCAAATTTTAACAGAAAAGAAAATTCCAGATAATTGGAACGAAGCTATTACATTACTTTTATTCAAAAAAGGTGACAAGAGAGAATTACAAAACTATCGTCCCATAATCCTCCTAAGTATCATGTATAAGCTCCAAACCAAAATACTAACAAACCGACTTACCAGAAAATTCGATGATTACCAACCCAGAGAACAAGCAGGCTTCAGGAAGAGATTCAGCACACAAGACCATCTGCTGACAATGAAGATCTTAATAGAGAGAGTAAACGAATACAAAATACCATTATTCGTAGCATATGTAGATTTCGAAAAACCCTTCGATTGCGTAGAACATTGGGCAATAAACTCCGTAATAAACAGCGGGATCGATTATAGATATACTAGCCTACTGTCAAACATCTATCAAAATGCTACAACATCAGTACAAATATATGAAAGAACTAAACCAATAACGATTGCAAGAGGCGTAAGACAAGGAGGCACTATATCACCAAAATTACAAAATTATTTAGTCAAGCATTGGAGGATGTTTTAAAAAATCTGGAATGGGATGAATGTGGCATCAAAATATGTCGACAACGACTAAATCACTTATGGTACGCGGACGATATAGCATTATTTGCAAACAATAAAGCAGAGCTACAGAAGATGTTAAGAGAGCTAGACCATCAAGCCTCAAAGATTGGTCTTAAAATGAATTATTCGAAAACAAAGATATTAACTAATATAGAGGAAGATGCTATAGTACAAATAGGAAACAAATAAGTTACCGAATATATATATATATATATATATATATATATATATATATATATATATATATATATATACACTGTGTATCAGCCAAATGGAATAAATTCGATAATAAATAAATGGGGGCGTGTTCGAAAAAACGCTCGGACACGTCGATTGTTATTTTTAGTTGCGCATTGTTTTCAACAAAAACTTTTTATACACAGTGTCATGTGACCGTGGCCAATACCAACTTTCTTATTTTAAATGCAACCCCTGGTATATTATTCAATTTTTGGATTCTTCAGAAAATTCTAGACATATTTCATGTACAATGTCCTATACCTATCTTCAACTGTTTCGGAAATATTAAGTGTTTTCAGATTTATTGCAAAAATTAACATTAAAAAAAGAAAATTATTTGATTTCACAAATTCGTTACAACACACTCAAAAACTAATAAGTAATACTGTTTATTTCTTGATAATGTAAAAAAACAAAAAAAAACAATAAATTTCAATGGAGGAGATGTTCAAAATGCTCGCCGTGAACGTCTTGGCAACATCCTAATCTTAAATAGAAATTTCTTCTAACGTTACTCAACATCTCAGGCGTGACCGATCTAATCGCAAGCATTATTCGTCTTCTTAAGCAGCTAAGTCGAGGGGTTTAGTTTTGTATACAATACTTTTGACACTTAATATTTTCGAAACAGTTGAAGATAGGTATAGGACATTGTACATTAAATATGTCTAGAATTTTCTGAAGAATCCAAAAATTGAATAATATACCAGGTGTTGCATTTAAAATAAGAAAGTTGGTATTGGCCACGGTCACATGACACACCCTGTATAAAAAGTTTTTGTTGAAAAAAATGCGCAACTAAAAATAACAATCGACGTGTCCGAGCGTTTTTTCGAACACGCCCCCATTTATTTATTATTGAATTTATTCCATTTGGCTGATACACCCTGTATACAGGGTCCGTCATTTCACCTCTTCTGTAGCTCAGTTACTCATTAAGTTAGGATTTTGATATTTTGCAGACTATACTTGCATTCTGTGGCGTATTTTAGGAAAATATTTTTGATTATACAGGGTGTCTCAAAAAAGTGTAACGTTATGATGATGTGTATTTTTAAATTGCATGTTATATTTTTTGTTGTTTATTTGGGTGCCCTTTATAGATGCCTACATACCCATGAAATTTTATTAAAATCGGTTCAGTGATTTTAGCACAAAAAAATAAAAACTGAAAGAAATCAGTTTTGCACCATTGGTTAAGAAAATTAATAAGAGATAAAAGTATGCCTTGTTAATAAAACCATACAAGGTACTCATTAAATAAGGTCTGATAGTTGCGTTAACCAAGTTTTATTGATATGCATTATACAGAGTGTCCAAAATTTAGTGTCAAACTTTTCAAACTTTAAAGCACTTTATTTTTCTTATTTCAAATTGGAGCCCCTGTATATTTTTATGTCATTCCATGTGAAATTAAAAGACAAACATTTTTCCTAATTACAACTCTAACGCAATTCCTAACACATTGAAAGTTATGTGCAGAAAACTCGATTTATCAACCATTCCAATAGGCCTATGTCCAAAGATGGACGACAGAAGGCTGAAAACATGTCTTGTAATGTGGTATAGAAAATTCATAATTTGAGATATATTGAGAGTTTGTATTGCCCTAAATGAACTGAAACCAGAACTCTTGGTGGGAATGGTTGGATATTATGCTTAGCCATTAGCGATATCAATTTGCATATATATGCGAACGGGATAATTAGCGAAATTATAAATTAAATCAAAGGTCCGAGGGAAAGGAGCGTTATAAAAAAGGGCGTAATGATGGAGGGGTGCACGGCGGATTATCAGGGCAAGTTCGCTGATAATCTGAAGTCTCTTAATTTCAGTAAACGACGTTCAATAAGCAGCTATCTAAGTCCCGCAGCCATGGAGTTAAGGAATGCATTTAAATTGAGCCTTAAAGACAGTCCCTATCCATCAAGTGGCACTGAGTTATCCCATGGGGCGCCAAAGCACGTACCGCATCGACTAAGTAGTACTTCCGGTCTTGAACCGGAAAACAACTTCACCGTTTGTTTTCTTTCCAATATACTTGCGGTTTACAGCTAAACAGTGTACGTGGCGCATACGTCATCTGCTGGGGCGTCCCCTGGAACATCCCCAAACCGCAAAACAATCCCCATATTGATATTAAAGTTTCAAAAGGTTAAAGCGCGCAGAGGTGAATTATGCACAAATCGTTTTCCATCTATTAAATATAAATAACGCTTTATATACAAATCATTTCGATGGGGCCATTTATTAATTATTAACAGAAATTTATAGCGTTTTTTACTCTTATTTCTCCCTTATACGCGGAGAAAGTTCAAAAAGTCATGCCCGCCGCGATTATATAATTTATAAGTATAACTTTTATGAGGCCGAAGATATATCTTTTTTTATGTAAAGGGAAGAGGAAGCACTAAAAATATCGTTGTATCCAGATAAAAATTCTAATTGCCAACAACGGTCAGATTTATGGCACACGATTGTAAATCAGAATAAAAACGCGTATTTATTTATTGCACCTGTTTTATGTATTACTATGGAAATTAATACCAGCATTGCTATTGAAAAATACGTGTTTTATGCCCTGCCTATATTTTAGCATGTATAACAAAATAAAACATTTTATGCATACAAGTTTTATACGTAAAAAAAATATAACGCGTGACTTGTTAACTTATTAATAGCAGTGAAGTATTTTGAGGTAATGAAATGATCGGATAGAAAGTGGTAATGGCAGAGCAATGATTATAAAAGTGTTTGGATAATAAGCAGGTGTGGCGTGAATACCAATAAAAATGAAGTGTTTAAGATTTGCAATAAAAGTAAACGATGTTAATATGGTTTTAAACAATTTCTGTAAGCAAAGGAAACGACAGGGGCGGAGCCAGGAGCATTATGAAATGATGTTGTGAAAACGTTATTGGCAATTTCAAACGTTGTTCGTATGCGGTATAAGCACTTTTGAATAATCCATTGCAATATACCTCAAATGCCCTCTTATGTGGCACTAAGAGAGACAATATTCTTTGTCTTTTAAGGAGCGAGTGCACTTGACTCCTGCAAGTTATAACCACGGCAAAATAGAAGGAAAAATAACAAGGGGCCACGTAACGCTGACGATATTACAAATTTATACTTTAAACTAGCTCCAGGCATTAGGATAGGTAATATCACCTTATAAATATGGCAAATGCATAAGAAATTGTTGGAGATATATGAGCTGGAATTCTGAATGGAATACTAACTCGACGGATAAAGCGTTTCTGATCTACAGATTTCGTTAGATATATCACGTTTTCCTCGTTTAAAAATGACAATCTTAGGGACCTCTTCATACATACACTGCCTTTATATAAGATTACTGTCTCTCCATATCAAGATATTTGACTGATGTTATGCGAGCGGCCGTAGCCTTGTTCCCCCCTTTTTACAAATGAGATCTTCATTTTAGATATGCAAATTTACACTATCTTTTCACCTATTACAAGAATTTCCCCAGGCGTAAAAAATCGCAGTATCAAAATGCAATTACACAGGGATCCCCTGAGGCTTCAAGAAAACCATTAAAACAACCACTCTCGCGTTTTCGTGATTCAATTGCATATTATTATAAGACTAAATAATTACATGGTAACTAAATTAGTCTTGCAGTTTTTATTAAGCTACTACAATTGTTTACATTTATCTAAAAATATTGTTTTTATAATAACAATCAATTTGATTATCTTTAGTTATACATTATATATGCCGAATAATTATTGATCAACTGTTGTTTTAATAATGAGATTTAATATATACATAATTTAAACATAATTTATTTAAAACAGTTATTTATTTTATTTTATTTATTTATTAGTCACCTAAGGCCAATAGTTGGAAATGACAAGTCAATAAAAAAAAGTTACAATATTTAATGTAACATAACGACATATTAAATTGGATGTATGAGTGGTCAGTTTTATACTCTTGAGAATGGCTGAGAGGCCGAAACAATTGTAGAGTTCTTTTCTATATATACTGTGAAACGTCAACCAAGTGTTTTATTATTCCTATAAGGACATATTTTAAGAATTAAAAGAGACTAATTCATGTACGTTCCATTCATTGTCAAGAAATTCCGCAACGCTGTAAAAGCACCTGACAACTAAATTTGTTTTTTATTGTTCGCTGGAACAGCTGCTATACGATAAATATTCAAATTATCACAAAATTTTATATGTGACACACTAACTTGCTTATATTTTTAAACCTATTGTAAATAATTTGCTCCATATTTACATAAACTTAAAACCAATATGTTGTATTAGGTCTGATATGCCATAAACGTGCAATAACCTGTGTCTCTATGAACTAAGCTGATATCAGAATAATATGAAGTTGGGTACGTACTGGCCGATAAATATTATTAAAAACGTGCGTGATAAAGGTAATACGTATTAAATTGGCATAAGGAATATAGATCGTTCCAAATGATTTAACCCTGGGGGAATGTTAGCCAGGATCAATATTAGTCAAGAAGACACCATAACTCCCATGCGACCAAAGATAAAACTTGTGGACGTGACCATAATTCTTATTGGCCACTTTTTCATCAAGTTATTTAACTGTCACTTTCATGACATTACATTTTATTGACTATACGACCGGCATAACTTTCGAGTATTTTCACAATTAGCAAACTCCAAGGAACAATGAAACTACACAAATTAATGCATTAAAGCACATTAAGGCAATACTTCTATGTTTTATAAAACCCAAATGTCGGGAATATTTCGTCGGCTTGGAGGTAAAACTCGTTAACCAATTTTAAATGAATTCATTATGTTTACATGTTTTTCCTGTTTTTGATAATAAACTTACAACTACAAGAAAGTAGCAATAATACGTTTATTGTACAGGTAGAAAGAACTTCTTAAGTAATAAATGTCAAACATTATATATATATATATATAAACTTGTATTATCTAGCTTGTTAATAAATAAATAAATAAATAAATAACACATTTTTTTTTGTATATCAAGTTATTAATATATCTTACATATCACGATAATATAAAAATGTTACTATATGAGTTTTACGTCTAAACCAACGATCTACTTAGACATGTTAATGAATAAGTGCAATTAGTCTCCGCAACAAAGACAAAGCGTTGTTAAAAAACCGTACAAAGTAGATAATATATATATAGTATACTTTATTTATTACAGATTATACAGTATGTGCCCGGATTGAGTTTACAAAATGGATTTATTTTTTATATTTACTTTAAAGTAAAAATGTTATAGGAATTATAATTCCTGCTTGTTCTGAAACTACCAGTTCAGTTATTGAAACTTTGATTTAATTATACAGGGAGTTGGCAAAATATTTTTTTTAATCTTATTTGGACATTTATTTATTTACTATTTGCAAAAATAATTTTAAATTACATCAAACAACATTATAGAAAAATATAATCATTCAAACAATCCCCAAATGCTGAAAATAATACTGAAAATTTAAAATTTTGCATTGATAACTAAAAATCATTTGCATTCATAACTATTGAAGAAATACAAAACAGTTTTAAGGAGTTCCACGCCAGGCTAGAACTGTATTAAGAAATTGGTGGGGGATCGTTTAAATTATGTTATTTTTCTAAAGTGTCAAAATTAAATTAAATTTATTTTTATTTAGTCAACACCCTGTATAAATAAATAAATGTAGTAATTACTGAAATGGTGGTTTCAGACCAAGCAGGAATTTTAATTCCCATAACATTTTTGCTTAAATGTTAATTGTTAAAAAAATCCCACTTGTAAACTCAATCCGGGAACATAGTGTATATAGATAGTATACTTTAATGTTGTCAGACTCTCTATCTCGCTCTCTCATATCAATTAGTAATTATTGTAGTTGCTAATTTTGATTTTAATACTACCGAAATTTAAAAAAAAAATCTACAAGGCATAAATAAATTTTGCACGTGGCATAAACTCTGTTCCACTTTTATTTTTAACTAAGTTGACCTCACTAGACTTGAAAAAAGAGGTTATATTTAAAAAAATAAGTTATATTTAAAAAAAGAGGTTATATTTTATGACACTAGGCAATGTTGCCATTAAATTGAGTATCTAATAACTACATAATTTATTTTCCATTTTTATTTTACAAGAGCAAATCAGTCAAAATTTGTCAAATTATAATATAAAATATAGCTGATGATTGCTTGACTTAAAGCATAAATCTATTTAATTAACACTTGAATGATTGAAGCAATTATTATCTTTTTTATTATTTTCTTCCTTCTTTATTGGAGTACTTACTGGTAGTTTATATGTCTAGATATAAAGATGTTTCTTTTTGTTTTTATTATTTTTATTATGTTTTTTTCACCAGACTAGTTTCGGCTATCTTTCAGCTATCTTCAGATGTGTTCATTTTTTTGAGTTCAATATATAGGGTGAGTTTTTTTTTCTTTTGAAGCATTGGGATCTCGGAAACCATAAAACATAGAGATACGGTTAAATGAGGATAGAGTTGTCATTTTACGAACTTATGTAAAATATGCCTTTGTTTTTTGAAAATAAAACATAGTTTTTGAGTTATAACAAACTTAATTATTTAAATGACAGTCATAGTTGGCTTTGACATTTTTAAACAGGACATTTTTTCTCTTTATAACGATATAAGGTTTGCTATACTTACTTTCATAAATATATGAGATGCAAGAATTTTCGCTGTATAATTTGAATAGAATTTAGTGTAATTAGAATAGAAAACATAATAGAATTTTCGTAGTAGGATCGAAAAAAAATGTTTCCATAGCAAACTCTGGTTTTGCTACTCTCTATAATACAAATAGTCCTGTATCGTGTTTATTTGTCAAAGTAAGTAATAGTTGTCATAAAGTTAATTTTCTAAGATGGCCTTTATTTATCAAAGTAAATATAGCAAACCTTGTAGAGCTATAAAGAGAAAAACATGTCCGTTTTAAAAATGACAAAGCCAACTCTAACTGTCATTTAAAAAAATAAAGTTTGCATTATAAGTGAAAAACTTTGGTCTTTTTTCAAAAAAAATAAAGCATATCTTACATAAGCACTTAAAACGACAATTATTTCCTTATTTAACCGAATCTCTATGTCTTACGGTTTCCGAGATCCCAATGCTTAAAATGAAATAAAAAATATTGGATAAGATTTTTATAAATTTATAAAAATCTTATCCATAGAAGAATCTTATCCGGTGAAGAAGATATGATAAAAATAATAAAAACAAAAACACATCTTTATATCTAAACATATAATCTCCTGTAAGTACTCCTATAAAGAAGGAAGAAAACAATAAAAAACATAATAATAACTGGTACCAAAAATGTATAAAATTATAAGAAAAATAATGTAATAATTTTATTATATGAATCAGGCAACGTTATTAGAAATATGACATTTAATAATTTTTCACTGTCAGTTAATTTTTGTTGGTATTCATGTGTACAACTTTATAAAATGAAACAGCAGCCTTTTTAGTTAAAAATAATAATGGAACAGAGTATACTATGGCATAATATTTATGGCATATTTGTGGCATAAGTAAGATAAAAAATGTGCATATTATTTCTAAAATTGTATCATAATTTAACATGGGTAGTATAAATATTTTAAATAATTAAAAAGGTCTTTAATGAAATTATATTTATAACTAAATGGATTGAATGTATAATTAAATGTTATAATTATAATTAATAATTAAAATGTCATTTATAGGTATATCCTGCAGTTGACATGCATCCTGCATGTTGCATATTATAAAATTAACAATTTCATTGTAGCCAAAAAAAAACTAAACTTCATCAGTCATGATTGATCGCTTTTGAAAGAAGTATTTAATTATAATTTAAAATATATGTGAAAATCATATAGCCGCTGATTGAAATAAAATAATTAGATATGGGCAGGTAATGATTTTCTCAATTTACGTTACCGCTAATACTTTTAATTGTTCCAGATTTGTATATTATTTGTATGTATATGTATTTAATTTGTATGTATATGTATTTAATTTATATGTATATGTATTTATATGTATATGTTTATTTGTATTTATATGTATATGTGTATTTATATGTATCTAATTCAAAGAGTTTTCAATTCAAAAGTTTGAAAAGTTTTCGACTCAACTTTCCCAATCTCAATTTTTTGTTTGGTTTTTCGTGGATACATTTTTATTTCGTATACCTATGAATAAATGTTTTGTGTGCGAATTTTTTAATTCTAATATTTATATTACCACGTAAATTGGTAAGATTATGCAAAATATTTGTTTGCATGTAATTTATGTATTTCCAAAATTATAGTCCACATGGCTAGAAATAATAACATCAAATTGTTCACACATAAATCGAGATTCAATTTTTGTTGAACATATGTGGAGGAAACCACATAT
Source organism: Othius punctulatus (assembly GCA_951805005.1). Lineage (NCBI taxonomy): Eukaryota > Metazoa > Arthropoda > Insecta > Coleoptera > Staphylinidae > Othius > Othius punctulatus. Next base: position 64,982,008 of record OX638142.1, read on the forward strand.
GTGGTATTTAGTATGGGCGCATCATCTTTGCCCTCAAAATGTTCAAATCGCTGTTTGTGCATTCAATTAGATGGATATTATGATGATAACAACACTCTTAATAGAATCTAATTTAAAACATAACCAACACATTGACCATGACCATCACAAACCAAGATTATCAAAATTTTATTAAATTATATAATCATTTTCCAAAACTATTAGAACAAGTACATATTTTTTAAGAATTCAAAAGTAAATTCTAATCTTGACGTTGTAACTTAATTCTTTTTCAGCTATCTGTCTGTCTATTTTTTAATTACAATTATAAGCATATAATTGAAATGAAGATATTGGCCCGAAAATGTTCCAGTTGCTGTTTGTGCATTCAATTAGATGAACATTATGACCATAACAGCACTGTTATTAAATCTAATTTAAAACACAACCATCACATTGACCATAACCATCACAAACCAAGATTATCTAAAATCAATAAAATTATATAATCACTTTCCTAAACTATTAAGACAAGTGCATATTATTTAAACATTGAAAAGTAAATTCTAATTTTGACATATGTATTTTAGTTTTTTTTCAGCTATCTTCGTGTCTATTTTTAAGTTACAATTATAAGCATATAATTTAAATGAACATTTATGTATATGATTTACGTATTTTTACAAATTCTTGTTATTATTGTTATATAAATTTTGTTAAATTGGTATTATTATTAGTCAGTAATAGTTTCAAGGAGATAATTTGGGAACAACTGTAAAAGTAAGGTATTTATGTGAAAAGTTCCATCTGATTGTGTGTGTGAAGGAAACTAAGATATTCGTATTTGTGTTCGGTGTTTTTAGGAAAACAATTTTCTAACTACAATATATGTGTTACGTTGCAGTACTTTTAAGATCTAATGGGTAGTATAGCTTGTAATTTAGTGCGCTATACGTAAGTTTGGTTGTAATTCTTATAGTTTTTCTCATTTTCCAGGGGTTTTCTCCGTCGGGATTACTTCTCATTGAGAAATGTTCCCCTTTCACGGGTTAGAAAGGCACTAACTTTCAATGCGGTGTGAAACGCTGGTTTCCAAAATAGCCCTGTGCTTTATTTATATATTTATCTTACATAGGAAACAAGACACGATATATTTGTGATAATTATGTAACAAGTTAGAAATAATCATACACAGCGTTTGTACGTCGTTTTTTAAATAATTAGTTGTACCTAATTAAATTGTTATATAAGTAATGTGCAATTAGCAGAAATTATAAGCTGATTTGGTTAATTGGGCCGTCACCTTGTAGAAAGTTTCAAAGGGTATCTTTTCATCGGTAAGTGGCTTGTCAATGCAAGCAGTCCCTCGAATATTGGTAACTTCGTACTTATCGTGCTCAATGATTTCAACGTCGACTGTCTTGAGGTATTGGACCAGATTAACAAGGGCAGTGCAACTCCACAAATTATCACTGATGCCGAGCAGTTTTAATCCTGGAGCATTGTTATGGAGCGGAATGGCGTCCAAATAGTTCAGCCCGTTCCCGGAAATATCCAACTTGATTATCTTCATTAAAGGTATCAAGATGGAGGCATCGAATTCGATCAGGGCATTGTGCGATAAATTCAGCCCGCTTAAATTGGGCAGCCCGGAAAACATTCCGTGATTGAACTTTTTAAAGTTGTTGTGCGCCAGATTTAATTCCCTCAGCGTTTGTAGGTGCTTAAATGCGCCCAATGGGATGTTACATAATTTGTTTTGCTGCAAGTCGAGATATTCCAATCCCTTCAGGTGATTAAACGAGTCTACATGTATCGTGAAAATTTTGTTGTGCGAAAAATCCAGGGTCATTGCGCCGAAAATTCCTTCAAATATATTAGCCGGAATTTCAGATATTTTATTATGAGACAGCACAATCGTATTGGCCTCAAAACCATTCAGAAACCCCCATGTTAAATCAGTCAGCTCATTATGGTCCAAATGGAGCTCAAATACTTGCCTTAAACCGTGAAACGCGTTTCCTGAAATGTTCCTTATGTGATTATTCTGCAGAAATATATACTGTAAAGTTTGCAGCGTTTGGAAGGCGTTCTCTTCTATAAGTTTTACCCCACTCTGTGTGAGATTCATCGATACCAAATTATTGTTGTACGGGAAGAACTCCTTCTTCAGCACTGGTATATCACACTTGTTGCATTTCAAATGGTAATTTCCATAAAAAATATTCGGAAACACGTCCACAATGTTCCTACATATGTAGGTACGTGTTTCATGGGCATAATCGCACTTCTGCGAGGTCTTCTGCTGCACAGACAGCGCTGCATGTATGACGTATGGAAGTGCGAAGAAAATTAATACCTTCATCTGAAATTTCTCAATTAATATGGGCGGACTCAATATTTTTCCACTTACTCTGAGATCTTGACGAAACGGCGATCACCACTTATATGTGTTCGATTCCAGCAATAATTATGTAGTTCACACTCAATGGAGTGCCCATTATATGCACTAACAATGACCCATATTAATAAGTAGGATGATAATTATAAATTTTATATAAACACATTGCGTCACTTCGTTTCAAATTGAAAATTTATTATCGAGTATCGATAAATATTCCATTGCAATGTATCGAAAGTGATAAATATATTTCGTTACATGTATTTTTCATGAGTGCAAATAAAAACCATAAAATATACCTTCCTGTATAAATAATTAATTGAATATTTATAATTATGTAAGTTTAAAATGCCTCCTATCTTTAAATACAATTCTATGTTATTTATACTTTAAAATTACTCAACCTACATTAATATTCTAAATAGTGTCCAGATATTAGAATAAAACTGTCAATAATTTGCTTTTCAATTTACTCCATTAAGGCCCAGTTGTACGATCGTGGATTATCTTTGATCGTGGTTCAGTTTCTAAGGATACCATTGTATTAAAAATTGTATCCTAGGTAACTGAACCATGGTCAAGGATGATCTGCGATCGTACAACTGGGCCTTAGGTTAATTGAAATTGCGTACATATCTAGTTGACTAATAATGCAAAAACGTGCTATTTATTTGATTGAAACGATTTATGCCCCTGTCTCAGGTAAAATAATTTACATTCACTAATGTGAAAACAAAAATTGTCAAGTTACTTGAATTTAATGCTCTTTATTTCTTAGAATTATTATCTTAATTTTGTGGTCCTAATTCTTGTTTTTTGAAAATTTTAAATGTAATTCTGTTTCTTTCTTGGGATTTTTATTATGTAATTATTTTCTCATACTTCTCTGCACCTCATAAAATTTTTATTGTCCGTTTATGCTAATACGATAATTTGTTGCTGAACGTTTATTTGAAGTTAAAATATTTGCGAGATTGGTTAAATCTCATAGCAGATCTCTGATTAGATGTTTGTTTTATTAATAATATTATGTTGCCAAGATAAATTCCATGAAGATCTATAAACACCAGTAATGATTTCTAGTCTTAGCAGACCTTCTCTGATTAGATGGTTGTTGTATTAATAATATTATGTTGCCAAGATAAATTCCATGAAGAGTTATAGAGTTATAAACACCGGTAATGAATTTTAGCTTACGTCATGTTTAACAAGTAAGTAATAAAATTCACAAATAGCCTTGCAGCTATTTTTGCAAAATATTAAGATTACGCTCGCGAGATCGTATACTGAATCACTGTTATTTGTGAAAAGATATGACTCACGGAATTACCTTCACGTCTTGTATGGATATGAAACGCAACTAAAATCATGTGAGTAATAAACAAATCCTTGCACCAAAAGCTAATTATAGTTTTATTTTTATACAGCTATTTAGACAATTTGCGAATAATATGACATGAACGAAGTAATTGAGGCACTTATATGAAAAAAAAATCCGTCTATTGCATGAATTATAACATTAAATCACTTTTTTATACAACAAACATCAAAATTTGAACTTTTTAATTATAAATATACACACTTATAATATGATATGAACAAAGTAATTGAGGCACTTATATGAAAAAAAATCCGTCTATTGCATGAATTATAACATTAAATCACTTTTTTATACAACAAACATCAAAATTTGAACTTTTTAATTATAAATATACACACTTATAATATGACATGAACAAAGTAATTGAGGCACTTATATGACATAAAAATCTGTGTATTGCAAGAATTATAATATTAAATAACTTTTTTAAACAACAAACAACAAAATGTCAACGTTTTAATAATAAATATAAACACTTATCATTAAACATGTCTCTCAAAGAAAAATACTTAATTATTTAATTTAGTTATTTTAGGTAAAAATGAGCGTATAATTATTTAAAAACTATAAAATGTATCATTAAAACTTTGACGAGTTACATCTTCGTTTTATCCTACAATATTCGTATAAAATCCCACTCAAGTATTATATTTTTCTGGAAAAAACTTTTATTTTACAAGAAACTTTATTTCGTTTACCTCGGGTAAATTTATATAAACCCTCTTGCGAGAGTAACACGACTTGCCACGTAATTCAGCCCTCTTGTAATTACAACGCAGCAAAGTAGATATGCTAATAAAGAGACGGATTCGGATTTACTACAACTACAAATATCCCTATTTTTGATAATTCGTTAGAAATACGGCTTTTAGTCATTATCGCCAATAATAAAGCGTTATCAAACATCTGAAAACAATGTTTTGGCTTTTTTGAAAACCACCAAAAGTCACATACACAAATTTAATTTAAAATATACAGGGTGAGTTTTTTTTTTCATTGTAAGCATTAGGATCTCGGAAACCATAAAACATAGAGATTCGCTTAAGGGGGTAGGATATCATTTGTACGCCGTGAGTGGCCGCCCAGGCGGCTCTGATAGTTTGTGCGAGTTTGATTTGTACCGAGAGGTACTTCGTTAGAACTCGGCTAGATCGGGCTCGCAGTTTGTATGAACACGTGCATTGCCTTATGCCGCTCGCGTCGGCATAATTCCGTATGGTTTTTTTTTAGGAAATCCCCGTTTCATTAGGGACTTGCAGACGTATCGCTCCGCCAGCACTAAAGTTCTTATCCCTACATCTGATGAGAATGATTAAAATTTCATTTTTTTTGTGTGACAGTTAAATGTGCTATAATGCTTAAATTGCAAGAATAGTTTTGTACAGCTTAGGCTAATAGCAGACAGCTTGTGATAGCGCGCGGGGTTATTGTTTGATTCAACCTCAAGCACTTTGAAAAACTAAATCTGATGACGTTTTTGCTTCATTTTTCATGATTTTCCGTTTTTCACTTTTAATTGTCATTTACTCGAAAAATCCCTTATGTAACATGGCAACATTTTTATACTGTCACTTTGACAATGAAAAGATCTCTCAAAATCAAGAACAAAAATAGGGGGTTGTCATTTAAAAAACAATAGATGACGTCATAACTCAAAAACAAATGATGGTTGAAGATCGACTGTCATGCAAAAATGTGTGTTTTTAACATAGAAAATCGACGTGTTCGAGGATTTTTTCCTAATTTTTTAATTTCCCTTTTAATGAATTTATTCCATACTTTAGGCGCAACTGTATAATAAATGTGTTTTTTTTGTCGAGAAGATAATGAAAATAGGGGATGGCCTTCATAGTGTTTAAAAAATGCATTTTTGTAATGTTTGAATGGTGTATAGATGATAATAAGTATAGTTCTCTTTGTGAAGGATGGAATGAACAATATGAAAAATACTTGTCAGCGCATTCAAGGACACGAGAAAAGAAAAATATGTTGAAAGCTAAATGCCTAAAATTAAATGTATAAATATACTACGGGTACACTTGTTGCTTTCAAATGCAGAAAGTGCCCGACAAAAAAATGCCCATGAGGTCAAACAAGTATTACAGTGAATAATAGATATATTTAGTTAAATTACTTGTACAGGCTACTACTAGAGGGACTAGAGGGGCTAGCATTTCGTCATTACTTTCATCACTATAAATCTGTGAATACATTGTTATTTGAGAACGAAAACTTAGATCACGGTATTTTTTTAGAAATAATTTTACTTTTACCTAAATTCGATCCGTTACTTAAATGGTATTTATCAAAAGTGACCTTTGCCAGCAAAAACCTAAAAGATGTTATAGATAGAGGCAATATCTTTAGAAAGATGCAATTTAATAATACTAATATATGAGCCGTTGGACACCACAGTGGTGTAAGTCTATTTTTTTCTAAATTCAGATAAGTCCAGAAATATGCAAGGAAAAACATCTCAAGTATATTTCTGGAGTGTCTGAATTACTTATTATTATTATTATGAAACTTACTTACACCACTCTGGTTTTCAAAAGCTCTTATAATCTACCATCTCTCAAATAATTCTGTCTACAGGGAATTTAATTAGAAACACTATATTGTGAGAAATAAATATTGCAATCATATATATTTAAAAAATGGAAACTACTCGGAACATTTCTCAAAAAGATGAGTGCTGACTGCTCAGTCATTGTACAATATATTAGTATTGAATAGCAAGTCATCTACATGAGAAGAAATGTTGAACCACATTTCAGATTAACAAGAGAAACTTCATCAATATTAAGGGAGGAATTAAGTTCAGAGACAAATGGTCTTCTATACCTACACAGTATTTTTCGTTATCTTTCGTATCTTATAGAAACTAATCTCAAAATAAAATGTTTCACTGTTTCACTTGTGTGGCAGACACTAAATGATAGACAAAACCTAAACTGAGGATGGCAATCAAAAGCATATGTAACACAGAAAATTGTATCAGAACCGGAGACATAATCACAACGAAATTTAAAACCACAAAAGGATTGAGACAAGGGGGTGGACTAAGCCCCATTTTGTTCATAATAGTAATGGATGAAATTATGAAGAAGATTAAAAACAAGATAAAGAAAACAATGATACAACAAACTAAAACCCACAACAATAACTGAATGTATTTAAAGCATGACTAGCCATAAAAAATACAAAAAAAAATGGTATTTTCTTCACCTAAAAAGGCTGAAAAAAAGTGTACCTCCTACGTAACATAAGTTATGGCAAAAATGCTGATGAACCAGCATTATGTCAACAAGATATAGAGCTGGAGTGTAGTCGATTTGTGGAAACATTAGACCTTGAGGCACTTAATTTATTGTTACTATAACCAAATGCAGTTACTTACATTTTATTTTTAGATGAGCAAGGAAAGGCAGGGCGAAATTTTAAAATGTACTATAGGGCAGTTTGAAAATCCTATATACAGGCGTGAGAGATCTTTTCGTCTCACTGCCTCAAAATTTGGTGCTACAGTGAAAAGAAAAGATTGGACGCCCTGTCATTCATTAGTCAAATCAATTTTAGCACCAACAAACATTTTAACTGAAGCCATGGAGTATGGAAAAATTAATGAAGAAGTGGCTGTAAAAACATTGGAAGAGAAATTAAATATTAAAGTCCAACCAAGTGGTCTATATGTGGACCTCATTCATCCATTTCTTGCTGCTTCGCCAGACGGTATACAATATATTCGACATTAAATTTCGAAATTTATTAGTTGATGTTAATTCGATAATAATTGATTTTGAATTGTAGGATTAGTAGGAGACGATACTTTAGTAGAGATAAAATGTATCCCAAAATTAAAAGATTTAAATATATCTTTAAAAGAAGCAGCACTGCATAAAAATATATGCTTAGAATTTAAAAATTATTTTTATATTTATATTCCTTTGATACAAGATAATTAATTTCATTCCAGGTGCAGGGGCAATTAAATATATCAAAAAGGAAGTTATGTTATTTTGTTGTTTTTATAAATGAAGAAACCGATATTTATATAGAGGAGATAAGAAAAGATGAAACATTCTGGCAAGATGCAATGCTGGAAAAGCTAGTAAGGTTTTATTTGCATTGTATTTTGACAGAAATGTTTTGAGGAAATTAAAAAAAAAAGAAATGTGAGCATCCGGATTATATTAAAGATGCACAAAAGTTGCAAATTGAAAAAAAAAGAATAAAGGCATAAATTTTAATTGTTATTTTTTTTCCTAAATCAAATTGCGAATATTAGGTATTATATTACTATAAAGTGTATAATAAAAAATCTACAATTATTAAGTTAGTACTGAGAACAATATTATAAGGAGAATAGTTATAGATATTACTTAATTTAAACCTGATGTATCTCCGTAATAATTGTTGTGTAAGAAAATTGCTATAAATATTAATTTCAATGCCAATTGTTCATATTAATAAATATATGGAGAAAGACGCTTGCTATCTATAATTTTTTTTTATAAGTTATTGTTCTTGAATATGTTCATTCATCCTCTGGCACTATAACCCTATGTGGATCTTGGCGTCCTCCTTTCAGAACACTCTGTCCTTGGCAACCTCCCTCCAACTTATGACCTTCATTATGGTTTCTTTGGCCTCCCTTTGCTATTTAAATCAATAATTTATTTAAAATTTTATTTATATAATAATTTCAATTTAATATTTATTAATGATTAAAATCAATTGATTTTAATTAATCCCAACATACGTATGCGTAGCTTTACAAATTTCCAGTATAAAAATAATCACAGCAAATCATCTTTGCCCGCTTTATTTTCACTGTTTGCCGCTCACTTGAAACATGAACTGAGCGGAAATTGCGGCTTCGCTCGAAGGAGGACTTTTTTCCCGCCGTCATTAACAAACTATGTAAAAACTTTTTTATTCAGCAAGTAAAAGCAAATTATGAAGTACATCCTTTATTTACATATCTACAGTTAATAAATTAACCCAAAAGAATGATATTAACGAAAGTAAATTCCGCCGCGCCATCTAACCGGTAATGCCTGAACTGTTTTGTTCTCGCGCCGTACTCAAATCGTCTGAGGTTGCACCAAATTAACGGAGCATGCGGGACACTTGATCTCAAAAACCAAAAAGTTTATAAAAACATATTTGACGGATAAATGAGGAAAGAGTTCTCATGTTAAGAGCTTATGCAACTTATGCTTTTGGTTTTTGAAAAAAATACATCGTTTTTGAGTTATAATACAAACTTTTTTTTAATGGCAGTCATAGTTTTCATTGACATTTTTATAAAGTACTTTTTTTTTCTTTATAACGATATAAGGATTGCTATACTTACTTTCATAATTAAATAAGATGCGGGAATTTTCGTTGTATAATTTGAATAGAATTTAGTGTAATTAGAATAGAACAATTAATGGAATTCTCGTAATAGAGGGAAAAAAATAACATGGCAAACTCTGTTTATACTACTCTCTATAAGACAAATAGTAATGTATCGTGTTTATTTGTCAAAGTAAGTAATAATTGTCATAAAGTTCATTTTGGAAGATGACTTTTATTTATCAAAGTAAGTATAGCAAACCTTGTATCGCTATAAAGAGAAAAAATTGTCCGTTTTAAATTAAATATGTCAAAGCCAACTATGACTGCCATCTAAAAAAAACTTTGTATTATAACTCAAAAACTATGTCTTTTTTATTGAAAAACCAACAGCATAACTTGCCAACTCTTGCCATTTAAAAAAAAAGTTTGTATTATAACTGAAAAACTGTGGTCTTTCTTCAAAAAACAAAAGCATATCTTGCATAAGTTCTTAAGACGACCTCTCTTTCCTCATTTAACCGAATCTTTTGTGTCTTATGATTTCTGAGATCCCACTGCTTAAAATGAAAAAAGCTCACCCTGAATATTATTAATATTATTTATTGATTATTTTTTATATTTTTAATAATATAAATTCTAAAATATATTATAAAAACTTAACTTATAACTTATAATAACTTAACTTGAAAAACAATCATTTATAGTCAGTATTGTTAAAACTGAATAATAATATAATAATTGTCTGATCTTATATTAGCATACAATGTCATATAAAACAAACAATATAAGTTCGCATAAGTCACGCAACAATCACAATAACTACTATTCTGTGTCTTTTGTTGTGGATAGGATAAGTCCCATAATCAATGTTATTAATAACTAACTGTTGTAACTTAATCTGAATTTAATAATAATAATACAAATAATAAAAATGTATTAGTACGACGGGTTTGTTGGTAGACATGCCGAAACAGGGTACTGGAAATACTAATGACGGCAATACGGCCAGAAGATTTTTTTCCATCCGGAGAAAACAGCAGCAATCACAGGATTGGATGTTGATGTTGTCAGAAGATTGGGAATTATATTAAAAACAATTTCATCCGGACGTGAAATAGTTGCAGAAAAATTTGAGCAATTCGCTAAAGAAACTCTAAATAAATATGTAAATAGTTATTCGTGGTACTATTTACCTGCTACAGTGCATCAAATATTAATACATGCAAGTGAAATAATTAAAACATGCATTGTCCCTTTAGGTCAATTATCAGAAGAGGCCCAAGAGGCTAGAAATAAAGATTACAGGAACTATCGACAATTTTTCAGCAGAAAAACTTCGCGGAAAGATACCAATAGGGATATATGTATTAAACCGATTAATTGTATCATCAGATCCTGTAATTAGTAACTACAGTGGAAGTACGGAGGAAACTTCTACTTTTTGTCCTAAAGTGATAGATCTTCTGGTCAATAAATATTGTGAGACATTGTTTTCATGCTGAATTTGCTACATATACTTTTTTAAATTTATATTTGTTTCTGTTAATGAGAAATGATATATTTCTAATTTCATGTTGTCAAGTAGTAATTAGCCGTAAGTTACTTTTTTTTTTATAGTATTTGTAATTATATCTATACAATATAAACCATTTTGTATGTCGAATAACTCAAATAAAAAATCTAATGTGGGCAACACACGACTTTCTCCATATTAATAAGAATGAAAAGTTAATATATATATATATATATATATATATATATATATATATATATATATATATATATATAAAAGATAGCATACTAAATTATTGATAAACAATATGTATAAAATTATAGACATTAGTTTTCAGCGAAGTTTTTTTCGAAAAGCAAGAGTTCTATAAAATTTTGTTTTCTACAAAAGATGTGCAATTTAAGATAGTCTTCAACTTTTATTGAAATATTTTTCAGATATATGTAATATTTTCTAAACTATTGTTCAAAAACAAAAAAATGATAAGAGTAAACACCCACTTCTGGTTGTCGATTCTTTTCTAAAACGTTTTCGAAGCTAGATTTTGTTCTAAAAATCTTAATTTGAAAATTTGATTCAATTATCTTGAGGCGTTATTGACTTATCGTGTCCACAAATAAGCGGTCACACACGTCCACAAATCCACACACATACACACATATGTGTCTCTATCATCTGCGGGAAAAATATATATTTTTGTACTGACAACAGAAATATAGACATTTTAATTGAATAATCGAAAATAAAAATTGATTTTTTTATTCACATTACTAAGTTATTAATTTAGTAAAGTCAGAAATTGTTGTCATGGTAACATTAAATAAACAACGCGAAGCAATACTATAAATTACATCAAATAACAATTATATATCAGTGTTTTGCATTTCTTCTCCTATTTTCCTGTAGATATACTGCTTTCACTAATAATAGATTAAATCTATAAATGGTTTCTCCAACAAAAATTATTACTGTCACTGTCAAATTCTAAAATAGTTTCTGTCAAGAAAACAAAAAACATACGATGCATTCTTTGATATTAAATTTATTTGTAAAAATTATATATGAAAATTATGAGTTTTCGTATGTAATGCAGTATGTTTGAAGAAAAAATAGAGAATAACATAAGAAGCAAAGGCTTGCCTTCTATTACGCGCCTCACTTCTTTCTCAAGTCTCACTTCTCCTCCGCGTGAAATAATACAGGGTGTCCTAAATAGAGTAGAATTACATGCGTATCTTCCTTATATTGAAAGCTAGAGATCTGGTCAAATGGGCAATGTCATGCAGTTGTGTATGCTGGTTCAGATTATGTTGGAACATTTTCAAAAGTCCGAGCAGTTTAGAAATTATTCAAAAAATACTAAAAATTGTGATTTTCTAAAAACTCCGATATTTAGATAATTATGAAAGATGCTGAAATAAGTTTAAAATAAAAGTCATTTGGTTCTATCGTACAAACTTAAGAATCAAGTCAAAACAAAAGTCAAGTCGGCGGTTTCCGAGATATTAATAGCAACTTTCTTATTTTAAATGGCCGCCATATTTGATTTTTACACGTCTAGATCGCTTTTTTTCTCTTTTCAACGATGTGGGTGTAATTTTCAGTTTGTAATCAAAGTGAGAGTCGCTAACACGAGGGGGTAATATTTTATATTCAATTAATATACTTTTAAACATCAGCCTCAAAATCTTGTTCGACTTGTATTTCATTGGAAGGAACTTAGATTTGTTCAATATAAATTGTTTTGGATTTTTTCCTATTTATTTATTTTTTCCAAAACGAATCGACAAAAATCTTTTTTTATTACTCCAGTAGATTGGGTTTTTGTTAAGCTTTAAAATGAGGTATTGCAAAGTGGGGGTGCCATTTGAAATTTCGAAGTGGGGTCGCTAGGGAGGAAGGGATGCCACTTAAGATTTATTTGACGTTGTTTTTAAACTTCCCCCTCAAAAATCAATCGACGTGTTTTTTTGGTTTTATCAAGTTAGATTGCATTCAAAAGTTATTGAGACTGGCTAGTTTTGAAATGTACACCCGGTATATATTTTTGTCGAGTACCTTGAAATTTTGTTTTGATGAACAAAACTTGTTCACTGCTCTCCAGTATAAAATGAAATGATTGCTCTTACTTTAATTTATAACAACTTTTCCTCTTCCTACTCAAATGGAATCATTTTAGATTTTTCAAACTCACTTCAAAAAAGAACATACTTTTTATAATCTCAGAATATTTTATGAATATAAGAAATAAAACAAATATAATGGAATTATTTTATATTGTTTTACATTCCCTTCAAATTTGAAATTTAATTTAATAAAATTAAAATGGTATCAGTGCTCTTTAGGTGAAAATGAAAGCATTGCATATTTTATGTAAATGTTTTCAAATTTGACTTTACTTCACTCTACACTGTACTGAAAGTAATACTGAAAGTGTGATCTCTCTATGGGATCTCTAGACGTTCTCAAATTTGTATTATTTTCTGAAACTAGTGTGTACTTGCTGAAATTCTGATTCTATAATGTTTGTAAAAAGAAACATCGGTACATCGATATTATTGCAGATTTTTTGTAATCTCTTCAAAAATAGATTTATAAAATATAAAAATTGTATACTATACTACATATACTATATCATATATACTACTATACTTCTATACTATAATTGTATACATAAAAATATTCCTAATATTCAATAATCTTTAAATTTGATTTTAAATAACGACAAAATTATTGCAGACTGTTCTCTATAATAAATTGAATTAATAATAGCTTATTTTTTGTTCGACCGTATAGACCAGTATAGAAATATCAAGTTTTCGTACATAACACTAAAAATGATGTTGGTGAAACTTCTCTACACTGTGCATTTGAGAATGGTAAGCTAGACATGGTAAAATACAGTTTTTTTTAATCATTAACACACCTTACCCTACTATTTTTCTCCCTTTAATAAACCCCTGAGAGTTATTTTTACCATTAATATCCATTCAACACACTTGTATGTATGGTGAAATGAACCGAGATCATTTTTGTGTTATTATGGTGCATGCGCCAGGATTCTGCAAACAATTTAATCTGAGCATCACTTGAATGACTTTACCAAATATTCAGTAGCTCTCAAAAATAAAAATATTAAATCTAGTTCCATATTCATGAAATTTGTAAAGTATACGGTAGAATCGGCGAGCCATATATTAACTTGCTTTATATTTTCTAAATACATATATCGTAGTTTTTCTATAATATTGCAAATTTTTGATTTTCAACAAATTATTCCCGTGTCAGATAGTTTTAAAATACCGTTTATAATATTCTAGTTTATTACTGATATGCTATGATAATTATTTGAGAACTAAATGAGTTAATTGTAATATTCAACCATTGTTCTACAGTATGATCCTTTTTGTTTTCTTATTTTTTTTTTAATGTTTTGTTTAGACTTTTAAAACTTGACTGTAATTAAAAAGAAATCCCAACGTGTTCATAATTATCACCAATTAAAGTTTTTCTGTGCTATATGCCATTCACTTTGATAGCAAGTGAGCGCTCTAAGGGAAATTTGCAAATTGTTCAGTGAATTCCAGAATAGTTCAATAATCACAAGAGAAAGTAGGTTGGTACAAAAGCGAGATGTCACTAATGTCAGCTGGATAGCGCATATGTTATAAGATAACATGCACAAATTTAAAAATTAAGTTAAAAATGCCAAGAAAAATATTAAAAGTCTGTTTCAAAGCGTTTATAAAGAATGAAGGACGAGAGCGTAGAAGAACAAAAATCGTAAATACTGAATAAATTCCTTTTTATTCTAAATAACGAGTTAGTAAATCGTTTGACGTTTCACGGCGCAATTGACAATATAAAAAACCGGGTTTACCACCGGATTTAAGAGAAACGCTTACAAAACTACACTCGACCTACTTGATGTGATTTTGTTTTCTACTTATAACTTATGGTTCGTTTTTTTTAAGATCCACCACCTGTTGCTTTATGTTGATCAAAATAAAAATTACAAAAAAGTCACTTCATATTGTACCGCAATCTCGTTTTCGAGAAACACTAATGAGTAATGACACTAACAGAGTTGCCGCTAATACTTTGGAGAGAAATTGCGACGTTGGTGGATCTATTTTTAATTGTTTTCTACTACCTCAATAGAGAGGAAATAGACTAAAAAAATATAATGTTGTATGTTTTTCTCCTTAACCCTACCTCTAATATTTCTATATTAATAATTTATTAATATGTATGTAAATATGTATATTTGCACTTACAGTACACTACAGATATTAAGACATTACATAACTATTCTGAAACTCATCATTTATAAAAACATTTCGATAACTTTTTTGATAAATTTTTGAGTTAAAATATCCGTAATCGCTAGTTTCTAATGCAGTGAACGTACACGTCCTTAAACATTTGTAATCTCTACGGCAAACACTGAAAACTCGTTGCAGCATTTGACATTAACGTTTTTTTATATTTTCGAATCAATTAAAAAAAACTGATGTAATCGCAATTATTGTAACCAACTTTAACTTTTCAACTTAAATTTCACAAAAATTAAAGTCAATTTCAGAAAAAGTAATATCTTGTTGATATTTCGATGTTACTTTTTCTGAAATTGAAGTTGAGAAGGTATAGTTCTAAAATTTGTCTTCTCTCTTTTCTTCTAAACGTATACCATACTTTTTATGTTCTCTATAATGTTTCATTTATTTCTCCTACTCTCTAGTACTTTTAATGCTTTTCTACTGCTCCAAATTAATATTAATTTTTACCTCCTCGTCCTTTTGCCTACTATTTTGAATGTGTTTCTATTGATTTTAATGGTTTACTATTCATCTTAATGTTTTTAATAGTTTTCGTTTAATTTCTATTATTGTTAATGTTTTTCTACTCGTCCCTATTATTTTATTTTTTTAATACTACTTTCTACTGTTTGTAATATTATTCTACTCTATACTAAGTGTAATGCTCTTCTTAATGCTCAATTATATTTTTGTAAAAGAAAATATGCATATTCAATTATTATCTAGGCAACTTCCCTGACCTAGTAGACCAGCAAAGTTATGAGGACACATTACTTAAATAGTTTGCAAATAGGAATATTATAGTACAATTTTTAAATGTGCAATTATTAAAGAAACAGTAAAATCGATATAATGTTGATATACAGGGTGTTCAAAGTTATCGGTCTACCATTGCTAACTCTGTTATTATTGAAGTTACAAAGTCGGTTAAATTAGCAAACTAGTAATATTTTTTCCGCAGATTGAAATGACAAAAATCAGAAAAACAATTGAATATCAGGTTTTCAAATTATATAAAGAATTTTTTTTTTTTTTAAATGGAATACCCTGTATATTGTCACATATTCAATCATAGTAAAATAGTTTTCCTCGGACAATGCTGTCCGTTGTTGTAGCCTTCGGTTCTGGATGTTCAACGCTGTAATTGTTCAAGTTTACTGCACACGTTGTACATGTATTATTGGCAACTTCCGTAGGAATGCTGAAGACGGTAACATTTTATTTGCAATTTTATTTTGTATAGAATCTTCTATACAGGGTGTCTCTAAATTGTGTGGAAATGGCTTAACCACAGATTACTGGGATCAAAAAAAGACGATTTAACAATACATATCTATATACAAATGCGTTTGGTTTAGCCAGAATTCAGCTTCAAAGTCAATTTAAAAAAAACAAAATTTGCTTATAAAAAGAGAACTTTTACATTGATTTGGATGTTGTTTGGTATGACACTTTATACGGGTATAACTCATATTTTGACATACTATACTCAACTATCCTAACGAAAGAAAGGAGAAAGAATAATGAAGAGCAACAATGATTGTGGTTCGATTGGTAGGCAGCCAAATACGCATATTACAATAACTGAAAAGACTATAAGATCCTCTAGATTACTTCTCCTTTGGCGAATAAAACATTTTCCCCAAAAATAAATTAAATACATTCAATTATGTTTAATATTTAATCTTAACTATTAATATATTTATCATTTGCATTTTACAATGCAACAATTTTCTAATTATGTCAAATCTAGTTACTTTCTTACTACAAATCTTACATGAGATTATTTTATTTATTTTTATTTATTTTTACTTGGATTGACGAAATTCCGACAGATTTGATTGACCATAATCATTGTTGCTCACTCTGTATTTGGATTAACCAAAAAATCTCTGAACAGTCATTATAATACTATAAAAAAAATATTGTCTGTTTTGTTAGTTTTGTTAGGCTTTATTTTTCAACTGGTCCGCCCTGTATTAATGAATCGAATGTAGTCGAAACCTGCAATATATATTGTTGAGGTTGGATACGAATCTGACCTTGGCTAGTTAGAATATTCCAACTTCGCCCAGGTTATGTACTTGATGTTTGCCTACTTCAGAAGTATCTCGTATATGATTGGTCCAATCAAATAAAGCAAATTTTAACTGTAGTCGGCGTCGCTGTTTCATCTTTTGTTTAGTTTTGTTAGGTTAATGAAGTTTGTACTATTCTACATTCTATCTACCATCAATTTTTTAATATAATTACGTTTTGGTCAGTTTTAAAATGTCCCATATCAATTTTGTAATACCGCAATCATCCAGGGAACTTCTAACCCATACCGACGACAAATATTTCGTTAACGATGTGATTGGAGTTAAAGAATTAGTAGTTTCTCTAAAAAGTAAGTTGTATGTAATTGCGGATAAGAAGTACGTTACACTTCTGGACTATTTTAGCAACCCATCAGTCCCTTCGTGATGAAGGACCCGAGTTTATACTGGAAAACTTTGATGTCTACTACTCCATCTTACATCATGCGGATAGTTTGCAAATGCATGTTATACACATGGCGTACGAACAGTTGCACAAAAGTAAGTGTTACATTGTTGTGTTACGCTGTGCCACAGGCCTTGCTAAGTTTTCGCTCACTGTCCACTGGTGTATCAAGCAATTTTGGGGACCCACTGTCTTAAGAGAAATATTGTGTATTATTATTTTTGGGTTACGGTATTGAATACAATTGAGGCGTTTATTTTAAAAACAACACAAGTCCAAAAATGCACAAATCGAGTAATTAACAGTAAACGGCTCTCAAGACCAATGTCCATGCAGCAACAAACCCGTTTTCTCAAAAAATTATACAAGTCACGTGTAACAGGCCAATGAAAATATAGCAATTCTTTAAAAACGACACATGTCCAACGGGTTTCTTTCTTAAGTGTCAATATCTAAACAAAAAGCAATGAAAATTATCAGCAAAACTGAAGATTCTTAAGGACTTAATGGGTTTTTTAGAGGAACCCCAAAATATATCATTTTATGAACCGTTATTTGCTGAGAAATATTTAAGTGTTGTTGATGAGGAACCCGAACTGGACGAGGATGACAACAGTAGTGGTTGTGAACAGATTTAATTTTCATTTAAAACTTGTGAAAAAGTAAAGTTTATTTTGTATTTAAACTTTATTTCATATTTTCATTTGTTCGCATTAAGAAATCCCCACCTAAAAACAACACAAGTCCTACTTTCTTCCCCGTATTTTCTCTTGTTTCACAGCTTTTATTTAAAATCATGTTTATTTTTAAATAAGTTGAAATAGATACAACAGACAAGCCTGATATATTTTCCCAGTACTTTGAGTATAACTTCCAATGAACTTTTTTAAATTTCCCACATAACTAATTTTTGGACATGTGCACTTTTTAAAATAAATGCCACAATTGTTTTCATGGGTTTTTTTTTTAAGAAAGTTCAAATTCGCATAACAATTGATAGAGCAACTTTAGGCGCTATTATTCTTTGCAATTGCTCGTACAAAAACATTATATCTAACACTTAAGAACAATGGCTCATATTTCAAGTTTCACATTGTCCTCATTTCCTTACTTGTTATTAGTACATATTCGGGCACAGTAATCCTTTCTGATTGACATTATCGAGTGCGGAGAGTTAGTGTGATTACCGCACACGGTATGGTGGTGGACGTAATTATGTGTCACGAAGACTCCCAAACCATTGCAATTCTATTATTTCTCGAGTTGGGGAAATCACTGATCTGGCGTGAACATTAATTTTCATTTATTATGTGATTGACTTCTCTGCTTTTTAATTAATTTTAAATGTGGGTTCATAAGTTATTCTTAATGTATTTCTCAGGTGCACAAGATATGCAAAAATCATTAGATTTTCTATTAGAAGACAAGGATAGTATAACCGATGAATTTAAAATGAAATACATAAACGTAATTAAAATGTTATTGTATGTCTATATAAATATAGTTACATTGATTGAGCAGAAAAATGAATCTGAGAAGGAGCAAGTATTAACATTTAAGGTATGTATATTACGATAATGATTACATAGTGGCCAACTTCAAATATTATATCAGTTTTGTGTTCATGAAAGAATGCGATATTATTATTTATTTTTTTTGTAAGAGCATCTCTACTTACGGGCATTAATACGTGTCATTACATTATATTAAAGCATTCATGTTATTAGATTTGCAGCCTTACAGTTGTAATTTAAACATATTTAAATCCACTTACAAATGGCAAGTATGTGCATAAAGCACCATAAATTTGATTCAGATTAAATCAAAGTAATGTAATCTTTGTAGAAATCTTTAAAATTGTACAGAGACCTATCAACAATCTTTTTTTTTAAACCGATTTAAATTTATATACATGATAGCTGTCAGTTATTGTGATAAAACATTAAGGTCCAGTTGTATGATCGTGCATCATCTTTGACCATGGTTCAGTTACCTAGGATACAATTGTTAATACAATGGTATCCTTGGAAACTGAACCACGGTTAAAGATAATAATACACTATCGTGCTACTGAGCCTTCAAAACGAAATATAATACTTCTTAAGTAACTTCAAGAGATTTCGCTACTGTCAAAGCAATGGTCTACACTTCAGTATTGTTTACTATTACAGGGCAAAAATCGCAAGAAAAATGATAACGTCAACAGTTACCAGTGTGATCGAAAAAAAATATTACTAACATTAAATTACATTTTGCAACACGATATTAAGATCTTCTGGGATCCCCCGATTGTAGATGAGGTGTTTGTGAAGTAAGTATTAACGATGTGTGCTGAATAATCAATTTTTATTCATTACACCCCATTTACAGTATGGTATCTGAGGTCTGTTATAAGTTGCTCGAACTGCCCAGAATAAAGGATGATAAGGAGACACTAACCGAAATATGGTGCGTCTTAGGCTTGCTTGTCAAAAACTACAACCACAGAATGACATTTATTGTCCGTTTAGTTCAGTTAATTAAAATGAGAGACCATTTGATTGCCTCAGTTCCGTTGGGAATTCAGCAATTGATTAATATGTACAATTGTAAGAGTTTGCTTCGTGATTTTGTACGTGAAATTACAGAATGGCAAACTAATGAACAATACATAGACTCTCAGGTAAGGCAGATATCATGGAATACCGCTTTAAAATGTCACGATCTTTTGTATGACACAACACTGTATCGCCCCACACTTGCACGTTTCCGGACTTAATGGCTCCTATATGCACAGGCGAGGGAAGATAATCTTAATTCAGAGCGTACACATTCACCGTGAACACATTCCATCTATCTCGTCTGTCCCTAAGTGTTGTTAAAACGGGAACCGTGAAAGTGTGAAGCAAGCCTGCCAGTACGTCAATAATAAAATTATCACAATTAAAATCTATGCAACATGACAAAAAAGTATTACTACCAACTTTGGTGAGAATAGTCATGTAAATCATATCATGCAAGTTCGGTGACTGACCGTCATTTTTAGGGATCAAGAAATTGTTCAAATATTTTATCGGAGATGGCATCAATCATGCCTACTTTATTGATTCCAGAAATGCAATACTTGACAGAGTTCTTGGCTTGCGAGGTAAGACTTCATTTCACCACTTATCTCAATTAATCACATTTATTTCAGCCGTATTCTTTGCGAATCTCCATTCTTAATGTCCTAGTAGAAGTGATACTGAAAGTCTTGAGCAAAGATAACTTGACTAACGAAGAACATGATTCTCGAGAGCAATTGTTATTGCATATAGAAGAACATATAAAGGATGTAAACTCCTATGTACGCACCAAAGTTTTCCAGCTCTTGGTTAAATTGCAAAAAGAAAATGCTATTCCCAAACATATGCAATTAAGAATTTTACAACAAGCTGTAAAGCACTTAAATGATAAGAGTGCTAATACCAGAAAAACTGCGGCTAATTGTGTCACCACTTTTCTCGAACATAATATATATGGTGCAAGTGTAAGTGTGAAAATGCTAAATGCTAAACTTTAAAATTTGAAAATATTTATGTATACTTACTTGCATAGTTATTTTAGCTACAACTAACAAAAATGAGAGAAGAATTGGTCAATACACAAATGGATCTGAAATATTTAAATGCCAAAATCAAAGGGATTGATGTTGATAAACTGAAGCAGGTGGAGAAGGAATGGGAGCACCATAAGATTAAAATTGTGGAAGCTCTGAAAAATAATTTAAAACAACGTTAGTATAAATTTTTTTTTTAATTTAGTTTTTCATAGTCTTCACTTTCAGCAAACGATCTGAAATGATATAACCACAAATTGATTTTAAGTAACAACCTTTTTTTTATATTTTGTAATGCTAATAGAGCTATTCGTCACTGAAACCAGAAAACATGTTACCCCAAAAATGTAAAATTTACTGGAAACATTTTAACGTGATCATAATATACATTCATGACCTTTTTGGCTGGGTTTTCTTTTTGTCATGTTATATAAACTGATTCAGTGATGCAACGGAAGTTAATTTTTTTTTTGTCGATGTCTATTAGACATTTGCTTCCTACCACATTGTCAGATTTATTCTTTCCTGCCGTTTCATTTTCATCTCTAATAATTTAAACCTTACATCTGGCACCAATGTTATTAAAAAGATATAACCTCAAATTGAAAACAACTTGACTAAAAAAAGATTGAAAAAAGTTCCATTGGGGAATTCAGTTATTTCAGTGTATCACATTAAAACAAAAACGGGCTAAAGTTCCTTTGAGTGTGCCTGGTAAAATTTAGTTTTTCAAAGTTGGTAGCATCACAATGTTTAAATATCAAACTTCAAATAACAATCGTAATCACAAACACTGAATTGTATACTTAACTGGAACGCGCGCGTACTGTTGAAAAATCGGTCCGCCGTGTTAGAGCGAGGTCGTTGCTTTTCGTGTACTACTATCCTCGTCTTACTCCCTAGTTCAAATGCAGCGTGGGCGCGACGCGTGTAAAAAAGACGGAATTACATTAAAATATTAAGAGAGAGATAAAATGTATTGTTATTTATAAATACTGAAAAGTAGCCAGCTTTTAAAACCAAATAATGAATTTAGGGTACTAAATAATAAACATTTAATAATAGTTAAAAACATATTTTTTTATATTCTAGTAGGTACATATATAAGTTTCAAACATGATAAAACAATATAGTTTTTGTTAATTTTTGCCTGATAGTAGCTTTGCGTCCCAGCATAGCTTTTTTTTGCATCTGTTTGAATAGGAAGGTCCGAAAATAAAATTGTTATAAATTTTATAATCTGCACTTCATGAAGGTCGCTACAAATATCCGTTATGGGATGTGATGGACAAAACAAATTTGTCGATACTAAAGAAACAAAATGCTTCAAAACTGTGTTAATTATTCTGCTTTTAAAATCCTTTTTTTCCTATATAACCCGAATTAATTAACGACATATATTTTCTCAGAAAACGCGATAATTTTGAAAACCACTATTGACGGAAAACATAATTTTCCTCGCGACACAAAGGTAGTAAAAGCAGAGTACTGATTGATGTCTATAGCATTGTATGTATGATCTTTGCGTTGACTGATTTCACTATCCAATACTATTTTTTGGCAGTGTATGCATTGAGTTTTTTGTAAAAACTTTTTTACAACAAAACCACCAATATAATATAATATGTGTTTATGTATAGCATTTAATGCGATTGTGTCAACAGCTGCTACTAATTGTGTTAGCTGATTCTCATCATAAACACTATCATTATTCCTATCTAGAATTGAACGGTTTTCCGAACGAAAATTAAAAATTGTCGAAGCATCTGCATCAAATTGCTTACAGTTTGAACTAATACTTGGAGCGACGCTATTGGTAAATAGTAATTGATACCCAATGTTTTGGTGTGGACTCCACACCTTAGTGCACCCGTAAGCACAACAGCTTTTAATCATTATTTCTTTATCACGTTTTTATTTGCAAAATGATTACTAGGTACACATAACACGCATAAGACACACTGGGACAGACAAAGATACAAATGCACGATTTACATCTGCACTACTCTAACATCGACGCTCGGATTTTTGTCGCTAGGGCCGCTTACGTTCTTGTTCCAGTTACTATGTATATAATTCAGTGATCACAAATTATATTTTGACATCATATCAGTGTCACAAACCATCACAAAATGCCCTACATTTAAATCTGCAATATTTTATTTAAAGCACTCATAATGATGTGGAAATCAGTAGTTACTTAAGTTTAATAACATGATGCAAATTACCAACTAAAAGAAAATTTAGGGAACACCAATTGGCCGGCTGACGTCCTATAATAAAATTATCATAACAGTTTTCAGATCAGATTATTAAGTTATTTATTTAAATATTATTTTTTATTTAGTTTCAGGACCGGCTCCTGAAATTGAAATTGATGAAGTTAATTTACCAACACATATTAGATCTTATGTTTTAAATGAGAAATACGAAGACGCCTTGCAACTATGCCAACATGCAATTCAAAAAATTGAGGTTTATAAGGAAATAAGGTAAATTGCACAATATTTATACATCTATGTGTAATCTTACTCTCTAAGAAATACTCTCTAAGAAGAAAATCCCGTACGTGCGTGCCTGCGTAATAATTATTTATGAAGGAATTGTTTCCGTACATAGGACTATTTAAAATTATAAACATTCATTGGAGTCCGACGTTTTATTTAAACTGAAATGGACAAGCCCACAGAGAACAAACAGAGCTTAAAACACTTTATTGCTCATTAATGTAATATACAGGGTGCGAATGAATTGCATGAATTGCATATGGGGTCGATAGCCCAATAAAGATCGATTATATATATATATATTAATATCTTTTACAGGAACCAACTCGAAGTTGAACAAACCGAAGATATTTATATGATGACACTGCAAACAATATTTCTTGATATCGAACCAAAACCCTCGGCAGATCCGAATGTCAGTCACAATCCGACAGATACAGATTTGGAAGAATTACACGTATTGAATTATAAAGTAGAATATTTTTCAAATATGATCGTCTTCATGGAACTTGTAGATCTAGCTAGAAAACCTATGAAGGAATTATTAGATTCAGCAGCAATTGGAGACTTGCAAGAAGCTGTTGCATTCTTTGTAGCTGCATATAAATTTGATATTGATAATTCACTTACGGATATCCTGGGTAAATTATAATTGTATAAGTTGTAATACGTTTATCATTTTGTTTTATTTTAGAGATGTTACGAGTAATGCAAAGAAATGAAACTGCTAGAAAGGACATTATATTAAATGCACTCAAGAATATTTATTTAACTACTGATTCAGGAACGTCAGCGTAAGTCAGATTGGTTTTAGTTAACACTTTGGTTATTAATAATATTTATTCAATTTTGCGTTTTGTTATATTTGAGGCCTTAGATACGGATGATTAAAGCGGACGTTTAATGAAGAGCCGAATAATTTTTTTATTTCGCTAACGTTTTAAACATGTTTCGCATAGAAACTCTAAAAATCTGACGTCTATCAATTTGAATTGTCAACACTTTCAAGTCTTGCGAAATTATAAACAGCAATCAATACTATAAAAAAAAACAAGATAGAACATGAAATACAGAATTCAGATGGGGAAAATTGAATAAAAACTTGTAGTACACTCGCTGGTTAAAATATACGATAATTCGTGGACATTAACGGTTAAGAGAATTAAACTGTCCCCTCATTGAGCGTTTATTTTAACTGCTTGTATAATAAATATCTATAATGTAGGTGTATTAAAATTAATAATATCTAAATTTAATGCGATTTTGCATTGTGCGATTCTGAATCGTTACATGAAAATATTCAGACTAACAGTGTTGACTAACAGATACATTTTTTTTTTGTATCTAGATACAGATACATATACTTCAGAAAAAATGTGTCTAGATACATATCTAGATACAAATTTGAAAATGTATCTATACTCTGATCTGACAAATGTCAGATACTCATATCGTAAGGCTGGGCCGCGGCGGGAGTGAGTGGGTGGGGACGCAAATCCATAGGCGTGCGCTCGGTGTGTAATTATTTGGTTTAATGGAATTTTTAATTAAAAGAAGTCGTACAACTTATATAAAAATTGAATCATCGTTGGCAACGAATATTTATTAAAAATTAAAAAAAAATGTAAAACATATAAATTAAACCAAAAAAAGCATGCAAAAAATATAAATTATACTAAAAAAAACATGCAAAAAATTTAAATTATACAAAGCGATAATTATTCATGATCAGTATAACATTCCGAGTTTTCACTCTAGGTCTCGGTGTCACAAGGGCGTACTTCACTGACCAGCGGTTCTACGATGACATCCACTCGAATGTCCAACTCCCATATCTGGTATTCAATTTTATGGGTGTTCTGTATGCATTTGTTCCAATTTCCTGCACAAACATTTTGAATGGCCTCCTGGAATAAAACTTTCAAGTCTTTCATCTTGAAAGTTATATTGTTTCTGGCCACTTCTCCCTTCACTTGAGCCCATATTAATTCGATCGGGTTCAACTCGCAATCATATGGAGGCAGCCGAAGAACTTCCACATTAAAAACTCTAGCAATTTCGTCAACGGGACATATTACATGATGACTTTGAGAAGATTGAGAAGTTCCACTTTTAACATATCATCATTATGATCAATTTGTTTTTCTTGTAGCCATTCCATGAGTTTGCATTTGCGCCATGCTGAAGTGGGTCGAGGTTCATTTCCTTTAGCGTGCGTACCAATACATCCCATGAAATCGAAGGAATAAAAAAAATAGATTAACAGAATTAAAAATAAAGAGACACAAAAATTAAGATGTACCATCATAAATCCGAAATAAAATTCTCGTGTGATGGAAACAAAAGGTCTCATAATTTCATCTTAAAAGATAATAAACCAATAAAGAGTAAAACCGTCATAAATCCGTAATAAAATTATCGTGTGATGTAAACAAAGTGTCTCATCATTCCATCCTAAAACAACTAATTTCAAATTTGAGAAAAAATGCCATACGTTGAAAAAATAAAAAAAAACATGATAAAAAGTAGAAGAGTGGGAAGAGTGAGTACTTTTCCCACGTTAAAAAAGTTTAAAATAAAAATATCTTATTTTTTTATTCTTCTGTAGATTGATTATTTTTACCATTATTTTCGATTGAGAAAAAATGTCCTTGTGTACCTGAGTAAAATAAAAGTTTATTTTTCTGAGAACACATTAGCGCAATTTGTTGCTGGTACAGCTTGACTTAGAGCCTTGAAGAAATAGCACGCTCTATTTTAGAAAATTTTATGACAAAAACCGTTTTTGTTTGTGCGTTTTACTGAAAATGCTGACTCAACGTTTAAAGGCCTGCCATTGAATGATGTATTTTATGTATATCACCTTTTTAGCGTCCAGTGTAATGATTATGGCATCCGGGCCCGGGGCCCCATTCGCTCTCGCGGCTCTCCCAATCCCATTAATACGGCCCTGCGTGTATGAACTATTTCGCTTGTAGTAGGTAATAAGCAAACGCCACCCTGACTATATGGCCAGTCCGACACTGGATATGTATCTAGATACTTGAAATGTATCTAGATACATTACAACATTGCAGACTAATGATTTTTTAAACTCATTAACTTGTTCTACTTCAAGTGGGGTGGGGTATTTGCCCGTCCCCACACATTAGTATTATATGAAACCTACCGGCAAGAAAACTATTAACCTCTGAAGTGGGGAAGGATCGTGGGACAAATGCCCTTGCCCATTGTCTCTTGTATTGTATTGTAAAGTTATATTGTCTACTGTCCATTGCATACTGTTTTTTAAAGGCATGTTATAATTACTATGAGTATTTATCGTCTGTACATTTGTACAAGATTTACAACAAATCCTGAAAATTACAACATGGTTAATTAAACTATTTTTTTTTTAGGGAACATACTGCAATAATTGTCAATCGTCTAATCAAGCTCTTACAAAGTGTCCCTTTTGACAATCTATCCGATCTCAATCTTATAATAATCGACTGGTCATCAACCGGAGTCCTAGATAATAGCATAATAGATACTTTGTGGCAGTTCTTTACCAAAAAGATGGATGTTTCCGATTCGGAGTCCCGAGCTGCTCTAAGTCTACTGACAATGGCAGCAAAAGGTCGGAGAACGATAATTAGTAAAAACATCAAATTGGTGTCTACAATTGCATTTGCTGAACCCAGATCGAGTGATATACTATTGGTGACGGAGGCGTGTAAAATATTGGCTATTGCCGGATCCGAGCCTCAAAATATAACCAATGAAAATCCACCATTTAGAATTAAATCTGTGGACACTCTATGGGCCGATTTGTGTTCAATCATGCTATCAAATTTCACCTACAAAATTAAATTCTTTAATCAGTTTATAACCGCAGCAATTAACCTAATATACAGGGTAAGTTTAAATTAAATGTCTGTGATATTTTGCATTAAAGCTTTAAGGACCGGTTGCAACGACGCTATTTATTTTAGTTAGCTAATATCAAGTCAGTTACTTTTGGGTTGCCGCAAATGCAATCACGATTTTACTAATTCGCTGATACATTCATTGTATAGTTTAACTACAATTAAGTACATGGCTAAAACTGCAATATCTAATTTCTGAGTGAAATAATACCATACATATGTATGAAATATGGGTGCTCAATTGATATCTGTGAAAATAATGAAAACTACAACCAAGCATACGCACCTGAATACAGCTTAATGCGAGTTGTTGGTTGCCTAAACTTCAGCTCAGTTTATTCTGTCGCCTATTCTACAAGTCAAATACATTTTGCTAATATATTGCTGTTTATTCTGCATGTAAAAGAATATATCCACCTCTATTCAAGACTGTTCTAGACAGCACAAGTGTTAATATATTACAATGACGATTCTATATTATTCTAAAATTATACTGAAAACGGATATTTGCATAATGATGGCATGTGCTCTGTTTAAAACCTTCATCGGCCAACCAGAGGGTTTTAGAATGATCTCATTTTAACTAACTACGCTTAAGAAAAGCATTGGTACAACACTTTTATTTGAATCCTGTCAGTTAAGCTTGAAATATATTATACTTTATCAGTCTTTTTTCGTCTAGATTCTCGTTCAAGTTTTGCTTTCAACTTCCGTTCGATTTTCAATTTCTGTTCAATTATTAGTTTTGCTTTTGATGTAGAGGGCGCCGCTAGCGATGACTGAATTACCAACCCACTGTATAAAAATGTGTTTGTTATTTAATTGTGGTTAGTGTTCATGTGTTGTCCAAGTGAGCTTAAGATTGTAAAAATGACTTATTGCCACTAAAAATGGTAACGCGGGTAACAGGTTATATAGGTTATGTTGCTTGCGCAAATGACTCTTGCTTGTTTTTTTTTTTTACGTTGGCAGTACCGATTTTAGTCCAATATTGAAAACAAAATAGAACCGACTGCATATTTCTGTTCAACAAGGTTGAACGGAAATTTGATGAAAGTTTCTGAATTACATTCATACTAGATTCTCTCAAATCAAAATCGAACGAAAATCTAGACGAAAAAAGATGGATGTATAATGTAATTCAAGCTTTAAGTTGTGTTTACTAATTTAACTCGGGATATTTGTACAACCACTTTAAGTCTGAACAGGGTTTTGAGTGCAAGTGTATAAAAAAAGTTAAATCTTACGTATAGTTCAGTTAATTATTCATTAAACTTATTTATTTTCAGCTGTGTGCTTCACCCATCATAGTTTGTGAAGCACTAATAAAATCGATACTGAATAAAATTAATAAGGAACTTAATTCAGACCACGCTCCTCGGTTTGTAATTATTCGTTGCAATGTTCTTCTGGGTGAAGTTGCAATTAAACATCTGAACTTCTTAGACAGCGTAGTTTATCACGAACTGAAGAGGCGTAATCATATCAGGGAAGAAATGAAAAATGAGAAAAAGGGTCCAAAAAAGCCTGCAAAGAAAAAGAAAAATAATGTATCAGTGAACACATCCGCAATCAGCATGAACTCTACAACGTTACAGGTACGTAAACAAAGCGCATATGCTTACTTAAATATATAACAATGATCCGTCTGTACGATAGAATGATGACAATGTGCTAGAAGGTGCCCAAGCAGATGATAAAGAATCTGAAATAATTTCGAAAATTTTAGAATTGCACACTGTTACTGAAAATTCAGGCCTCGGTAGTTTGGCGTATATGATTGTAAACGTATGCACCAAACCCAACACATATCAAGATGAATCAATACAATGCGCCTCAGTAACAGCCCTTATGCGGTAAGTAGTAACATAACCTATAAAAAAAATTGTTAAGGGTAAATGCGTTGCCATCTATGAAGATTAGCGTTAACCTATAATTAAATTCGTGTGTTTTCAGATATATGTTGGTTTCAAATGACTTCTGCGAAAAATATACAAATCTTGTATTTTCAATATTAGAAAGCACTCCATTTGAAGATGTTAAAATAAATATCTTAATTCTAATTTCTGATCTACTGGAAAGAAATCCTAACGTAATAGATCCTTACACTCATAAACTGTATAAGATGTACGTAAATATTTAACTTATATTTAAATATATTATAGTTAAATATATGCCATTGACCTTTTTTTTTAACAGGTTGCATGATAGCAAGATGATTGTCCGCAAAACTACGCTGTACATGCTGTGCAATCTAATACTTCGTGATATGGTCAGACCACAGGGATTTATATCTGAATTGGCATTATGTATTACCGATTCAAATGAAGAATTGTGCGATATGGCCAAATATTTCTTTGTGCAATTGGCACATAAAGCCACTAATCTTTATAATGCCCTTCCTGATATATTTTCCCATTTAAACGAGAAGGCTGGAGGAGATAATCTAAGAATTATAATGAGGTATGCAACTCCCATCATAATTTTTAAATACCTGTAATAATGATATACCCTTGTCTATTGCAGATTCTTATTCGGTTTAATAGATAAAAGCAAACAGATGGAAAATTTGGTGGATAGATTTTGTATGAAATTTAAACTAACGGAAAATGAAGTCGCCCAAGAAAACATTGCATTTTGTTTATCACTGATTCATTACAATGAAAAGGGCATAAGAAAGTTAATCGATAATTTTCCTGTATATAAACATCTCATATTGAATACCAACATTTTTACAATTTTTAAACAAATTATTGCCAACTGCATCAAGGACGTGTCGCAACGAAAAGTCATGAAGGTATGGATTGTTATTACAATTAATTTCTGCCCTACATTGTTAACAATTTTAAACGACATTTACTCACTAAATGGCATGGAATTTTGAGCAGTAGCCCTACCTAAACATCATTTATACTAAATGACTATAAAATAATTTCTTTAGGAATTGACAGATCAGTTGGAAGAGAAAATGAAGGAAATGTTTGAAACAACCGATGGGGCAACAATGCCTAAGGTTTCCTCAAACACTAAGAAGCCAAGCTCCAGGCCAATAAGAAAAAAAAGTGCCAGAAAGAATCACGATTCCAGTGAATCTGAAGAACATAGTGATGAAGAAAACCTCAGGAAAGTTCCCCCCAGTGCTAAAAAACCGAGAGCCATCCCAATAAGAAAAAAAGCAGCCTCAAGATATCACGATTCTAGCGAGTCTCAAGGAGATAGCGATGAGGAAGTATCTGGAGCAAATTCATCTCGATCCAAATCACAAAGATGCAGGATATGAGGAGGTGGTACTAGATCGTATTTTAAGTTTTATATTTTGTCTACTGTGAATTACAGATGACACTTATTCACAGATTCACAGAAACACAGATTCGTTAACATATATACACTTTTCAGAAAAGATAAATAAATAATATATTTGTGGTGATATTTGTCT
Source organism: Othius punctulatus (assembly GCA_951805005.1). Lineage (NCBI taxonomy): Eukaryota > Metazoa > Arthropoda > Insecta > Coleoptera > Staphylinidae > Othius > Othius punctulatus. The sequence goes on from OX638142.1 coordinate 65,012,859, forward strand.
TTATTTGTTTCTTGACATAGGTATTCTTTGTTATATACTGACTAAAGGGCTACCTCCTGTAGGCATTATTCAATCTATTTCACTGACATTCAAATAATTGTGGAAACACAATAATGAAATCATCTGATGCTGGGATGCACAGACGCTGGTTAACTGAATATAGTTCGGCTAACTTCAAGTTTGGGACTTTTGGGTTGTATCAACCGTAATAACGCTAAGAACATTTTTTATTAATTTGTGTTTAATTCACCAATTTTACCGAGTTAAATTTGAGAAAACTGCAATGTGAGGTCATTTACACCATCACTGTCAGTGACTAAGCAAATATCACAATGATTTCTAAACAAAATGATACCATAAAACTATAGAGTTGCAAAAAAGAGACATGAAATTTTCGGCTGCTTGAACAACCTTGATGTTAGAAATGTCACGTAAGTGTCGGTGACATTAATTACAATTAAACAGCCGTATTCGGTGACATTTTTTGTATCTGGTGAACTGGTGATCCGAAAGTGTACCCAGAAACACCGTTACTGAATCATTTATCGGATTTAGTAACCAAATCTAGTAACTTTACATTAAACTTTGACAAATTGCGGTGAAATACACTAAGCACCGACATGGAAAAACTTAACGGCAATTTTAATTTAATTTTAATTTAATGAAATTTAGGATTTTAATCCTAAATTTCATTTAAATTTTGCCGCCTTTTCTACAATCATTTACAAACACACGTTAGATCCATAATTCAATTTAATCTCGTATTAGCAATGTCTGATTGCATAAGGTTGGCGAAAATGTGTAAAACATGTATTTCCAGAGTACATTTGGAGTTCAGATATACATCTGTCTCTCTAGTATTTAATGGATTCAAACTCTATAATTGATTTCTGCCAATTAATTTCCTTAGAAATATATTTATTGATAATTTGTAGGCCTCAATTCGTTCCAGACTATTTATACAGTATTGCATACTTTTATATACATTTAATTAATCAATACATTCTTATCGATTATTATCAGTATATGCCAATAGAAGTTAGATAACATTAGCATAATCCATATACAGTGTGTCTCAGTGACTACCAGACATAGCAAAATTAACATTGGGAAATTATGTATGGATCAACAATAATCCATACAGCATTAGCATAATCCATATACAATGTGTCTCAGTGACTACCAGATATAGCAAAATTAACATTGGAAAATTATACAGGGTGTATCAGCCAAATGGAATAAATTCAATAATAAATAAATGGAGGCGTGTTCGAAAAAACGCTCGGACACGTCGATTGTTATTTTTAGTTGCGCATTTTTTTCAACAAAACCATTTTATACAGGGTGTGTCATGTGACCGTGGCCAATACCAACTCTCTTATTTTAAATGCAACACCTGGTATATTATTCAATTTTTGAATTCTTCCGAAAATTCTAGACATATTTCATGTACAATGTCCTATACCTATCTTCAACTGTTTCGGAAATATTAAGTGTGTATATTAAGACGAATAATGCTTGCGATTAGATCGGTCACGCCTGAGATGTTGAGTAACGTTAGAAGAAATTTCTATTTAAGATTAGGATGTTGCCAAGACGTTCACGGCGAGCATTTTGAACATCTCCTCCATTGAAATTTATTGTTTTTTTTTTTTTTTTTTTACATTATCAAGAAATAAACAGTATTACTTATTAGTTTTTGAGTGTTTTAACAAATTTCTGTAATCAAATTATTTTCTTTTTTTAATGTTAATTTTGCAATAAATCTGAAAACCCTAGCAAAATTAACAGGGTGAATTATTTAAGAATCAACTGTTGCCATGTCGTATCTCAATAAATGTTTCATTGCTCTCAGATTGCTGTTATTATTAAAATTTGCTGGCTCAATACAATTATCACCATTTAATTATCAATATTCCTATAAATATTTATGTAATATGAAAATTATTAGACAGAAGTAAATTTCTGTTTGTTTAAAATAATTTGTTTTGGCCACTCGGAAAGAATATATAGCTCATGGCAATAGTTGATCCTTGTATAATTTCCTATTGATCATTTTGCTGTCTGATAGTTACTGAGACACAGTGTATAATAGCATTAGCAATTTAATCTCCTACAGGCAATGTCTGGTTGCATAAGGGTGGCAAATATGTGTAAAATGAATGTATTCAGAGTACATTAATTTGTATATTAGATACAGGATTCAATATGGAGTTAATGAAACTGAGTAGTGGCAGTATAATAATTTGAAGTTTTTAATTTTCTCTCACGGTAGTTTAAGTTTCTGGGTAAATTACAGGATTCATGGGTTAGTATTAGTTAAATATGTATAATTTACATGCAGTCAAAATGGGTATGGAATAGACAATATAAATTTGTTTATATGGTTTCTATTATTTTTTTCTGAATTACTAAGTATCGCACAACATTGCTGTTTGCAGTTTTGGATTCAGCAATCAATCGAACTCAAACGGAGCCCCAAAACTAATACTAATCTGCACGACTCTGGTCCCGGAAAATAAATTAAAAGTAACAAAAAAACGGTCAAGCTGATTATGAAATGATACGAATAGTTTTTATCTGCAGACATTCAACATAGAATCTACTAGGTAATTGGCAAGGTATTAGAGAAAATACTGCATACTAATATATAAAACATTGATCAATGTAACACTTTATTAGCAAATTTATTGAAAGTAAGAGTAATCACAACAGTTAATAATGATCAAAATACTAAAACAGTATACGAAAGTAGAAATATCAATTGTTCTTTAATCTAAAAAAGTAACGTTTCCACTTATGAAGCTTAAATAGTTAGTTGTAACCTAATCAATATTTACAAATAATATATACAATACTTAAAAGTATAAATAATTTAGTTTAATTAGCTTGGACTGGAGAGGAACAGGTAATTACAATATTTCTAGGTCGCAATGTCGAATTTCGGGGAACTTTTTCTGAAAAATATTATCAAAATATTAATTGCTTTATTGTAATATGGAGGGTAGTCCTCAAAAACCACGCAACTTTGCTTTTTGTGTGCAAGAGTTAAAAAATGTATGCAATAGGAACATTTAACGCTGATCCTCCATTGTAAATTATTTTACAAGTAAAGCGTGAACTTTGGACAAAGAAAGCAAAACTGCGAGGCTTTTATGACCACCATGTAACCTTACCCGTAGCTTCATTTCTATTCTATCTATTTCACCACCCATCATATCCACAATTGTTTCGCCATGAGTCAACATAAATTCTTCTAACTCATCTATGTTATCAAACTTTCTTACTTCCTGTAATTAAAATAAATATTACATCTATATCTACAATTCAATTTAATGCCATGTTTCATATCAGATTCACTTGTTGCAGTGGTCTCATCAAAAGCTGTCGATGACACATGCTTCTTCGGACAAAGAATCGCATTCCCTATGCTCGCTCATGGGCTTAAATGTAATGTAATGTAATAATGTACAGTAAGTACAATAGAATGAAATTAAATAAGAAATGTATGTCCAGAAACATAATGTGGAGCGATGACAGCTTTCGACGGGACAAATATACTGCATTATTCAATGAAACTATTGTCCAAAGAATTAGCAAACAAATTAAGAATGACTATTGCATGCATAATTAACATGTTTAAGTTAATTGGATACTAATTGTTTTAAGGTAAAATATGGAGTTGATTAAGTAATAAAATTTATTCTGACACACCTCAAGAAGGTTATTTAAATCCTGCTTGTCCAAGTAGGCCCTCGCTAATTCCCTGCCATCGAAGTCCATCTCGGCTTTGTACCTTACCAAGTAATTGCCCATATCTATACCTTTCACATCATGAATCGCTCGAATCATCACATCTGATTCAAGTTCTGAATTTATATTATCCAAATTTTCTTGTGGAATAGACCTATATGAAATATGAATATCATAATTAATCCGTTAAATCAACGAATCGGCTTGATTACCTTCCAACGAGTGCAGCAACATTAGTGTATATAATAAATGAAGCAACGGTACCTAATATACCACCAATAAACAATGAACCCATTGCATCAGGTATAGGACTATTTAAATATGACGAAACTCCCATGCAGGTGGCCGCCACAGTCACACCTATTACCGCAGCAGCATCCTCAAGAAGAACAACGTTTACCGTTGGGTCTTGACCTCGAAAAACTAAATAACACATAAATGAAAATGCACGGTTTATTATCATAGCAGATAACAATACTCACTGTAATCCCTAATTGTCATGTTGCTCTCATGAGCACCTTTTCGAATAGACATAAAAGCTACGTACCATGTTGCACCTTCTGATATCAAGGAACCTCCTAATATGCAGTAACCCTATAATTAGTATGTATTAAATATTCGTTTTAGAATTTAAGATTCATACCATAAGTAATTTGATAAAACTTCTTTAAATACGATGTGCAAAATTATTTATTATCGGTTTTGATATGGCATAAAAAAATCAGCCAATGTTAATAATAATTACCCAAAACAAGTCTCCAATTGGATGCGGGTCAACTAATCCGGATATTCCATGATATACAGATAATCCAGTTCCCACGCAGAATATTCCCACACCGGAAATCAGTGATGCCACATATTTCATATTTGTATACCCATAGGGATGATCGGAGTCAGCTATCTGCAGATAATTAGCATTTAATATCTAAACAATTGTATATGACCTTTGCGTACCTGAACAGATTTATGTATTCCGTATGCAAGAATCAATTGGTTAATAGTATCGGCCAAAGAATGTATGCACTCAGAAAACATCGAGTGAGAGCCAGTTAATATCCAAGCCCCTAATTTAAATAGGAAGTTCGTCATATTACTAAAAACAATAAATATATTCCAGTAAGAGTACAATTCATTTATAGCAAGTGACATACATAGCGACCGCTGTTAAAACTACTTTTCCTGAGCGCCCCATTAAACCTGAATCTACATCCGCTGCTTCTGCAGACTTTCCCATTTCACGTCTGTAATCACGAAGTCGCCGCTTTACAGTGAAAATGTCTGCAACAAATTTGTTTTAAAATAGCATTTTAAACGTGAAAAATTAAATCTATACATATAGCAAGCAGGTAATAACAAAAACCTGTAAAACGCATCTTAGGCAATTACTTTATTTATAGTTTTAATATTAATAAGTGAAAAATTTAAACAAGTCTTTCAATGTGTGTCATTACACTGCATTGCTCTTAATATATTTTTTTGTACATGAGTGTACAAATTTTATATTTGTGAACGTATCTATATTAATATTGTAAGAAATCGTTTAGCATGTGAAACCTGTTATTAAATTGTTACGTTAAAAGTGTCAATTTATAAAGTACACATGCTCATGATAATAAGTATTGCATAAAATCAAGCAATACAATTTGCTCCAAAATGAGTTTCATACATAGAGAATAATGATTTGAAAATCCAACTTTAATCCCAAAAACCAATTGCTGCTCACATAAGTCATTCACTTGTCTCAGATTTTTGAACAGCTGACAGTAATAAATCTCCATTAATAATCATAAAATATACCAATTTTCTACTTTGAAATCTAAGTATTAACATGAACTTCTGAAGCAATGTAGAATGTATACTAATGCAAGAACGGCAAAAGAAAATGTTATTTAGTTTTCCCATTTCAATCAAATCTTCAAACAAATTAATAATACAACTTAAATAATAATAAAAAATACCACATAAAACAGTGTAAAGGATATTTAAAAGGGGCATCATTTTTACGTACTTCGTACGATTTAAAATACTAACTCTGCTGGTATTTCTTCCGCTCTATATCTCTCTTGATGATGGCCTTTAACAAGGATTCTCTGGAGTTCCAGACCTCGAGGGCTTTCGCTTCAACATCCTTCCTCCAATAGACGGTGATCGGAGGCTCAGATTCGTAGGGCGACCTACGTTTCGTCTTCGGTAAAGTCTCCAGATCTGAAGGTTTAAGCAAGAAATCCGCCATGGCCCGTACGGGGGTTATGAAGTTTCTCTCCAAGGAAGACGCAGTGAAATCAACTCGTTTACGTTTCTTCTGCTGAGGAGTTTGGACTAAAATTAAAGTAGTAATCACCATAAAAACAGAGTCCTACAATATGTCTACATAAAATCGAATAAATACTTATCACCTCAGAGCAACATAAATATTAAGCCAATTAAATTGTTTAATGAGGAATGTTATTTAACATCGGTTTAGGACTAATTCCAATAAATCTTAGTTTGAGGTAACTTGAAAATCTTTACCATCATACACCAATACATGAAAAAAATCTTGAGATAATAAAATTATTTAACAAAAAAAGTACATAATTTAGTTTTAATTAAATCCTGTACTGTACTTAATGTAATCATAAATAGATTACAGCAATAATCATCATAAAGAAAACATACGAGTCTCTATGGTTTTAGGTTCTTCCTTCTTTAAAATCTTGTCCTTCAGCTTTTTAATAGGCTCATTCGAGAGTATGGCTTCTTTCGCATCGGGTAACATGATAGAAATCGCAGCATCTTTCGAATGCAAACTTTTCTCCTTAACATGATCCAGGAGCTTGGCGTCTATCTCCTTTTCCCCTCTTAAGTTTGGCGCAATCACATCGATTATAGCACCCTTGCCATCCTGGACTTTTCCTCCCTGCTCCAAGCTGACTTTAATAGAGCCATCGGAGTCTTGTGTCTTCTTAAAGCTCAGATACCTTCGAGTGATATACGTGGATTTGTACTCGCATTGCAGAATACCAAACAGGAGAAAGTCTTTCCTATGAGTAATGCCTAAGAAGTAAGATTATAATGAGTGTGTCTGCACGTTAATTGATTGACTTACGGAAGTTCACCAGGCAGCAATGGTCACGCTTCGGTATGACAACATTCTGGCAAATCTGCTTCGCAATGAGGTATGTTCTTGGAAACATATTGTGTAAGTGTTGTGGTTGGAATTTATTTAGTTTGAAGTGATACACTTCGTGACGAACCTGACATAACCACACATTTTCTATGCGGATAATGGAATTTACGAATACAAATCAAAATGCAAATCGATATAATAAAGCCAATTGATTACAATGGATGGTATAAAGTGATTATGGTGAATGTAATAACTGCCATCATGTGTGTAGTAATCACTTATTGCTGAATTTAGGAAGAACCATCAAAACACCCCATAATTTTCACTGACATCTGTCACATCTGTAGTTTGATCTGACAAATGTGGATGTATATTTGGTTGCATGTGTATAAATGACTTTTCTGATTTTAATATATCTACAGGATGTTTCAAAACCTGCCATATAATTTACTAATTGTAAAGAAGTATAAAAATCATCGGGATTTAAAAATGAACCGTAAAATAAGCAAGAAATATATAACAGTAAAATAATGCAAAATATCAAATATATAAAAAGGATAAATAAAACAAATTACTTGGTTAGTATCACAAAAAATTGTGTTAGTATTATTATGTCATACTAATTAACTAATATGATTAGTAAACCACCATTGAAAATATAGAAATTAATGTATACAAAAATCCAATAGGTACGCCAAGTAAGGAGATTATTTCAATTTTATCATCTACATCCTCATCGTTTAGCTGTATTTAAATAGCGTAATACTAACAAATTACTTACTGATTCCAATCATTTGGTTGTAAAAGGATATAAACCTGAATTCCTAATAAGGGCACAAAGGGGTTTTTTATACATAATTTTTATTGGCTATTCTAATTTTTCATTTTTTGAAGAAAATAGACAATCACAGAATATTTTTATAAGTGTTAATAAACACAAACGCCTGGCAGTGCAATGGGCAGTTATCTCACTGCCAGGACACGATACATGCATTTCATATATCATCTGATAAATGTTTTTCTTTCTCGTCATTCAATGATGAGAGGTTACAGCTTTTGAAATAATATGCAAGTAACACCGAGTTTGTCCAAAAAAACAGTGCTAAATTCTTTGATTTTTATAAATTAGAGCACATTTTGTACATATGTCTGTACCGAAAGCTAATTTACATCACAAGACAGTGATTGAATACACAATACACCTAGCAATTATGTCTCTGAATTTTGCATGTTATTATTATAAAAATTGTTCATCACTTGTAATTTTAGTATATAGGCTAAGTCAATAGCTCAATAAAGAACCATACTATAACTGATATGTGTTATAAACAAATAAATGTTAAGGATTGTTTAAAGTGAACGAAGTAATTAGTAATTAACACAGATATCTTAAATGTGCCAACACTAATTTCGCAAATAGCACAAGACTTGACCCACCAAATAAGTAATATAGGTAACTGCGTATTTGAAACCTTGACCTTAAGTTGACGACATTAGTAATTGTTAAGTCAATAGGATCATTTGTATTCATATTGCAAATTTAAACTTAAAAGCTCATGAAATATATAATTCCCAGAATAACATGTCTTGTAATATTGTATCAAGTCAAACTATACTGCGTACTTTACCCATTAAAATTATTGATAATATTATATGTATTGTCAATTATTTATAATTACCAAGTGCTATAAATAGGGATATCAGTATCAGTTTTAAGTATGTACTTGCACAACGTATATGTACTTTCGTTCCAAAAACCTTCTATTAATTGTAATGAAAATATTATTGGAATTTTATGTTAAGTAAATTATTAGACGACATTAAATATCTTTCAGAGCAGAATAACTTTGACTACTTTGGAGGTATAAAGTAGTCAAATTAATTCTGCTCTGAAAGAGATTTAATGTCGGCTAATAATTTACTTAACATAAAATTCCAATCATATTTTCATTACCACTACAACATTTAATTATGATATTCCAATTCGTTATTTTTTATTCAATTTAAAGAAACATTTAATGAGATTATTGTAAATCAAATTGGTTTTCATATTTTAAATATATTTTGAATATGCGCAGTTTCAGAATAATATTAATATTTTAATATTATTAATCTAATATAATAATTAATTTTTATTACATTAATCTTATTTGAGATGCTCCTTATTTTGATCCTACAATCAGCCTAATTTTTCTATATCAAATGTTCGAACATTGAGTATGGCAAAAATGACCTGAATACCAAGTGGACACTAATCTAAATTGAGTACTTCTATTCTTATTTTCGCGCGAATTAGGACACGCGTATTTAACCGCGAATGATAATCATTAATTGGTTATTTTGCATAGTAAATATTTCGGCCGCATTTGATTAAAGTCACATTATTTACCAACTCCAAGGTTAGTTTGACTTATTCTACTTCACGTACTAACAAGAATCGAAGTAAAAATACATATACAGGGAGTTAGTAAAGTAGTAAAATCGCATACGAGAGGTTAACGACGGTTTCAGAAGATATACCTATGCCAAGGCTCCAAACCTTTCCCTTCACGGTTTAATTGGAATGATATCCATCTAATAGAAGCAGTAAGGATTATTATTGCTATTATTATTATTATTATTATTATTATTATTATTATTATTATTATTATTACAGGTCTCAGCTATGTTTGGCACAGAAGGCTGATGCCTAGACTACTGCGCCATGCTAAAATTTAGTTTGCAACATTACAACTGTATGTACAGTCATGCTCACATAAATCTAGTACTATAATTTAGGTTACAATAGCAATTTTATATAGCAATGTCAAATTGTTTGTACTAGATTTATGTGAGCATGACTGTACCATAGAAACTATTACAGTTTAGAAAAGCATAATTGAAAAATAATCGACATAATTCTGATGTCGAAAAGCTTAGAAACTAAATCAGCATAATAAACAATTTCATATCTGAGTTCGCGATTATTTGCAAATCACGGCTGAGTGATCAAAATGACTAGCATTTCTAATATCACAGACACGATTCTTTCTAACGTTAGCAATCAGAACTAAGGTATTGGAAGTGTGCCATCATTGACGTGAGTACTTCAGAAGCAGGACTGATTAATATTTCTGACGCAAATTCTGGTGAATATATGAGCAATTACAAATTCACTGATGCGATTATTTTAGATTTAGGAATTCAAAGATAGTGGATATTATCTATTTGGAACCTCTTATGTCACTGACGATATCCGTGGACGAAAATGTATAGTTCATTTAAGTACATATACTATGCACTTACTTGTATATTATACGTAATTATATTTGAATTTCCTAATTTTAATCATATTATCTTAACACAGTATTACCACTGTGTCAGCTTTGATTTACTGCATAAAGCATTTCAATGCATTGATAAGATCTGTGGCATAAATGGTCTCAGCTTTCTATTTAGTACTGTCTGATGTTACAAAGTTCCATAATGCGTGTTTAATAGATCGTTATTAGCGGTCACACTTTGCTGTAAACTTTCGCAGCTTTTTTTCACAAGTAGTTTGCTTGAAAGTCCTTTGATGCTTATCTATTCTCAAAGATAGCAAAATTGTTGAATCTCTGCTGAATACATGTCTAACTCACTTTATTAAATAAAAAACTACCAGAAACCCTTGCTTTGTAAGTTTGGCTCGACTAATCAATAGTTGTGAGTTCAATTCTAGTCCAGAGACATTTAAAAAATGTAAGTACAATATCTCCAAGAATATGACTGATCAGACGTTTATTTTTTTTGTCCGGGTCATTAAATATTGTGTAATTTCTCGATTTATTTATTGGCAGATCACCTTTTATCTGCCATAGTTTGTTAACTTTTGTTTTTCAGAACAATATTAGAAACCATGCTTTGTGAAATACTAATTACATTACATTATTTTTTTTTTCGATAAGATAATTTTGCGTCTGCATTTTTTATAAAGAAATATTGAGATTGTCAAACATAATAGCTATTTATGATATAAATGAATAAAATTGCTTTATTCAAGTGTATCATACAAGATTTTTTTAAATTCGTTATCAGAATTGAAGAATTTGCGTGAAGTGTCACATTGATGTCACAACAAAAATTTCAATTTTTTCAATTACATTATTTTTTTTTTCGATAAGATAATTTTGCGTCTGCATTTTTTATAAATAAATATTGAGATTGTCATACATAATAGCTATTTATGGTATAAATGAATAAAATTGCTTTATTCACGTGTATCATACAATTTTTTTTTCCAATTCGTTATCAGAATTGAAGAATTTGCGTGAAGTGTCACATTGATGTCACAACGAAAATTTTAAGGATTTGCGAATTTACCTATTTTTTTACTTTATTCACGTTGTCAATGGTTATAGTGAATAGATTGAAAAAGTAAACATTTTATTCGCCCATTCGATTAAAGTGTAGTTTTAACGATGAGATACGATATACATAATGAGCATTTTCATAATGCGAATTGGAAAAAATCCTTTTATTTGTCTTCTACACTAGTAACAAATACTGAAACCTTTGTTCAGGTATTTAATATAATGTCTCTTGCTAAATTTCTGAGATAACAAAAAAACTAATTATACTGCAACCGCAATTAATCCTTAATGGATTAATTGTTATCATAAATCGTTAAACACTTTTATTTCATGGATGTACAGTTATTCAACCATTACAAAATAATCGTAGATACAAATAAGTAGCACAATTAAAATTTAGCCATCTCTATCAGGTTGATCCTCGACTTAACGATTTGCACTGTTTTTATTTATAACAAATGGTAGCACCATGGATTTATTTTATTGAAGAATATTATAATTATACGCTTTGTTCCTCGGCGATAGATAAATACCAGCGTATTGAATTAGTTTTATCTCACACAATCGGAATTGCGATAGGATAAGCACAAATATTTGCTATAACTTTTCCATTCGCTTCACCTTGGTAGCAGTAATTATTTAAAAATCAGACGACTATATGTAAATTTTGGTTTTTTATGATTCAACTGTGGTTTGGAATTCTCTATGCACAACATATACGCACGAAACCTTTAATTTTATTCAACGTTTAATGTAACCACATGCTTTTGTGTTTTCTTGAAATTGAGAATTCAATTGGATATTTAATAGGTCTAGAAGTGTCTAGAAGGTCTAGAAGGTCTAGAAGTAAAAGGGTTTAACTGCATTTTTACTAGTTCTGAGATTTAAAAGGATTTAAGTGCATTTTGGGTAGTTCTGATATAAATGGCTTTAAAGTTAACTTGAATTTCAATATTCCAAGAATAAGTTAAGCAAACTGTGTTAATATTTTAGTCTAAACCGAAGTTTAAAATAGTAACACAGTTTTCTAAACTTATTCCTGGTTAACTTTATAGCTATTTATCTTAGAACTACAAAAAATGCACTTAAACAATTTTACTTCTAGACCCCTCAATTGGGGACAGTTATAATCTCTAACTAAACCTTCAACAATTAAACGAAAATCCTAATATTCCTCTTTTGTGTGACGTAATAATAAATTTGCAGTGGTTTGAATGTATTCATTCTCAAAGCTAATTGTGTAATTGTGCTAATTGTGCATTTTTGGTAGTTCTGATATAAATGACTTTAAAGTAACTTGAATTTCAAAATTCCTGGAATAAATTTAGAAAACTGTGTGAATATTTTAGTCTAAACCGAAGTCTAAAATAGTAACACAGTTTTCTAAACTTATTCCTGGAATTTTGAAATTAAAGTTAACTTTAAAGCCATGTATCTCAGAACTACCAAAAATGCACTTAAACAATTTGACTTCTAGACCCCTCAATTGGTGACAGTTATAATCTCTAACTTATCCTTCGACAATTAAACGAAAATCCTAATATTCCCCTTTGTGTGACATAATAATAAATTTGCAGTGGTTTGAATGTATTAGTTCTCAAAGCTAATTGTGCCAATTGTGCATTTTTTGTAGTTCTGATATAAATGACTTTAAAGTTAACTTGAATTTCAATATTCCAGGAATAAGTTAAGAAAACTGTATTAATATTTTAGTCTAAACCGAAGTCTAAAATAGTAACACAGTTTTCCAAACTTATTCCTGGAATATTGAAATTAAACTTAACTTTAAAGCCATTTATCTCACAACTACAAAAAATACACTACTTCTAGACCCCTCAATTGGTGACAGTTATAATCTAAATTAAACCATCAACAAGTAAACGAAAATCCTAATATTCCTCTTTGTGTGACGAAATCATAAATTTGTAGTGGTTTGAATGAATTAATTCTCAAAGATAATTCTTCTACTCTGTACGTAGTGCAAAATTAAAATTTCCGAAAATCAAAATTTTAGGTGAACACATTTTGTGATCCCAGGAGTCAATTTTGTCGATTGTGAATAGAATTTAGTATGTGTGATAGTTGTGTACGAGTGTTTGTGTCTGTGACGATTTGTGCCTGTGATTACATTTTGTAAACACGTTTACATTGATGTAAAGATTCATTAAAAAGGAATTAGTTTTTTTTAACTGCAATGAAGTGGATTCCAAAACAAAACGAAGCAAATTATTTCTTAAACTATAAATAGCTATTAAAATATTAAGCTAAAAATACCCAAATTGTTTGATATTCCATTGTATGTCATATAGAAATCAAACTCAAGCACTATGTAGAGACATAACACCTACAGAGAGCTGTAGAATATTTTCTTTTAATTAATCAAAAGATTACAAGAAATATATTTTTATACGTATTTTATCGTGTATAAGTGACACTGTCATTAGGACGAATTAATGGCTTCAGCAGTAAATTTCGTATAAGACGGGAAATATTTTATACAAAATGCAACAGTCAATCAAAAAGATGACGTGTATAAGTTACACTGCCATCAGGACGAATTAATGGCTTTGGCAGTAAATTTCCTATAAGACGGGAAATATTTTATAGAAAATAGAACAGTCAATCAAAAAGATGACGTGTATAAGTTACACTGTCATCAGGACGAATTAATGGCTTTGGCAGTAAATTTCCTATAACACGGGAAATATTTTATAGAAAATGCAACATACATTTCAATCAAAAAGATGACGAAAATTTCAATAGGTGAAGGTGAATCAGTTTCTGTAAGTACTTAAAGAATGTTTTTGAAATGCAAAATTTGTAACCGAAATATAATGTAAAAATAAAACACAAGTTGCTTGGATTTATTATTGTACTGCGACAACTGTTTCGCCATACAGTTACACTTAATCAGTTAATCAGTACTAAATCAGTTTCTGTAAGTAACTTAAAGAATGTTTTTGAAATGCAAAATTTGTAACCGAAACCTAACGTAAAAATAAAACACAAGTTGCCTGGATTTATTATTGAACTGCGACAATTGTTTCGCCATACAGTTATACTTTGCTGCGATCATATTTAGCTATACATCTTGGGAAACAAACGAAAAGCAATACGAAAGTTAAAATTTTTAATATTTTTAAATACAGTTTTTGTAAATAGCATCTTTTTTTGTTAGCTAAGGACATATTTTTCTTTTGAGAGAAGTCGAGGTTGAAGATACTTATTTTGTCTCCATGTGCAAATGGTAGAGGTCATGGGTTGTCCATATACATACGTTACCAATGACATTAGGTTGATGTACGAGCGTCCTAGCAGGTGTAAGATGCCGACAAAATAATATAACTAGCATTAGCATTCTTGCCACGTTCCTTTTAATCTGATCTATGAACTTAGACTACAGATTTAAAATTTAACAAAAATTAGACCGTATAAAAATGATAGATGTGTGTGCATACTAATGATCGGTTTCAAATACGTTATTATGTGTTGTTATGACTAAATTATAAGTCCCATTTTCTCCTGGTGGAAAAATTGCTGGTGGTAGCTTTGGTAGGTTCTCTTTATACTGGGACCTATACACTACTATTGTGTTTCCCCCAGTAAATTCAGCATGAGTCTCGACTCTTTAAAATTATGATGTTGGATTCATATACACAGTGGTTATTTTTAACCACACAGTGGTTTTACATAGTGGGAAAATAAAATTTATTTTCGATATCTTCAGAAAAATGATTACTAAGATTTATGAACCATTGGGATAATAGTCAGTTCGATTTTCATCTAGGGTAATATAAAAATTGATCTTAAATTATTTGTTTTTACAAAGATATCGATGAAAAGGGCAGTGACCTTAGCAATCCACATATTATATTGAAATATTTATAGGGAAAATAAAATTTATTTTCGATATCTTCAGAAAAATTATTACTAAGATTTATGAACCATTGGCATAATAGTGAGTTCGATTTTCATCTAGTGTAATATAAAAATTGATCCTAAATTATTTGTTTTTACGAAGATATCAATGAAAAAGGCAGTGACCTTAGCAATCCACATATTATATTGAAACTAATATGATACGAGCTTCGAGTATAAGATATAAATGTGATATACGTTGCCTAGACAGTGCTTATCACCAATTATATAAATTATTATAATCGATTGTGACAGATTAACTTAATATTGTAAAATCATTGAATAATTTTTAGACAGCGATAAGTATTTATATTAATGAGGCGCAATAAAATGCCCTAGATTCCATTGTTGCTCAGTTTTATAATTGCTGAATATCACTATCGCAAAAGTTGCTCTTATTCAAAGTTCGTCAATAACTTTTATTCGCTATAATAATATTGCTGGAAATCATAGTATTGGACGTCTTAAAAAACAATCTTTTTTCAATTTTGAATCAATTTACTTCAAACTATTTTTGCCCAGTACAATGTTCTTTTCTTATATTGATACTAAGATAATTCAAATATATTGGCGATAATAGCTATAAAAATCAACGTGTTGTACTTAGATTACTAACTTACATATTATAAGAGAATATTTATGAGATTTTAAGAGAACAAGACAACAACACGTCTCTGAATTTTACTTTCAGAGAAGAAAGTAAATAATAAAAATTGGCAATGTTTGTGACTCAACAAATCGCAAACATTCGTGTATTTAAGCAGGGAATTTATGACGATCTATAGGCGAGATTAGAAAAATTATGGGTACGTGATATTCTTCACACCTACACCACCGTCACTAAAGAACATACTTGATCTTGAGATTGCCGCCATATGGAAAGTATTTAATATCTGCGAAAATGTGATTTTATCTTCTAATAATAATCAGTAAGAGTACAGAAACTTGAACTTATTATTTTTAGTACACCATACCAATCACGTCCAATACTATTTCGTATGACAAAGTCAAAAGAGCCATTTCGTTTTGTTATTCATGTTATTCATGTTATTCATTTTGTTATTCATTTTGGTAAAATTGGAAACATTCGCGTATTTAAATAGGGAAACGGGGAATTTATGACGACCTACAGACGAGATTAGTAAAATTATGGGTACGTGATATTTTTCACACCTACACCACCTTCACAAAAGAACATACTTGATCTTGAGATTGCCGTCGTATGGAAAGTATTTAATATCTGCGAAAATGTGATTTTATCTTCTAATAATAATCAGTAAGAGTACAGAAACTTGAACTTATGATTTTTACTATACCATACCAATCACGTCCAATACTATTTCGTATGATAAAGTCAAAAGAGCCATAGTTTTGTTATTCATTTAAAGCATGTCAGGTAAAATTGGAAACATTATGGTAAATATACCATATATACCATAACAATTGGATATTGATAGTGAAGCAAATACAGAGAAATAACTTCCTATGTTTTTACTACAAAATGTTTATTGATATATAGACATATAAAATAAAATAGTGATTCGAGTTTCGACTTCTCACGGTCAATTTTAAGTGAACTTGAAAACTGCCGTAAGCAAAGTTGAAACATAGCAAGTTGTTTTTGTAATTTTTAATATGGACTACCACGTAATAAAACGGTCGAAACGATCCTGATGATTGAAGCAAATACGTTGCATGTTTAGAAACTGCAAATAGAAAAGATTCGAAAACTTTAAGACCAATAAAGTTTTTCGCAATCTTGCTTCATTCAATAGTTATGGAGCTCTTTATTCTTCTTCTTCTTCTTTATCTTCTTCTTTAAATTTATTTTATTTTTTTTTATTTTTTGAGATAAGATTAATTCCTACTTTAATTTTAATTATTGGATGAGGCTATCAACCTGAACGAATTCATTAGCAGAAATCCACGATCGCCTTGCTTTGCATTAGTAATTAAACAATGATAGAAACTGAAACAATAAAAATTACATTAAAAGTTCAACATAGGCTTGAATAAATTAATCCTATACGCAGGTTTTCATTACAACTAGCTAACAAAGCTAACAAATATTTTTGTTAGCTTTGGGCTTTGAAAAAAGTAGTTTGGTATATCTTTGTGGCCCATTCTAAACTTGCTAATCAATAGGTATCTAATCAATCATTTCTTAGTAGGTTTCTATGGAGCAGAGAGCAAGGCATTGTTTTGCAGCAGAAAGATCATGTGTCAGTTTGTGGCTTTGATGAATAAAAGTGCTTAGGCATAAGTAAATTTATGAATTCCTTCATGAATTTCAAGAGCATAAATTAATCTACTTATTTTAAACAAATAACAAATTGCAACGAAATTTTTGGTAACACTGGGAATGGCAGTTGACAAAATTGTAGCTGCAAGCAGTTTTTATTCTATTTTGTTAACTTTGGGCTTTGAAAAAATAGTTTGGTATATCTTTGTGGCCCAATCTAAACTTGCTAATTATTTTATACGTATCTAATCAATTATTTTTTAGTAAGTTCCTATGGAGCACGGCATTGTTTTGCAGCAGAAAAATCATGTGTTAGTTTGTGGCTTTGATGAATAAATGTGCTTAGGCATTAGTAAATTTATGAATTCCTTCATGAATTTCAAGAGCATTAATTAATCTACTTATTTTAAACAAAATAACAAAACGCAACGAAATTTTTGGTAACACTGGGAATGGCAGTTGACAAAATTGTAGCTGCACAGCAGTTTTTATTCTATTTTGTTAACTTTGGGCTTTGAAAGAAATAGTTTGGTATATCTTTGTGGCCCATTCTAAACTAGCTAATTATTTTATACGTATCTAATCAATCATTTTTTAGTAGGTTCCTATTCAGCAGAGAGCAAGACATCGTTTTGCAGCAGAAAGAACTTGTTTCAGTTTGTGGCTTTGATGAATAAAAGTACTCAGGCATTAGTAAATTTATGAATTCCTTTATGAATTTTAAGAGCATTAATTAATCTACTTATTTTAAACAAAATTACAAAATGCAACGAAATTTTTGGTAACACTGGGAATGGCAGTTGACAAAATTGTAGCTGCACAGCAGTTTTTATTCTATTTTGTTAACTTTGGGCTTTGAAAGAAATAGTTTGGTATATCTTTGTGGCCCATTCTAAACTTGCTAATTATTTTATACGTATCTAATCAATCAATTTTTAGTAGGTTCCTATGGAGCAGAGAGCAATGCATCGTTTTGCAGCAGAAAGATCATGTGTTAGTTTGTGGCTTTGATGAATAAAAGTGCTTAGGCATTAGTAAATTTATGAATTCCTTCATGAATTTCAAGAGCATTAATTAATCTACGTATTTTAAACAAAATAACAAAATGCAACGAAATTTTTGGTAACACTGGGAATGGCAGTTGACAAAATTGTAGCCGCACAGCAGTTTTTATTCTATTTTGTTAACTTTGGGCTTTGAAAGAAATAGTTTGGTATATCTTTGTGGCCCATTCTAAACTTGCTAATCAATACGTATCTAATCAATCATTTTTTATTAGGTTTCTATGGAGCAGAGAGCAAGGCATCGTTTTGCAGCAGAAAGATCATGTCAGTTTGTGGCTTTGATGAATAAAAGTGCTTAGGCATTAGTAAATTTATGAATTCCTTCATGAATTTCAAGAGCATTGATTAATCTACTTATTTTAAACAAAATAACAAAACGCAACAAAATTTTTGGTAACACTGGGAATGGCAGTTGACAAAATTGTAGCTGCACAGCAGTTTTTATTCTATTTTGTTAACTTTGGGCTTTGAAAGAAATAGTTTGATATATCTTTGTGGCCCATTCTAAACTTGCTAATTATTTTATACGTATCTAATCAATCATTTTTTAGTAAGTTTCTATGGAGCAGAGAGCAAGGCATTGTTTTGCAGCAGAAAGATCATGTGTTAGTTTGTGGCTTTGATGAATAAAAGTGCTTCGGCATTAGTAAATTTATGAATTCCTTGATGAATTTCAAGAGCATTAATTAATCTACTTATTTTAAACAAAATAACAAAATGCAACAAAATTTTTGGTAACACTAGGAATGGCAGTTGACAGAATTGTAGCTGCACAGCAGTTTTTATTCTATTTTGTTAACTTTGGGCTTTGAAAGAAATAATTTGGTATATCTTTGTGGCCCAATCTAAACTTGCTAATTATTTTATACGTATCTAATCTATCTTTTTTTAGTAAGTTCCTATGGAGCAGAGAGCAAGGCATTGTTTTGCAGCAGAAAGATCTTGTGTCAGTTTGTGGCTTTGATGAATAAAAGTGCTTAGGCATTAGTAAATTTATGAATTCCTTCATGATTTTCAAGAGCATTCATTAATCTACTTATTTTAAACAAAATAACAAAACGCGACAAAATGTTTGGTAACACTGGGAATGGCAGTTGACAAAATTGTAGCTGCACAGCAGTTTTTATTCTATTTTGTTAACTTTGGGCTTTGAAAGAAATAGTTTGGTATATCTTTGTGGCCCATTCTAAACTTGCTAATTATTTTGTACGTATCTAATCAATCATTTTTTAGTAAGTTTCTATGGAGCAGAGAGCAAGGCATTGTTTTGCAGCAGAAATATCATGTGTCAGTTTGTGGCTTTGATGAATAAAAGTGATTAGGAATTAGTAAATTTATGAATTTCTACATGAATTTCAAGAGCATTAATTAATCTACTTATTTTAAACAAAATAACAAAATGCAACGAAATTTTTGGTAACACTGGGAATGGCAGTTGACAAAATTGTAGCCGCACAGCAGTTTTTATTCTATTTTGTTAACTTTGGGCTATGAAAGAAATAGTTTGGTATATCTTTGTGGCCCATTCTAAACTTGCTAATTATTTTATACGTATCTAATCAATCATTTTTTAGTAAGTTCCTATGGAGCAGAGAGCAAGGCATCTTTTTGCAGCAGAAAGATCTTGTGTCAGTTTGTGGCTTTGATGAATAAAAGTGCTTAGGCATTAGTAAATTTATTAATTCCTTCATGAATTTCAAGAGCATTAATTAATCTACTTATTTTAAACAAAATAACAAAATGCAACGACATTTTTGGTAACACTGGGAATGGCAGTAGATAAAATTGTAGCTGCACAGCAGTTTTTATTGTATTTTGTTAACTTTGGGCTTTGAAAGAAGTAGTTTGGTATATCTTTGTGGCCCATTCTAAACTTGCTAATTATTTTATACGTATCTAATCAATCATTTTTTAGTAGGTTCCTATACAGCAGAGAGCAAGGCATCGTTTTGCAGCAGAAAGATCATGTGTCAGTTTGTGGCTTTGATGAATAAAAGTGCTTAGGAATTAGTAAATTTATGAATTCCTTCATGAATTTCAAGAGCATTGATTAATCTACTTATTTTAAACAAAATAACAAAATGCAACAAAATTTTTGGTAACACTGGGAATGGCTGTTGATAAAATTGTAGCTGAACAGCATTTTTGATTCTATTTTTAGATTTTTATGATACCAGTTAGTATCATTATTATTTATTTATTTATTTAGTTCAGAGTAGCTGCATAGCACTTATTATTCTATTTTCATATTTTTATGATTCCAGTTAGTATCATTATTATTATTTATTTAGTTCAGAGTAGCTGCACAGTAGTTTTGATTCTATTTTCATATTTTTATGATTCCAGTTACTATCATTATTATTTATTTAGTTCAGAGAAGCTGCACAGCAGTTTTTTTTATTCATAGAGTAATATCCTAAGTTACTTACTCATTGCGATCTATTTTCATATAGTTATGATTCCAGTTAGTATCATTATTACTTATTTAGTTCAGATTTTCACCTCGACCGATATTGATTAACCTGAAAATAACTTGAAAGCCAATGCTGAGATCAATGACAACGAACTATATTGATAGGAGAGAATATTTCGAGAAGATTTGTGAACAAAAAATATTGAACACTTTTTTGGTACAATACAAAAAAAGGTGCATTGGAATGGATGTTTCACAGTTTAAATTGTTATGCACGCAAACAATTACAGTTTTTGAACAAAATTTTAGGTGTTTGCACAATGACGACATAATCAATTGACTAATTATTAAATGGACCCCACTTTTTTCTTTTGTTCTTGATAGAACGTCTTACTACTTAAACGTTGATAGTAGGTACAGTCATGCTCACATAAATCTACTACAAGAAATTAGGTTGCAATAGCAATTTTATATAGCAATGTCAATGTTTGTACTCGATTTATGTGAGCATGACTTATTTACGTACCTTAAAAAAATATTTATTTTGAGACAACATTATTTCCCAAGAATCAATCGCTACTGAAAAAGGTACTAAATAACATGTAATATACCATCTTGCATAATATCATGAATCATTTGTCACTGTTAATTTTTATGATCCTTCAGCTCATCATCGTTAATATATCGAAGTGTGGTCGGAAAATATAGCAGTTCTATTGTAATGCATTCAAAATTTGAAGTGAGCAAATGTGCATTTGCATATTCAGAACAGCGTTGTGGTAATTAATTTTGGCTCACTCCTAACAAATAAATACATAAAATAGATGCAACCTTCATTCAAATTGGAAGGCATCTAATAAGGATAAGACGAACAATGTATAAGAATTTGTTTACAATTTAAATCTCACGATAATTCTCATTACATTTAAGGTCACTATTTATACTTTTCTATATCGCTGTTAAGAAAGACCACAAAATAAAAACACAATTTCAAATGTACTACCTTTTCATCGATATAAGAACAATCTCCTACATGAATTAAATGGTTAAGCTATGACCGTGGTAATTGTAACGGCTTTATGAAACAATAGGCTGACAAACTAATGCGACTGTACGTTTTAAATACAAGCATTACATATCTCTTCCGTGCCTATTTTCAGAAAACGTATTGTGGTTAGCCTTCGAAATTATATCCTCAATGTTCACACTGCAATGAAATTGTTACATAAGTAATTTTATGTCAGTAGTAATGAAAATGTGTCTTTGTTATTTTAATACACTATAAAAAAATTACTTGCATATTAATTACCAATAGAGTTATCTCGTTTATTTTTTTGTTGATAATAAAATTTAATATTTATATTTTTCGGTTGTCTTTTGCTCGGATGTTTTCTTAAGTAAGTTTCTGCAAAAATAAAAAAAAATAAAAGTAGTGTTTTGCTATTAGGTTCAAGAAATGTTCATGAGGCCATTGCAATGATGGTTGGAACTACAAAAAATCATCTTCGTTTTCTTCCTTCTTCTAGATAGGCGAGTCCTCATTGATTTGGCCTGTTTAGATTTTCTGTTTTATAAAACTGGGAAGTTGTCCACCGTTTTTGAGATCTTCCAGTCCTCCTTTTCCTGATGGTAATTTTTCTCTTGCGATTTTGACGATTCGGCCGTCTGATATTGAAAACATTTGCATGTTTTGAACGAAAAATTGATACCAAACAGATTTTTTCATCGAAGTTTCAAATTATGTTTCAATATTATATTCTCTTATTATTGATTATTGATTGGTAATTTTTCTTTTGCGATTTTGACGATTCGGTAATTTTACTCTTGCGATTTTGACGATTCGGCCGTCTGACATTGAAAAAATATGAATGTTTTGAACGAAAAATTGACACCAAACAGATTTTTTCATCGAAGTTTCAAATTATGTTTAAAAAATATATTATATTCTCTTTAAAAGGAGCAGTAGATATTATTATTATTCTTAATATTATTATAGAACAAAAAATGGTCATATTGATTATTAAGTTAACAGTAAACAGTTCATTTTGCAAACATTTCAATTAAAAAAAAAAACTCAACCCTTATCTTATTATATCATAGAAGAAAATTCATGTACTTGAATAACTGCAATGATGTGTGTTTTAATACAAAACGTATACATATTCGTAAGCAACGTTCAAATTGGATTTAATTAAACCTTAAGTTAAGAAACAACCAAAAAATCTAATTTAATGTGCGTGAAAGATAAGCAATATATGCGTGTTACTTATAATTACTTCGCAATGCATGACAGGGTATGACCATAATATACTAATCATTTTCCTCTTACAACATTTCAAAACGTGCAATTAACACTGTACGAAATAGAAAGGATTGCTAGGCTCTATCAATTACATGTATCATGATCATTTCGAGACATTAGAACGGACTTTTTGTGTTCATCTTATCTTTTGCACGCCTTGTGACAAATTTACATTTAATTATAATTTAAGTAACAATCATAACAAGAAATTAATTTAATGTGTTAACATTTGATGACAATAACATAACTATCAGACCGTTAACTTGTTGCACGCAAAATTAAAATTGTGGCTAATTTAAGCAGATACTAAGAAATATTAAATTGAAGCGTGGGATGTATATTTAGTCTCAGTTGGGCATAAGCATCCTATTTGGCTGCAATTAAATTAAATTGCTCATAAAATTGATTGTAATTTTTAGGTGCATGTGTTTACATTATTACTAAGAATTTTATTTCAGGACGAAATTTTAGGTTGAATTTTCATCCAGGGTTATATAAAAATTGTACTATTTTCCTCCAAATATGTTTTATGGTATATTTTAATTTCTAAATGCGTCACTATAACGCGAGTTGACGTACCAATCGATGTCTTAAAAGCAATAAATAATAAATATATGATCGTAAAATTTCCACACCTCGTTCACTAATATTACAATTAATGCCAATTAGACATTATCAAGTACCGGTTGTTAGAAATGCCGTGATATACAATAGATATCATTGTGAGAAGTTTTAAGCAAACAGACGCAATGATATTATCTGTATATCAAATAGTACAGAAGCCAAACAAATTGAACCCTTGGAGACGGAATCTGATGCAACATACTAAGTGATGCTGATAATACTGGAAATACTGGATTGTAGCCGCCTAATATAAGATATTAAATTGATTAGATGATCTATATTTTTGCAATCATATGATAATACACTATGGTTCATAACATCTTTTCAAACATTGATAATATCTTATTATATAAATAAACAATATTGTAAAGTAATATTAATTTCACTGCACCCCTTAAGTAGATAAAATTGTAAAACACTGAGTGGGTAGCATCTTCAAACACTCATAAGTAAACATATTTAATAAATGGATTATTTTTATCAAAATTAAATGTTACCCGTAAAAGTCTATAAAATTATGAAAATATTAAATATTTTTACTCAGCTAAATTACAATGTCCTTAAATCTATTACAATAGATCTAATCTAATAATATTAGAATAAAATTGCTGATTTGGATCAGTAATCGATTATTAGCTTCATAATTGTAGGTACACAATAACTTGCGTCAAACATCAAGTACAATCATGATTAATATATTCATAATTATGACGCTGAATCTTAGGGATGTCAAGATAAAATACCTTAGTAGATAAAGTGAAATTAGATAATAGGTCATTTTACACACAAAAGTTGAGCACGTAATCATTTTGTCCAAAAAATATATTCTAACGAATCTGGATATGTGTGAAGCTATTGAAATAGAAGCACATTGTATGGAATATCAGATAGTTTATTAATTCCGAAAAATGATAACATCAAACGATGCCTAATCGATATTTATTATTTCTGTTGCAACTGCGCTCAAAATATTAGCACATCACTTCAGTTTGGCTCATAATGCATGAACAATGCAAAACGTTTTATCTATAAGTGTATATACTAAGTTAATGACTTGTACTAAAAGTTTGCAAACATTTGGAATACCCTTTCTTGGTGCAAACATGTTTGCAAACAAAAACACGTTAATTTTAACCACGCAACAGTGACCATTCAGTTTTTGTGCTATAAAAACCATAATACATGGAAGAGAGTGGCTATTGTCTAAATTGGTTGATATTCTAATTATTTCATTATCCGATTCTATTTTCTTTATAAGTTCTTACGAAATACAGTGACTTTGATTTATTTTGATTTCTATCACTTAAATGTTCGTACTTTCTCTTTATAGTACTGGAAAGTATTATTTAACATAACAATAGTTGCCATGATGACGATAGACGTTGGAGGATCCATCGTCATTTCAGAAGGCAGATGAAAATTCGCATTGAGAAATGTTGATACGATACAGTTAACTACACAATAATGGTTTTCAACAAAAGCCTACAAAATTCTTAATGGTATGATATTTAATGCTTCCCATTTTGCTTTTATTGTAAATCAAAATATGTATCAGTATTACATGTCAATACATTATTACAAATTAGTATTATATTAATTATACCTTTTACTAATAAAAAAATGCCAAAGAACGCAATTTTACCCTATTAATAAAATATTATCACAGTATTACATATCAATACAATATTACAAATTGCTATTATATTAATTATACCTTTTACTAATAAAAAAATGCCAAAGAACACAATTTTACCCTATTAATAAAATTTTATCACAGTATTACATATCAATACAATATTACAAATTGCTATTATATTAATTATACCTTTTACTAATTAAAAAAATGCCAAAGAACACAATTTTACCCTATTAATACAATTTTATTTTGATCAATATTAACAATTGTTATCTTATAACCGAAAGTTATAATCATAAGTCACAAGTTTTGATACAAAAAAAAGGTAAAAGCTTTTCACATTTAAAAAAAATTGAACAGATGTCTACGATTGTATTAGACTTTATATCTACATCTATATCTGTTGACTTTTGTGTTCATCTCTTTGTTGTCTCAATCATTTTCATGTAGATTTGAGTATACCTTGCATTTATAGATAAAAAATTCATCAATTATATCTTGAATCATTTTTGCATCATAAATAGAAAACTGTCATTGCATTTTTGTTCTAATTCTAATAAATATAAATATGATATAAGATAACAACTTCATATAATTTATATTACAGATAATGTGCAAGTTCTGAATGATTTTAGATGAATATTGTGCATATATTGTGGCACTTACGGTAAGTTTTGTAGTATTATTTATGTTAGTTAACAATTCTAATATAATTTTATTTTATTCTATATTATAGATAGTTCAGAGGTAGTAAAAATAAATTAATTGGGTCAGAATTATCTGGCTAAATGTGACAACAACCAATTAAGTTATATATGTTTATTATACACTATATTATTATTTATTAATATATATTATTATACATTATTAGTTTATTATTATTAATATTTTCTGTTCAATTTTATTGCATTATTTATGCTCACTTCTTTGTACACTGAGCTAGTTGGTTTTAAAGTAACAAAAAGTGGGTCGTCTTCTATGTCTACGTGATATTGGTAACAATATTTTGTGTTCCAGAATACGTAATTATAGTGCTATTTTATAGTTTTTGCTTCAATATTAACGATAAGTATAAAAATAAGAGACACAGAAATTACTATTCATTCAACTGATTCATATGCAACATCTGTTCGTCTTGTCTTTCAATATAAATTCAAATTGAGTCGCATGTTTTAAGCTGTCCTCTCTCCGATGAAGAGATGTACGCCCTACAGACTGATATCCCATATGAGGAGAAAGTCGCGCGATACAATTACGAATCATTTAAAATTCAGATTTAGACACTTAAATTCGTATTTTATGAATTAATTCGGAGTTCATGTAAGCA
The DNA here is from genome assembly GCA_951805005.1 of Othius punctulatus. Classification (NCBI taxonomy): domain Eukaryota; kingdom Metazoa; phylum Arthropoda; class Insecta; order Coleoptera; family Staphylinidae; genus Othius; species Othius punctulatus. The sequence continues at coordinate 65,039,578 of OX638142.1, forward strand.
AATATAAAAGTGCCAAAGCAAAGTATTACATTTTTTGTATTTCCTTACCATATACAATATAAATTGAAAGATCTGAGTCAACATATTTTTTTTTAGATATCAATTTTCTATAAGATCAGTTTTTGCAAAAAGATGGCGTGAGGAACATGTTTTGATAAAATACTGCCACTTAAACTCTGTTTAAAAAAATGTTAGTCCACGGCATAATGTTTCTATTTCTATAAAATATAGAAATATGTTTCACTGGACGTGAACTGAAATATTTGTTAAAATACCTAGATAATACCTATAAATAATATAGTACCTACAGAGCATTCAAGAAAGGCCTATCAACTTATACGTTGGATAAACGTATGATAAACGTTATAAATGGCACTATTCAAGGTACAAATCAGATATCTTTTGCAACATTGCTAAAATGTTTCCTAAGATACAAGCGAATAATTGAAGTAGTTCATTTTCAAATGTCTTTATTTAATATTATTTCGTTGGAACTAGTTGGAAAAGTTGACAACACTTTCTTGAACACTCTGTATATATTATTATACCTACACTTAAGGTCTCAGGAATCTGGTTGACCACTGATAAAATTTAAAATAATTAACAGACCGCTTAAAATACATGCACGAATATTGGAAATCATTTACCTATGTAGTACGGAACCTCGTTGCAAGTAAGTCTATCTGGCAGATAAACTTATATGCACTTTGGAACCTCAGATACATACAATTACTAATGTACTCCATGCTGACGAACATTTACCCAATGTTTTATTCTTCTATTGATCATATATACAGCCACCATTTAATTGACAATGGAAACAGACATTATCTTGCATGTAGGTATATTTGTAGGTGGTATTTCCAAAGTTGAGGATTAGTTATTTGCGGATTGACATACCCACAAGGAGGTTATACAATACTTTCACAATACTTGTAAGTATGTACGAAATATACGGTAGATGGAAACAGACATTATCTTGCATGTAGGTATATTTGTAGGTGGTATTTCCAAAGTTGAGGATAAGTTATTTGCCGGATTAACATACCCATAAGGAGGTTATACAATACTTTCACAATAGTTGTAAGTATGTACGAATATACGGTAGATAACTATTAATTCTTAACTATTAACTACCTTAACTATTAATTAAGAGGCGGAAATCCGGTCAATAGCCAATAAAATATTGTTACTACTACTAAAATTTCTTATAAACCTATTAAAGAATCATTTTTGCATTTTAAATAGAAAACTGTCTTTGCATTTTTATTCTAATACCAATAAATACAAATACGATATATGATAACAACTTCAATAATTTATATGAAATTGTATATTTGTAGGTGGTATTTCCAAAGTTGAGGATAAGTTATTTACCGGATTGACATGCCCACAAGGAGGTTATACAATACTTTCACAATAGTTGTAAGTATGTACGAAATATACGGTAGATAACTATTAACTCTTAACTATTAACTATCTTAACTATTAATTATTATTAATTAAGAGGCGGAAAACCGGTCAATAGCCAATAAAATATTGTTACTACTACTAAAATTTCTTATAAACCTATTAAAGATGTAAACCATCTAACATTTGGATTTATTAATTTACAGATAAACTCTTACTTAAAAAATGTAATTAGTGTGATACAATACAATTCAATTCTGTGACTCAAAGCAAACACATTTTCAAAAGATTATTTGCAGAATTGGAATTTCAGTACTTTAAATTATTCTTTCTGAATCTCCCGGATTGTTGGATTCATCGTTAATATCGTGATTCCTCAAGAAAATGTGAATTCCATTGGAACATGAAAATGAAATGATGGCAACATGATGTCATTATCTTCCAGATATGTTAGCAACATCTGACATATAATTTGAAATTTCACAAATTTCAAACTTCAAAAAGCTTCAAAACTGAACGTTTAACATTCAATTTGAAATTTCATACATATTTGTAAAAGTTTTTGGTAAAATTCTGGGCTTTGTATCTAAAATTTTGTTTTTACTGGATCTCCTGGATTGTTGCATTTATCGTTGATATCGTGATTCCTCGAGAAAAGGAGAAAAGGTGCAAAGGAGAAAAGGTTCTCGAGAAAATTGGAACATGAAAATGAAAAGGTGGTTTCCATGTTACTATCTTCCTGAAATGTTAGCAACATCTCACATATAATTTGAAATTTTACAAATTTTAAACTTCAAAAGCTTCAGAACTGAACGTCTAACATTCAAATTGAAATTTCATACATGTTTGATAAAGTTTTTGGTACAATTCTGGGCTTTGTATCTAAAAAGTTTTTTTTTCTGAATCTCCTGGTTTGTTGTATTCATCGTTGATTTCGCGATTCCTCGAGAAAATGTGAATTCCATTGGAACTTGAAAATGATATGATAGCAACATGATGTTACTGTTTTCCTGAAATGTTAGTAACATCTCACATATAATTTGAAATTTCACAAATTTTAAACTTCAAAAGGCTTCCGAACTGAACGTCTATTATTAAAATTGAATATTCATACATATTTGATAAAGATTTTTGTAGAATTCTGGGCTTTGTATCTAAAAAGTTTATTTTTGAATCTCCTGGATTGTTGGATTCATCGTTTATATCGCGATTCCTCGAGAAAAGGTGGATTCCATTGGAACATGAAAATGAAATGATGGCAACATGACGTTATTATCTTCCTGAAATGTTAGCAACATCTCACATATAATTTTAAATTTCACAAATTTCAAACTTCAAAAGGCTTAAAAACTGAACGTCTATTATTAAAATTGAAATTTCATACATATTTGATAAAGTTTTTGGTAGAATTCAGGGATTTGTATCTAAAAAGTTTTTTCTGAATCTCCTGGATTGTTGGATTCATCGTTGATGTCGCGATTCCTCGAGAAAGCTAGATTCCATTAGAATATAAAAAAAATGATGGTTTCCATATTACAATATTCTTGAAATGTTAGCAACATCTCACATATAATTTGAAATTTCACAAATTTCAAACTTCAAAAGGCTTCAGAACTGAACGTCTAACATTAAAATTCAAATTTCATACATGTTTGATAAAGTTTTTGGTAGAATTCTGGGCTTTGTACCTAAAAAGTTTTTTTCTGAATCTCCTGGATTGTTGTATTCATTGTTGATATCGTGATTCCTCGAGAAAAGGTGGATTCCATTAGAACATGAAAATGAAATGATGGTTTCCATGTTACGATCTTCCTGAAATGTTAACAACATCTCACATATAATTTGAAACTTCACAAATTTTAAACTTCAAAAGGCTTCAGAACTGAACGTCTAACATTCAAATTGAAATTTCATACATATTTGATAAAGTTTTTGGTAGAATTCTGGGTTTTTGTCTTGGTGTTATCTAAAAAGTCTTTTTCTAAATCTCCTGGATTGTTGTATTCATCTGTCAACATCTGACAAATAATTTGAAATTTCACACATTTTAAACTTCAAAAGGCGTCAGAACTACACATTCAAATTGTAAGTTTATACATATTTGATAATATGTTTGGTAGAATTCTGGGCTTTGTATCTAAAAAGTTTATACAATTCTTTGGTTATGGTTGCATATATTTTTGACGCAATAATTTTCAAAACAGTTCCGCTGTTCGTATTCTATAGTGAGATTAATATACATATAAGTACAGTGCCTTTCATTTCAAGCTATCCATAGGTGATAAGTCAGATAACAAATATATATTCACATCTTTGCCCAATTGGTGCTCGATTCACCTATTCAGATTTACTTGTCTGTCATAGATTATGGCATACAGTTTAACAAACTTTGGATAACTATAATCGGCGCATAATTTCATTAGTTATAACTAATTTTCGTATTTTTATAGTTTTCTTCCTTCTTTAAGGAGTAATAAGTACTCCAATAAAGAAGGAAGAAAACAATATCTGGTATCCAAAATGGATGAAACTATAACAAAAATTAATGTCCATGTTTAACTACAACAATTAACTATGATAAAATCTGTTTAGAATACTAAATAGAATAGAATATTAGAATAATAAATAATATCTGGTATCCAAAATGGATGAAACTATAACAAAAATTTATGTTCATGTTAAAATACAACAATTAAATATTATAAAATCTGTTTAGAAGCCTAAAACTGAAAAATCCGAAATCTAGTATTACAATATCCGATTAATTTTATGCCGACTGTCAGTTTCCATGAATCATAAAAATAATAAGGCATTAACTTCACAATAATTGTGTCACTTTGATTCTTGATAATTATTACCTACTCAAGCATTAATAAATACTTAATCCCGATAGTGCCTACAGGATCTGCTACAAAGTAACTTTCCACGTTTTTGGGAACCTTCGGAATATCATTATCCATGCCATATACAGGGTGGCCCACTTATCCTCCCTCGGACCATTGCTGCTAGACTAATGAACATTGAGGACAAAATCTGATTGGAAGTTGTTGGACACTTGATGTGCTACATAAAAAAAACGAGTATACAGAGTGTATCATAAATCCGGGACACAAAATTTAGTCTCTTTTTTTTAAATGGATCACCCCGTATATTCTTTCAATTTTAGAATCTGCTTCATGAGGGCTTCACAAAGCATCTTTATTTTCAGGAAAAAAGAATGTAAAGGGTGTTCCATTTCAAAATTAGATCAAATGTTGTGTCCCGGATTTATGGTACACTCTGTATATTCTTTAATTTTTGGAATCTGCTTCATGTGCGCTTCACAAATCATTTTTATTATTAAGGATCAGATGCAACGTTGCCAAGTTATTCATATTTTAATCAAATTTAACGAAAAAACACGGACATGGAAAAATATTCAACAAAACCTTATTATAAGAGATCAATAATAGAATCTGCGTATGCAAGTACCCAAGTTATATGCCAAAACATACACAATATTTTGAGTCACGTAGAATACACAGGATGTTCTGAAACAACGATACAATTTTGCTATTTTCAGATGGCTAAAACTCAATTTTTTCAAATGGAACACCCTGTATATAGCATCATATTCTGAGTGCTTATCTTATGAGCTATTAACGGGTAGCATATGGACTGTAATCAAATAATACATTTTTATAGGAAAATAACGATAAATTTCAATAAGTTTTAGCCATTTGAAAATAGCAAAATTCGATCGTTGTTTCAGAACACTCCCTGTGTATTCAACGTGACTCCAAATATTGTATATGTTTTAGCACATTGCTTCGATACTTGCATACCCATATTCTTTCGTTGATCTCTTATAATAAGGTTTTGTTGAGTTTTTTTCCACGTCATTGATTTTTCGTTAAATTTAATGAAAATATGAATTACTAGGCAACGTTGCATCAGATCCCTAAAAATAAAAATTATTTGTGAAGCTCACACGAAGCAGATACCAAAAATTAAAGAATATACAGAGTATACCATAAATCCGGGACACAACATTTGATCTAATTTTGAAATGGATCACCCTTTATATTCTTTCATTTGTTGGAATCTGCTTCATGTGGGCTTCAGAAATGAGTTTTTATTTTTAGGGATCAGATGCAACGTTGCCAAGTTATTCACATTTTCATTAAATTTAACGAAAAATCATGGACGTGGAAAAAAACTCAACAACACTTTATTATAAGAGATCAATGAAATAATCTGGTTATACAAGTATCCAAGCCATGTGCTAAATTGTGTATATAAATCCCTGTGTATTCCACGTGAATCAAAATATTGTGTATGTTTTGGCACATTGCTTGGGTACTTGTATACGCAGATACTTTCATTGATCTCTTATAATAAGGTTTTATTGAAATTTATTCCACGTCCATGATTTTTCGTTAAATTTGATAAAAATGTGAATAACTTGGCAACGTTGCATCTGATCCCAAAAAATAAAAATGGTTTCTAAGCCCACATAAAGCAGATTCTAAAAATGAAATAATATACAGGGTAATCCATTTAAAAAAGAGACCTAATTTTGTGTCCCGGATTTATGGTATAGTCTGTACACTCGAAAATAATTTTAAAAAGTAGAACATCAAATGTCCAATAACTTCCAATCAGATTTTTGCCTCAATTTCCATTAGTCTAGCAGCAATGGTTCGAGCGAGGATAGGTGGGGTAAATGAGGTGGTATGGACACATGAGACGAATGAGAGAAGAAAGAAACACTAAGAAAATATACGAGACAAGAGCAACCGGAAAACAACAAAGATTAAGACCGAGAAAACAGTGGAACAGCGCAACAAAAGAAGAGACAACAAGAAAAGGGAACACATGGGAAGAAATAATAGAATTTACAAAAAAAAGGAGGAAGTGGAGGATATTATAAAAATTAATAATGTATGGCCTTACACCGAAAGGTAGAAAGGCAAAGGAATAAATAAATAAATAAATAAATAAATAAATACATAAATAAATAAATAAATAAATGAATAAATAAATAAATAAATAAATAAATAAATCTTACAAAATAAGACATAAAATAGCCTGACAGCAACCACTTAGTGAGATTTTTATTTCACAGTTAGGTCAATAAGATTGGGATTTTGGTTATGTTAGGTTGGGTTAGTTACTTTACATTAGTAATGTATATACACGACAGACCTAATGTTTGCTGGTGAGGCGACATGTAACATAGCTTTCAATACAAGAATATAATAATTTATACTTTATGTAAACACAGTATTATTATTTTAACACATGTATGTATAATACTATTTTTTATGTCATTAAAATTGTATTGTTTTGTACAATGAATTATTAATAATATTTTCATAAATTATAATATGTTGCGCTGAAATTGTTACTTTGTTACATTATCGCATACAGTGCGATACAATTGTAGGATTAACAGTTTGTTATACTTTTCGTTTATTGTATTATTCTTTATTTGGAACATTTAATTTTTTAATATTAAATTATTCAAATGATAGTGTATTTAATAAAACTGCATTATTTATATATGATTATAATATAATGCATACAAAAATATATAACAAAGGCGTATATGAAAATAGTTTTGTTTTAAATTTAATAAATTCATTAATTAATAGTTAATAAATAGATTTCCTCTTTTGCGTTTCACACTCAGTTGAGCTGCGTGTACAAGAATTAATTTACTGGAAAACCCGATTCGATTTGTCACTCCAATCAGCTTTCAATTGTGGCGTTCGCGATTTTTATTGATGCAATTGCCCAAAACGATCGCAGATCGAGAGTCAATTAGTTTAAATGCCCGCGGACATGATGTAATAGTCGATGGTTTTTCAAAATCGTCTCAAAGTATGAACGAAAACGATAATGATCGGCATGAGTAGCGAAAAAATGCAGCTATCAGAGATATTGAAGGATAGCGGCCCCTCCATTAAAAGTTGCGGTCCCCTCTGATATATAACTATACCACCTGTAACGATACACTTAGTCTAAAACGCGCGCACTTAGGCCTACTTACATAAGAACTACCGCAACGAACTGCTAAAGTGAAATAAAGTGCGTGTTTTACTTAAGTTTAAGTGCCCTTTATATAATTGTTTCGCATGATTATCCATTTTATATAACGTAAGTATTGATCATAATTATTACGCTCGTAGATTTATATAAAGTGAAATTTAAATCGATATGAATGAGTATTGTTAAATTTTTGAGTTGTCCGTGCGTTACTCAAAGAAAGTTCTAAACTATAATCGGTGAGACTAAACTTATCAGTGTCGACGTACTTGGAATTCTGCACACCGGCGAATAAGATTTGTTTGTGTGAAAATAAGAAAAGTTTAATGACAATCGTGTTGTGCGGTTAAGAGAAAGTATAATACTCTCGCAGCTTCCCAATTATAAAATAATTACATCAAATAATGCCTAGAAGAATTCAAGTCTCGCACCGCAGTTTAAAAATTGCCTTTGGTGTATGATGAGCGTTGTTAGGTTCGTTTCCTGTATTGCCAATAATACAATTTCACGGTAACTATACCATCAATTTAAACGATATCCTTGTTTTCACATCAATCAATTTTCTATTAGATGTTCGCACGGTTCAACGTCTGGCATAGTGCGGTCAGTTAATTGAAGCTGCAATAAAAGCAGTTGTCTACAACCTTTGCTACTCATTATTAACGTGAAAATCAATTGATTTTTTCTAGATCATAAAACTCCTCGTTGATTTGAATCGGTAATTAATAACTCAATTTTCAGCTTCTTAGCTTCAGCTTCAGCTTCTAAATGAAACAATTTAATCAGCAAGTAATAACCATATAAATGGATCAAATTCAATGCTAGGAATTACTTATATCAAGGCACCGTGCAAAATTAACCACGATTAAGATATTGTATCACCAGAACTGCCGCATTTTTTTTTATTATTGCTTCATTGTACAACACTTACTCACTCGACTAAACAAACAAAATTTGCAGCACCGTTGCTCTCTTAATCGCATTTTTTGGATGCACGTGTACAAGCAAATATTTACTTTTCGCCGCAGCACTTTCTTGCTCAATTGTCTGCATCCTTTTGCACTTCCTCCCAACGTTACGAATTATAGTAAATACATTGTGTAACATCCTGAGCAGATTTTAATCTCCCACGTGTATGGCCAAATTATAGTGTCGTTATTGGGCCTGAAGTTTCTAATATATACGTGCACTACAGCTATTTAAGGATTAATGAGGATGTTTCAATTTTTTTGCAGTTATCAAAATGACAGAGAAGAAGGAAAAGTACCCATCGACTTTTACAGTCGATAACTTTAGTTCAACGTAAGTACTTTGGTTAAAATTTAGTTTTACTTCAAATTTGATGCAAATCAAAATTACAATGTTCATCACAGCACAAAAAATCAATATAATATATCGTCGGCTTACATGTGAAATCACTTAAGTCAAAAACTATAAAATGTGAGAAACTGCAATTAAAGTTTTATATGTTGCTGTTACCTTTCCTACTCAGTCATTTATTGAGTTAAAAATTTGGTAGTTCGGCTACAGGACCTACTATACCTTTACTATACTGAGCCTGAGATTTGTTACAATTTAGTAAACCATCAAAATAAAACTTAACTAAAAACTGCTAAAAATTGACTTAGTGTATTTCACTTGTAAGCCGACGATATACTATACATATGCAACCTATACTATAACCTATGTACTTAATTTATATATTTACTCACCTCCTAGGATCAATGAATAGATTTTTTTTAATGGCAAGTCCGTTTTCTTCTTTAAAGAATTAACAATTTAATTAGAAATTTTAGTGAATTTTTATACTTAATATTATATATATATATATATATATATATATATATATATATATATAACCTAACTAATAATATTCATATATAGCCTTGGACATTTTTTAAGCCATTGCAAAAATTTCATTAATTTGAATATTAACAAATCGATAAATCATCATTTTCGTATAATCCTAATTTTTGTTTACAATAATTTGACTGTGGCAAACCATTGGCACAAACTCTTGCAATTTCTTTTGCTAAATAAATGTTACCAGTAGTAACCCACATGTAAGAACATTAATGTATTGATAAATATGCTTATTCATACACAAAATACACACTATTACCTTACTAATCATACACATTTGCACTTGTCAGCTGTAGAGAAAGTAATATTGATTGTACAAATGTCCCGTCCATAACCTAGCTCAACCAATAGTCCACGCTTCTACTAATTTCAGCTAACAAACTACCTCAAACACTTTTAATTTACACATTATGTAATTTATGTAGGCGTTCTGCATACATTAAATGGCGCGGCGTAATTTTGTGCTAATTAATTCCTGTTGAATTTCCAAAGGTTAACGATATCTATTGATATTATTTAAATATCAAATCTTGAATTCGCTATTAATTTATTTATTTCATTTAGTAAATTACGCATAACTTTAATAGTGCCATTAATAATTTCTTGGAATTACAAAATAATGTCCGTGCTTTACGTAAACGAAACCGGTGATTAGTACAAGCAGTTGGAATTTCAATGAAAGGAGTGATTTATTATAAATACATAACTTAATAATAGTGTTTAGCTGCATTAATCAGGGATATCTCAAATGTTTTGTTATAAATATTCATTATTATTCAAATATATTTTTTTGAGCTATTATCATAAATTACAACTAGGAACTATTATTTTTATCACCTTTAACCAGTAAACAAATTCATTGCTTCTGGGATTTTTTTTTCTCATGGCGCTAGTACGTATGAAATTTGTCGCATCCGACAAATGATAGCTGCTAGCAGTAGCAAAAAGCTTAACGGACGCAAAAGTTCATTCACCTAATTTTTAAACTGCTACTGCTAAATCTGTTTGAATTTGTTTTTTTAATAGGGCTACTTAGCAATAATAAGTCATTAAGATTAACACCAACTACAGTTACTACTTTGATTTTTATCTAGTTGTAAATTTCTTGTGTGAATCTTTTCTTGAATTCTATTTAAATCTGTTTGAATCTGTTTTTTGAATAGGGCTACTTGGCAATAATAAATCATTAAAATTAACATCAACTGCAGTTACTACTTTGATTTTTATCTATTGTAAATTTGTTTGAATCAATTTGAAGAAAATTGTTCTTGGAATCTAGCAGTGAAGATGATAATAAAAATAATCGTTGTTTCTATGAAAAATAAATTGAAGTTTTTATACCTGACGCATAGTTTCACAAAATTATCTTATTAGCGATTAGTCCACAATGGCTTATATTAGATTTCAAAATTTATTTGATCAAAACATCCAACAAAAATTCAAAATAAAAGGCAATGCCAAAAATAATAAGGACATAGGGCTACTTGCCAATAATAAGTCATTTAATATTAACATCAACTACAGTTACTATTTTGATTTTTATCTAGTTGTAAATTTGTTGTTTGAGTATTTTCTTGAATTCTGTTTAATTATGTTTGAATCTGTTTTTTGAATAGGGCTACTTGGCAATAAGAAGTCATTAAGATTAACATCAAGTACAGTTACTATTTTGATTTTTAACTTGCTGTAAATTTGTTGTTTGAATCTTTTCTTGAATTCTGTTTAAATCTGTTTGAATCTGTTTTTTGAATATTGCTACTTGGCAATAATAAGTCATTAAGATTAACATCAACTACAGTTACTATTTTGATTTTTATCTGGTTGTAAATTTGTTGTATGAATCTTTTCTTGAATTTTATTTAAATCTATTTAAATCTGTATTTTAATAGGGCTACTTGGCAATAATAAGTCATTAAGATTAACATCAACTACAGTTACTATTTTGATTTTTATCTAGTTGTAAATTTGTTGTTTGAATCTTTTCTTGAATAGGTTGAAATCTGTTTAAATCTGGATTTTGAATAGGGCTACTTGGCAATAATAAGTCATTAAGATTAGCATCAACTACAGTTACTATTTTGATTTTTATCTAGTTGTAAATTTGTTGTTTGAATCTTTTTGAAGAAAATTGTTCTTGGAATCTAGGAGAAACGATAATAATAATAATCGTTGTTACTATGAAAAATCAATGGAAGTATTTGTACTTGACCCATAGTCACACAAAATTATCTTATTAGCGATTAGTCTACATTAGCTTATTTTAGATTTCAAAATTTATTTTATCAAAATAATAACAAAATTTCAAAAATGGCAATAACAAAAATAATAAGCCCATACCATAAGTCATTTAAGATAATAATTCGTTGTAATTACACGAAATTGTTAACCAATGCTGTGAAATTCGGTGAAATAATGCAACAATTTTGGAAATTATGGAAATTATGGAAATTTTCATAGAAAATATTTATACAGTTTGGCTAGTATTATTAATTTGCGAATTTGAAGTACCTATCATAGAAAATATTTATACAGTTTTGAAATTTAATCGTTTTTTTTTCTCTCGCCTTTTACGTACAATTTCAACAACGTAAATACTATTTACGATGAAGCACTTAAGTGTTTGTATTTATGTATCTTATTGCGATCAATTTCAATTTATTAGTTATAAATAACCAAAGAGTAATTGTCTCGTGACATTGATCTGATGTGATTGATTAGAATCGCACATTTTTTACACGTGTCTCGTATCAATTATTTATGTCCGAAATCGAATTCACATTTTATTGTTAGTAGATAACACATGTAAAAAATAGCTGGAAACAATTGCAGGATATAACTAGCGGTTATTCCCCTTAAGCATAAGTTTATTAAGCATAAAAAGCAATATACTACATTCTGAAATTTTGGTGTTTTGTGAAGTACATTCACATTAAATGTAAATATAATAAATTAAACATTCTAATGCAAATGTTATATGTGAAAAATGTTTGAATTGCTCACTATTTTAACGATTTCAAATAAATATTTATCGCAGTATGCGCACGACGTGAAAAATTAGAATTAGAAATCTTTAAAATTTATTATCAGTGCAGTCATTATTATTGATTAGTAAAATATTCGATATGATTAGTATATGTGATAAATTCACCATTCTGATTTATAAATAGTTTATTGAAATATAAGGACTAGAGCGTAAAAAATCTTGTATTGAATGTGTAGATATCAATTATTTGTATGAAATGTGCATAGATAATTTTTATCGTCTTATACATTGTTTTAAACATTGTTTGTTTCAACAGGTTTTAGTCTATGCATGACACATGTGTGTAATGCATGTAATTTTTTTGTAAACCTTGGTAGAAAATAAATATTAACGTAAGAGTGGGCTTTTTAAGCCCAGAGTCAATTTCAGAAAAAAATAGTCAATCAACAAATTTACAGCTAGATAAAAATCAAAATAGTAACTGTAGTTAATCTTAAATGACTTATTATTGCCAAGTAGCCGTATGCCCTTATTATTTTTGTCAATCCCATTTTTTTGAATTTTTGTAATATTTTAATCAAATAAATTTTGAAATAAGATAATTTTGCGTCAGGTATAAATACTTGAATTGATTTTTCATAGTAACAACGATTATTATTATTATTATTATCTTCGCTGCTAGATTCCAAGAACAATTTTCTATAAAAAGATTCAAACAAATTTACAACTTGATAAAAATCAAAATAGTGACTGTAGTTGATGTCAATCTTAATGACTTTTATTGCCAAATAGCCCTATTCAAAATACATATTCAAACAGATTTCGAACAGATTTTAAGAAAAGATTTAAACAACCAATTTACAACTAGATAAAAATGAAAATAGTAACTGTAGTTGATGTTAATCCTAATGAGTTATTATTGCCAAGTAGCCCTATTCAAAAAACAAATTCAAACAGATTTCAACAGATTTCAACAGATTTCAAGAAAAGATTCAAACAACACATTTACAACTAGATAAAAATCAAAATAGTAACTATAGTTGATGTTAATCTTAATGACTTATTATTGCCAGGTAGCCCTATTCAAAAAACTGATTCAAACAGATTTCAACAGACTTCAAGGAAAGATTCAAACAACAAATTGACTGCTAGATAAAAATCAAAATAGTAACTGTATTTGATGTTAATCTTAGTGACTTATTATAGCCAAGTAGCCCTATTCAAAAAACAGATTCAAACAGATTTCAACAGATTTCAAGAAAAGATTTAAACAACCAATTTACAACTAGATAAAAATGAAAATAGTAACTGTAGTTGATGTTAATCTTAATGACTTATTATTGCGAAGTAGCCCTATTCAAAAAACAGATTCAAACAGATGTCAACAGATTTCAAGAAAATATTCAAACAACAAATTTACATCTAGATAAAAATCAAAATAGTAACTGTAGTTGATGTTAATCTTAATGACTTATTATTGCCAAGTAGCCCTATTAAAAAAACAGATTCAAACAGATTTCAACAGATTTGAAGAAAATATTCAAACAACAAATTTACAGCTAGATAAAAATCAAAATAATAGCTGTAGTCGATGTTAATCTTAATGACTTATTATTGCCAAGTAGCCCTATTCAAAAAATAGATTCCAAAAGATTTCAAGAAAAGATTCAAACAACAAATTTACAGCTAGATAAAAATCAAAATAGTAACTGTAGTTGATGTTAATTTTAAATGACATATTATTGCCAAGTAGCCCTATGCCCTTATTATTTTTTTCATTGCTTTTTTTAAATTTTTGTTGAATATTTTGAACAAATAAATTTTGTGGACTAATCGCCAATGACATATTTTTGTGGGACTATACGTCAAGTATAAATACTTCAATTGATTTTTCATAGTAACAACGATGATATTATGGATTAATGGAAGCATTCATAATGAATATTGATACTATTGTGAATTAGCTACTAGTATAATACATTGGAGAGACTGAACTAAATTTATCAACAGGGCTACATATAAGAAAACAGAACTGATTACTTGCAAAATAATAATTATAATTTTGCTACTTATTATGAATTAGCTACTGTTATAATATATTGGAGAGATTAATTTATTTAATAGAACCCAAGAAAATAAAATATGATTATTTGCCAAATTATAATTATGTAGTAGCTAATCTTAATCCTGAACTATAGTACTCTATAGTACTCAAACAATAGTAGTATGAACTCTATTACTCAAAAAGTATGTTCTACTGTGTAGTTAGCTAAGAAATGTATTGCAGTCATGTTTTGCATGTATTTCAACAGCTTAAGTACAAGAGAAGACAGGTCTCCCTAACTTTGTAAGACAAACCATACGAATACAAATTTTCTTTTGTTCAGAAGTTACAAGAGTTATATCTTCTTATCTATCATAATCATCTATCAAAGTATTAAAAAATTACAATTACGACATAATAATCGAGTTGAATTAATATAGCAAAATGCGAATACTAATGACATCTGATATTGAACATTCAAATCCAAGAGATTTTAGCAATATATTCCATAGGCGTTAGCGAAATCAGAAAGTATCTTGGCCCTTGGAAATATGCAGAATGAAGAAATAGATGCTATTTTATGCACCATAATTGTTTATCAAGATAGTTTGAATTACTTCATTACTTTACTATTACCTCAGTGCCACCAATCTTTATGCTGTATTAACGCACTTTTATTGTTATCTGGTAAATTAGGTTTTTGGGGATTACATTATGTTCGAAACTTTTAAACAGCAATGAACCCTAAATAAAATTATTGGCAAGTTTCGCCTTGAAATATTTTCAATTGTACGTAAGCTGCCGAAATATCATGTAAATAAAAATACTAAAAACTTTGTGTTTTCAACCTTAAAATCTGTTCAAGTGAACAATTAAGAGTTATTTGTTAGTAATTATTAGTAAAATATTGCAAATCACTGTGGATCATTTTTTGGATTTTTTTTGGAAATTAACTTCAAGGTTGACCTATTTTTTTAAAGGCCATGTATATTTTTTAATATTGTGTCTGGCAAATTCCCATTGCTTTTGATTTGTAATTAACCTTTATTTTGGGGAACATCCTTTGGGTCTTGAGCCTTCCTTATTTCCCTGTTCTCTCAGTCGTTGGAAGCTATCATTTTTGTCCTCGATGCTCAAGATATCTGAGAATACAAGAATATATAGTTTGAGACAGTTCTTGTAAATCGTTTGTCTTATTAGCTGCATTACTAGTAATTATTAATTATATATATAATCGATCTTTATTGGGCTATCGACCCCATATGGGGTAATAATGAATTATTATAACAATTTTTTTTAAATATATTTCAGAACAAAATTAGCTTCCAATGAAGTCAAACTTCCAGTCGGCAGTGTGGAAACCATCAACGAGAAGGATGACTTATACAATCCCTTCGACCACAGACCCACGGCACACCAGAACTCGTAAGTACAAAAGTTTTATGCAATCACTTGTAGATAACACCTGATAGGTGGTAACCGCTCGTTATATCGCTGTGTTGAATGTAGATAATATTGATTGATTAGTATGCGAGAGTGCGTAATTGTATGTGTAACTTGTAATTATATTTGAAGGCAGTAATTAATATAATGATTAAATTGCGATAAAAATGGCTAATATAATGTTAAGGACGGTTGGATGATCAAACAGATACAATTTATAGGAGTTATTGTATTAAAGTCATGTTAAAGTTTTGCTATAATCAGTAATTTTTGGAGTCGATAGCCCAAGAAAAATTATATATGTAATTGAATTGCAAAATTTCGAAAAGGGCTGATCTCCAAAAAAATTTCAGGAGACACATAAAACTAAATTTCTGTTGAACTATTTTACTAATTTGAGCAGTTTTTTTGTTCTAAACTTACTCTTTCACCACTATGACAAAATATATGAGCCTTTCTGGTTCATAAAATATGGGTCTATATGTGTACTTACATGAAAAAAAAAAACGGAAAGTCCAATTTGAATCCTCGAGATGAGCTCTTTTCAAAATTTGCAATTCAATTAAACACCTCGAATTGGTTTTTTATGATCACCATTGTATTAAAGTTGATGTTGAAGCTTTGCTACAATCAGCAAGATATAATTCAATAGCAAATTTCGAAAAGGGCTCATCTCCAAATAAAATTCAGGAGATAAAACGAAATTTCTGTTGAACTATTTGACTTATTTGAGCAGTTTTTTTTTCTCTTCTACAATTACTTTATTACATCTATGACAAAAAATATGAGTCTTTCTCGTTCATAAAGTATGGGTCTATATGTGTACCTACATGAAAAAATAGGGGAATAGTCCAATTTGAATTCTCCTCGAGATGAGTCCTTTCCAAAATTTGCAAATAAATTAAACACCTCGAATTGGTTTGTAATGATCACCATTGTATTAACTATTGTATTAAAGTTAATGTTGAAGTTTTGCTACAATCAGCAAGATATGATTTAATAGCAAATTTTGATAAGGGTTCATCTCCAATAAAAATTCAGGAGACACATATAACTAAATTTCTGTTAATGTAAAATAGTTATTTTACTAAGTTGAGCAGTTTTTTTATTTCTTCTAAAATTACTCTTTCACCACAATGACAAAAAAATATGCGCCTTTCTCGTTCATAAAATATGGGTCTATATGTGTACCTACATGAAAAAAGAGCGAAAAGTCCAACTTGAATCCTCCTCGAGATGAGCCCTTCTCGAAATTTGCAATTCAATTAAACAGCTCGAATCGGTATTTTATGATCACAATTGTATTAAAGTTGATGTTGAAGTTTTGCTACAATCAGCAAAAGTAATTCAATTGTAAATTGCAAAACGACTCATCTCCAAAAAATTTTCAGGAGACACAAAAAACTAAATTTCTGTTGAACTATTTGACTTATTTGGGTAGTTTGTTTTTATTCTAAACTTTCTCTTTCACCACTCTGACAAAGGAATATGAGCCTTTCTGGTTCATAAAATATGGGTCTGTATGTGTACTTACATGAAAAAAAAAACGGAAAGTCCAATTTGAATCCTCGAGATGAGCCCTTTTCAAAATTTGCAATTCAGTTCAACACCTCGAATCGGTTTTTTATGATCACCATTGTATTAAAGTTGATGTTGAAGTTTTGCTACAATCAGCAAGATGTAATTAAATCACAAATTTCGAAAAGGGCTCATCTCCAAAAAAAAATCAGGAGATACATAAAACGAAATTTCTGTTGAACTATTTGACTTATTTGAGCCGTATTTTTTATCTTCTAAAATTACTCTTTCACCACTATGAGAAAAAATATTAGAGCCTTTCTCGTTCATAAATTATGGGTCTATATGTGTACCTACATGAAAAAAGAGCTGAAAAGTCCAATTTGAATCCTCCTCGAGATGAGCTCTTTTCGAAATTTGCAATTCAATTAAGCACCTCGAATCGGTTTGTTGTGATCACCACGGATGTGGACATAAGTTTGTAATTAACCAATCGACTTGCCAAACTTTGTAACACTGATGGGCCTACGAAAACATACGATATTATACCTACAAAACTCTATACTCTAATAACTTTAATTTTGAAACCTATTCTCGTGCAATGTAATTTTTAAAATTGTTCATTGCTATTTAAGAAATCGATCATGATGAGACCAGAGTCACATAATCGACGCCTTAAATGAAATTTAACAAAATTTTGGCCAATTTCTGTCACGTGAAATATTAAAGCGATATGTATCAAACTGGGGCAATGTAAAGGAATTAAATTTGATTGAAATATTTAGTTCCATTGCGTATCAAAAAAACGTTAGCAGTAACTTGTACGTTACTTGGAAAATTTCAAAAAGGGCTCATCTCCAAAAAAAATTTAGGACACACATAAAACAAAATTTCTGTTGAACTATTTGACTTATTTGAGCAGTTTTTTTTTCTAAAATTACTCTTCCACCAGTATGACAAAAAAAAATATGAGCTTATCTCGAGCCTAAAAAAGAGAGGAAAAGTTCAATTTGAATCCTCCTCGATATGAGCCCATTTCGAAATTTGCAATTCAATTAAACACCTCGAATCGGTTTGTTATGATCACCATTATATTAACCATTGTATTAAAGTTGATGTTGAAGTTTTGCTATAATCAGCAAAATGTAATTCAATTGCATATTTTAAAAAGGGCTCATCTCCAAAAAAATTCAGGAGACACATAAAACTACATTTCTGTTGAACTATTTGACTTACTTGAGCAGTTTTTTGTTCTTCTAAAATTACTCTTTCACCACTAGGACAAAAAAATAAAAGCATTTTTTGTTCATAAAATATGAGTATATATGTACCTACATGAAAAAATAGCGGAAAAGTCTAATTTGAATCCTCCTCGAGATAAGCCTTGCAATTTAATTAAACACCTCGAATCGGTTTGTTATGATCACCATTGTATTAACAATTATATTAAAGTTGATGTTGAAGTTTTGCTTGAATCAGCAAGATGTAATTCAATCGCAAATTTTGAAAAGGGCTCATTTCCCAAAAAAATCAGGAGACACATAAAACTAAATTTCTGTTGAACTATTTGACTAAGTTGAGCAATTTTTTCTATCTTCTAAAATTACTCTTTCACCAATATGACAAAAAAAATATGAGCTTTTCTCGTTCATGAAATATGGGTCTATATGTAAAAATAGCGGAATATTCGAATTTGAATCCTCCTCGAGATGAGCCCTTTTCGAAATTAGCATTTCAATTAAATTCCTTGAATTAGTTATGATCATCATGGACGTGGACCTAAGTTTGTTTGAACCAATCGACTTGCCAAACTTTGTGATACTGATGGGCCTACGAAAATATACGATATTATACCTATATGCTTAGTATATTTCAGGCCCATACTTATAGTCCTTCGGCAGTAGGTATATACAACTTAGTGGCCAAATTTTAGTACCAAACTTTGGGCCAAATTTTGAAACACTTTAATTTTTAGACCTATTGTCGTGCAATGTAATTTTTAAAATTGTTCATTGCAATTTAAGAAATTGATCATGATCATTAGTAGTTCAGTAGTATGTTTAGTAGTAGATCAGTAGTTTAGATACAGTAGACCAGTGGTACTATAATCGACGAATTAAATGAAATTTAACAAAATTATGAGTGATCTGGCCAATTTCTATCACGTGAAATATTAAAGCTTTATGTATCAAACTGGGGCAATGTAGAGGAATCAAATTTGATTGAAATGTTAAGGTGTATTGCGTATCAAAAAACGTTAGCAGTAACTTGTACGTTACTTGGCAGCATCACATTCGAATGTCAGATGCAGTTATATCATAAATACTTCTGACATTAGAATGTGCTGCTCTCAAGTAATGCACACGTTACTGATAAGGTTTCTTGATATCTGAATATTGCAGATTTTAAAGGCTGTGTAAATCTACGAAATTATATTTAAACTAAAACTCATATCGTATATTAAAAATAACAGAAAACATGTAATAATAAACTGTACTGCTTGAAGGCTGTTCCCGATTGCTTCGCTACATCTAACTACAGAGAAAGATGATAACTTAGGAGCAAAATTAGTATCATTAGTTGGAATGGATGTATGAAACTGGGGCATCGTAGAGAAATAAAAAAATATTATTAATTTCAATTGCCCGTTTCTTGAGGTAATCCATAGTCATCATGAGACGAGCAAGGTTATGAAATGCATTAAAAATTCTACAGATAATTATTAGATGGTGGAAAATTACAATACACATGAAATAAAAATGTAAACGTATTTATAGTGCATGAACATTTGAAAATGTAATGAAAATGAAATGCATCTGCATAAATCAAATAGTAATATTAATTCATACGATTCGAGCTCTAATTGGAGAAAATTGGACTTTTCCCCTCTTTTTTCATGTATGTACCTACATACATATATAGACATATATATAGACCCATATTAGACCTTATTAGACATATATAGACCCATATTTTATGAACCAGAAAGGCTCATATTTTTTTGTCATAGTGGTGAAAGAGTAATTTTAGAAGAGAAAGAAACTACCCAAATAAGTCAAATAGTTCAACAGAAATTTAGTAAAGCACAGAAATGTGGGACTTTACTCTATCACGTTTCCATTTCGAATCAGTTAAACGACATATCGAGATACTTTTTTTGACGACCCTGCCTAAGATTAGCAACTGAGCTTTCTATGAGACCACGTACTGAATTTCCAACGTGAGATGCATTATAGGCATGAAAACAAGCAATGGTACTTCCCATCGCTTCCATGCACAACAACAATTATTAATTATTAATTATTATTATTATTATTATTAATTACTAGTATTACACTGGTCAACACAATTTTTGTCCTTTAGATATAAATAGCTGATTCCGATAGAATGTTTTTACTGATTTCCGAAACGTCAAAAAAAATTGTAGGACGTCAGGTTTTTGAGATATTTCAATTTTTGCAAAATGTGTAATTTTTTTTTATGATGCAACACCGATTCCTATGATTTTTTATGGCAATAATGGATTCAAATTTCAGTTTGACAGTTACCGGTATCACTTTTCTAACTTATCTTTAACTGAAAACGCGTTTTTGTTAGTAAATAGTGGAAAAACTCTGTAAAAAAATAAAAACAAAATGGCCTCCAACAATTTTTTTGTTTTTGCTTTTCGTACATGTTATTTTCGACCACTGGCTTTTTGACCAGTGTTATTGTTATAACTCTTTTTGTTTTCAGATCTTTTGGTTCCTTGGTACATCTGGTGAAAAGTTCCCTGGGCACTGGCATCCTGGCCATGCCAAACGCCTTCAAAAACGGCGGTTTACTGTTCGGCTTCATCGGGACAATCGTGATCGGAATACTGTGTACCCACTGTGTTCACATACTGGTAAGATCATCACCCTCGCCACCAAAACTTTCGAAACATAAATATTTTCGGAAATAACGAATTTCAATTCATCTCGCGTACAGAGCGTAAAACCCGGATTATTATTTATGTACACACACACGGCAATTTGCGGCTGGTATCGTTATGTTCTAATAATTTTTAGATTGAGTAACATACATTGTGTAGACTTGTGTACGCACGAAGCGATTTTAAATGTCAGGTGCAGCGATTAATGATAACGATTTGGAAATCGAACCAACAATGGGTGCGATGTTCTTGTGGTGTACGCGATTTTTTATCGCAGATCTGGTAGCATTACGTTCGATGAATTGCGAGAGAAATTCAAATCAAAAGCTGCTGCTGTTTTTATGCACTGGCTCATTGCAAAATTACTTAATAATGCCAGCATACACGTTAAGTAACGTATTTACAATTAAAATTATTGTTTTCGATTAATGCGTACTTTATGCAGATATTTATTGGAACTAAGATGAAATATTTTTAACCGCATTTTCTCCACTTGGAGGTAAATCATCACAAATGCTTTGCATGGGTAACCAATTTCACCAGTTTCGGAAGGTCAACCTTGTACGGGTTTATTGACCGATATTCAGAATAGGTATTTGGCATAAGTTGATGAAGTCAAAAAAATATATGGATAACTATTACAACTATTGAATATTCCAAGCATTGCCAATCGGTGCAAATCTAATTGCTTTGCATAGCAAATAAACAAAATAATGAATCATCATTTGAAATTGCTGTACAAATTATTGTATTTTACTATTTCGGGAAATCCTCATGAGTATGAGGACATACTTACAAGCATGTTTACAGAGCATGTTTAAAAAATAATTTGCTATGTAATTTGTAAGAATTAATCAACTCAACCATTTATGACTAAAATACGAATCAATAGTATATTTTAATATTCATAAACTTTTTTATAGCGTAGTAAACAAGACCGTTCCGCAAGCTTAATGATTTTAATTACAGTGTTTATAAAGTGAAGTTATAGTGAAACTGGATCATAAGATTCATGAACTTACATATGTACAACACAATTGTGGAAGGTCCTGGTCTTTGAATAATCCATAGCACATGCAAATTCTGCTCATAGATTCCTTCTCATCCGCAACGGTTTCTATAATTATTATTCACAATCTCTGTCCGTATCATCAAATACATGAACCATTGTCGGGGACTTCACGGCAAAGTTGAAAGTATTATGATTACGTAGATTCAAGGTTTTGTTGCGCATGCTTGCCTTACTAAGTGTACAGTACACTTCTTGCCTGCATATCATATCTGATTGTGTATTGCAGATGTACCTTAATAAATCCGAGAGTGCGGTCACGCCGTGAAGGGCCTTAACCCACTTAAATTGATATTCAGCTTGCCGGAGAGTACTGTGGAATTTCCCAGGAGTAAAATACAAACAATTTTGGCAACTCGTTGCATATTAAACGAAATAATTTGCATACGATTAATATTCTTGCAGTATAACAGTTAATGAGTATAAGAAACTATGGACAGTAATTTTTTGATAATATGTGTAGTGTTATTTAATTTTTTAAATTTAGTATAATGCAAATTATTTCAAATTGATAATAAACATCATTATGACTAAATGGCATTATGCTAATCAAATTGGTTCTCCTCCATAAACATAAAGTACCATTATTTTCGTAAAATAATCAATTCTACATTTCAATGTATCCTAATTGTGAATCATGGCATATCTCTAAAGAATAATAATTTTATTGAACTACAGAGAGCTCAAGAAAGTGCTCACAACTTTTCCAACTAGCTCCAATGAAATACTGACAAATAATGACATTTGGAAAAATGTATATAATAATATAATAATAATATATACAGAGCCTTCAAGAAACTGTTGTCAACTTTTCCAACTAGTTCCAGCGAAATAATATCAAATATTGACATTTGAAAATGAACTACTTCAATTATTTGTTTGTATCTTAGGAAACATTTCAGCACCGTTGCAAAACATATTAATTTGCATCTTGAACAGTGCACTTTTTTGAGTGCTCTGTATACAATAAATTATCATCAAAGTATTTTAACAAACAAAATATACTAATTTTCGTCAACAAAGCAAAACTGTAATAGATGTATCTTTTGCAAAAAAATCGACGGGTACAACCTTTTTTTTTCGGAAAAAAAGGCAATGTAAATTTTATACTTATAGATTATCATAATTTAAAAGTTGTACTCTTCCAAAATTATCAATTTCACAATTACGAATGAGAAATTTTATGAATTGGAAATGTAGATAAATAGTTGTAACTAGACACAACAAACAAAATTTAATTTCTCCATTTCTAAATAAGAAATTATGTTGCTTGAAACAAGTTATTTATTTATAATTCAACTTCAAGTTAGAAAATTACCAGTTTTACAATTATAATTGTAAATTTGAAAATGTATACCTTAGAATTTACAACCAGATTTCATTATTTGTTACTACTACTTATTTTTTATAAAGTAATCGAAACTTTTAACTTACTTACTTCTTTACTTTATAAAGTAAAGTATCGAAATTAGTAAATTCAAAGTTTTCAATGCAAGTTTTTCATGCCTATAAATAACTTATTCTTTGAAAGTTGTTGTCTTATTAAAATTTTATCAATTTCAAAGGTTCATGAAATTTTGTTTTTCGGAGCGTTGACTCGTCAATTGGAACCAAACAGAAAATATACTTTTTCCAATTCGCATTATTAAAATGCTCATTATGTATATAGAATCTCATCGTCAAAACTACACTTAAATCGAATGGGTGAATAAAATGTTTACATTTTCACTTTATTCACTATAACCATTGACAACGTGAATAAAGTCAAAAAATACTTTTGACAATGTGACACTTCACGCAAATTCTTCAATTCTGATAACGAATTGGAAAAAATCTTGTCTGATACACGTGAATAAAGCAATTTTATCCACTCGAAAACATGATCGCACTAGGTTTCGCCTCTTGCGCTAAACTGTTTTTTCGTGGATAAAATTCGACTTTATTCACTTGTACTAATAGCTATTTTCTACTAGAGTTCAAAAACTTTAACATTTGAATACTAATTTGAGTTAGAAAAGGTGGAATACTTCCTAACAAGTGTGGAAATAATATTCCAACATTAAAAGTTATATGTCAATTTATTGTAATTGTGCATGTTTAACTAACAAACTTCTTCATATCGACATTTTTCTTCACGAAAAATATTGTCCTCAGCATCAAGTAAATGCACCACAATGTATAACTCTTATAGGCTTTGGATTTTTGCTGAAAATATGCTAGCAACGCTTTCTCATTGATCTCTTTCACTCGTTTTTCTTTACACCAATCATCAAATTGTCGACAAGCTATTTCATAATTTTCCTTTGATTTCACTGGCAATAGAGACTCAACAGCTAATGCAGACGATTCTTCGATATCAGAAGATTCACTTGTATCAGACATTTTAATCAAATTTCCGTAAATTTACTCGAACGAACAACTTAAACGCCTTCACAAACTTTGTGTTTTTACAAACAAAATTGTTTTTCCATTGTAACGAAAGTATAACAATCTTGACTCCGCTATTTAATTTAGAAATAATTTTAAAATATTGAAATTATCCAAATTTAATTTATTTATTTAATTCCGTTTTTCAAAGTCAAATTTTACATCAATTTCTGTTTTTATGAAACGTTAAATTTTTAATAACTGTCACACACACAGTTATGTAATGTAGTTATGTAAATACATTACATATCTGCAGTTTCCACCAAGCTTCAAAGTTTCAATGTATCTATTTCTAGATTTTTCTGGTAGAAAACTACCCACGGCAACATTAGCAGAGTATTCAACATTATAAGTTAGTTCTGAATCGCTATTTGAGGACATTTTTTGGCATTATTATTAAATTTGTTATTTAGTTTTGTTATTATTTTAGGTTCTTGACTAATTTGTTCATGTCAGTGAAATCATGTTTCCGTAAACACAATGGGCATAAGCCCATGTGATTTTATGATATAGTGTAAGGAACGTTATTATTCAAAAAATAGATAAAATAATTCTGATAGAATGAAATAAAGGTTTGTACTCATGTAATTTGCAAAACTCGCTTCGCTCGTTTTGGCAAATATTACACTCGTCAAACAATATCGCACTTTTCATAACTGGTTACGTAAATAACTATTTCCAAACACTAATAGAAAAAATCATGTGTGCAAGACGTAGGAAATCTTTTTTTTTTCGTAGACGGCATGTTTTTAATCTCGGCTATCGCCTCGATCAAAAATCCCATGCCTAGTACGGAAAAAAATACATTTCATCACGTATTGCACAAATAGCTATTTACCAAAATATCTACTTTTTGGTGCATTTCATTTTATTACGAAATCGTACTTACGAACAATATTTAAATAATACACAATGAGGAGAGAAAGTTTGGCTCCTGCATTTAACTTTTCATTGAATCTGAAAGACAGATGCATTTAATAGCTTTACTGAATGTTTGTTGCATCATAATTACGTAAAATAATTACTGCACAGTTTACATTCCCTTCTTTATTGTTTTCGTTACATTCAAATCTGCAATACCTTAAAGTACTCCGTTAAAATGCCAAACTTGATTATAAGATTTCTGAGTGTAAATTCAAATCTGCCATAGCTTAACCTTAAAGTGCTGCACAAAATTAATTATGAAATTTCTAGGAAAACACAGCTAATTCATATCATACATAAGAGCACACAAATATTCATAACACTGGTCGACAAATTTTGATTATTTAATCATTATTTTGATGAATGTGTTGTTCCATCAATTTAAATGCATTTTTGGGAAAGTATTCACCATGCATAAGTACGAAATACAAAGAAAAATAATGTTGCCGCGAATTTCTTAATTTCTCAATATTAAAATTTCGCAATGGGATATGGACATTTTTGGAGTATTTAGCATTTCTCAATATTTTTTCTACAGTCATCAAGTTTAATTCATTATTCTACAAGTTTTCAATTAATTATTAGCAATTTTACATATTGTTCAATGATTCGTTTACCGTTTTCCAATTGCTCTAATTTTTCATAGGTTTTTCTTTCAATTTCCGATTATTTTTCTTTAATTTTTCATTCATTTTTCTACAATTTTCCAATTTTTCAATTATTAGTCTTCAATTTTTCTATCCCAATAATTCTACGATACCTTTTGTCTTTTTGCTCATTAGTCTATAATTTTTCAATCATTATTCTAGAAATTTTAATTTTTTCAATGATTCGTCTACAATTTGCCCAATAATTCTAGGATATCCCTTGAAGTATTACTCATTATTCCACAGTTTTTCAACTATTATTCTAGAAATTGCAATTTCTTCAAAGATTCCTTTATAATTTTTCAGTTTCTTACTAATTTTGTCATCAAGATTAATTCATTTTTCTACAATTTTTCTATTAATTATTAGCAATTTTACATATTGTTCAATGATTCGTTTACAGTTTTTCAATTGCTCTAATTTTCGATAGTTTTTATTTTCAATTTCCAATTATTATTCTTTAATTTATCATTCATTCTTTTACAATTTCCCATTTTTTTCAATTATTAGTCATCAATTTTTCAATTCCCAATAATTCTACGATACCTTTTGTCTTTTTACTCATTACCCTAGAATTTTTCAATCATTATTCTAGAATTTTTAATTTTTTCAATGATTCGTCTACAATTTTTCAATTTGCTCAATAATTCTAGGATATCCTTTGAAGTATTACTCATTATTCCACAGTTTTTCAACTATTATTCTAGAAATTACAATTTCTTCAAAGATTCCTTTATAATTTTTCAGTTTCTTACTAATTTTGTCATCAAGTTTAATTCATTATTCTACAATTTTTCAATTAATTATTAGCAATTTTAAATATTGTTTAATGATTCGTTTACAGTTTTTCAATTGCTCTAATTTTCGATAGTTTTTCTTTTCAATTTCCGATTATTATTCTTTAATTTATCATTCATTCTTCTACAATTTCTCATTTTTTCAATTATTAGCCTTCAATTTTTAAATTCCCAATAATCTACGATACCTTTTGTCTTTTTACTCATTACGCTAGAATTTTTCAATCATTATTCTAGAATTTTTAATTTTTTCAATGATTCGTCTACAATTTTTTTAATTTGCCCAATAATTCCAGGATACCCGTTGAAGTATTACTCATTATTCCACAGTTGGTCAACTATTATTCTAGAAATTACAATTTCTTCAAAGATTCCTTTATAATTTTTCAGTTTCTTACTAATTTTGTCATCAAGTTTAAGTCATTATTTTACAATTTTTCAATTAATTATTAGCAATTTTAAATATTGTTTAATGATTCGTTTACAGTTTTTCAATTGCTCCAATTTTCGATAGTTGTTCTTTTCAATTTCCAATTATTATTCTTTAATTTATCATTCATTCTTCTACAATTTCCCATTTTTTCAATTATTTGTCTTCAATTTTTCAATTCCCAATAATTCTTCTATACCTTTTGTGTTTTTACTCATTACTCTAGAATTTTTCAATCATTATTTTAGAAATTTCTATTTTTTCAATGATTCGTTTACAATTTTTTAATTTCCCAATAATTGAAGGATATCCCTTGAAGTATTACTCATTATTCCACGGTTTTTCAACTATTATTCTATAAATTACAATTTCTTCAAAGATTCCTTAATAATTTTTCAGTTTCTTACTAATTTTTCTACAGTATTTCAATATTTAATCATCTTCCTACAATTTACCAATCATTTTTCTCTAAAATCTATTTTTTCTTAATTTTCTATACAATTTTCATGAATTTATAATTATTACTTTATGATTTTTCAATCACATATTTATAATTTTTCAATTTTCATTTTTTTTTTCAATGATTTGTTCACAATTTTCAAGTTCTCAACAATTATTTTATAGTTTTTCAATTTTTAATCACTATCTTACAATCTTTTCAACAAAATTCTGTAAATTCCATTATTTCTCAATAATGTCTATACAATATTTTTAATAATTTATTAACAATTGTCCACATTGATCAATCATTAGTTTACAATTTTTCAATTGCTCTAATTTTCTATAGTTTTTCTTTTCAATTTCCTATTATTGTTCTTCAATTTTTCATTAATTCTTCTACACTTTCCCAGTTTTCAATGATTAGAGCACAATTTTTCAATTCCCAATAATTCTTCTATACCTTTTGTGTTTTTACTCATTACTCTAGAATTTTTCAATCATTATTTTAGAAATTTCTATTTTTTCAATGATTCGTTTACAATTTTTTAATTTCCCAATAATTGAAGGATATCCCTTGAAGTATTACTCATTATTCCACGGTTTTTCAACTATTATTCTATAAATTACAATTTCTTCAAAGATTCCTTAATAATTTTTCAGTTTCTTACTAATTTTTCTACAGTATTTCAATATTTAATCATCTTCCTACAATTTACCAATCATTTTTCTCTAAAATCTATTTTTTCTTAATTTTCTATACAATTTTCATGAATTTATAATTATTACTTTATGATTTTTCAATCACATATTTATAATTTTTCAATTTTCATTTTTTTTTTCAATGATTTGTTCACAATTTTCAAGTTCTCAACAATTATTTTATAGTTTTTCAATTTTTAATCACTATCTTACAATCTTTTCAACAAAATTCTGTAAATTCCATTATTTCTCAATAATGTCTATACAATATTTTTAATAATTTATTAACAATTGTCCACATTGATCAATCATTAGTTTACAATTTTTCAATTGCTCTAATTTTCTATAGTTTTTCTTTTCAATTTCCTATTATTGTTCTTCAATTTTTCATTAATTCTTCTACACTTTCCCAGTTTTCAATGATTAGAGCACAATTTTTCAAGTCTCAATAATTCTACGATACCTTTTGAGTTTTGACTCATTATGTTAAAAAATTTAAATATTTTTTCAATTTTTTTTTGATTTTTTACATGGTTTTTGCACTATTTACTTATAAAAACACGTTATGAGTTGAAGATAGGTTAGAAAAGTGATACCGGTAACTGTAAACTGAAATTTGAATTCAGTATTGCCATAAAAAATAATCGGAATAGGTCTTGCATCCCAAAAAAGAAATAATTTACACATTTTGCAAAAACTGAAATATCAGAAAAAACGGTAACCGTAAACTGAAATTTGAATCCAGTATTGCTATAAAAAAATCATCCGAATCGGTGTTGCATCCCAAAAAAGAATTAAGTTACACATTTTGTAAAAACAGAAATATCACAAAAACCTAAGGCTAAGAAATTTATTTTTGACGTTTCTGAAATCAGCGCAAACTTTTCTATCGAAAATGGCTATTTGCGTCTAAGAGACAAAAGTTGTGTTGACCAGTGTAATTAATATCCACTCTAAGTATACACATTCGGAATACGAAGTTTCTGTAGAATAAAGCTGTGACTTTCTCCATTATTATCGTGCATAATTATTTAAATTTTGACTAATACTTAGTACATGCAGTAATACATGAATAACCTTGTGTCTAATTACTAAAAGGTGTAAGTTACTACACTGCAATGAGTAGTTCATGTATACCAGTATGGTTGAGAAAGTAGGGATTTCAAAACAAATTCGGGTAATTCAGGTGTGTTAAATTATGCATTTCTTTCTACCTAATTGAGTTAATGAACTTGCAAACGTGCTTAAATGTAAACAGCCTCATTAATTATACATGCGTATAGAGCAATGCAGATTTAGGTCATGATTTGCGAAACCAAACTAAAGCTAAGGACACGAAAATTATCCACATTCCATACGCTCAATCAAGCACTACATAATAACATTAAAAAAAACTACCGCTAATTCATATCATATATGATAGCACACAAATATTTATAAATAATACCCACTCTAATTCATACATTAGTATATACATATATGTATACATATACATACATATACATATATACATACATAAGTACATACATTCGGAATATGAAGTTTCTGTAGAATATAGCTGTGACTTTCTTCAATATTATCGTGAAAGCATACGCAATTAATTAATTTAATTTTGAATTTGTGCAGGCATATTTTGCACATCTTTGCGTTTGAACGTATCCTGTTTTTGGAAGGGATGGAGATCCATTTCTGATAAAGTTTTTTAAGCTGGGTTATTTTGCACTCTCAGGTAAAAGTAGATAATCTTTAGAAGATTTTAGTTGTCACATGGAACATGTTTCGGCTTGTGAGCCATCTTCAGCCAGTACTATAGATCATGTGAATGGTCTTGTGAATTTGTGCAGGCATATTTTGCACTTCTTTGGATTTGAACGTATCCTGTTTTTGGAAGGTGTGGAGATCCATTTCTGAGTAATGATGGGATATTTTGCACTCTCAGGTAAAAGTAGATAATCTTTAGAAGATTTTAGTTGTCACATGGGACATGTTTCGGCTTCTGAGCCATCTATGGTATTGGGTGAAGATGGCTCACAAGCCGAAACATGTCCCATGTAACAACTAAAATCTTCTAAAGCTGATCTACTTTTTCCTGAGAGTGCAAAACATTCCATCTTAAAAAATATTACTCAGAAATGGATGTTCCAAAAACAGGATACGTTTAAATACAAAGAGTATCGCAAGTATCCTGTTTCGTTTTTAATGATTGAGGTGTAATTACTTCGCACGATGATTTTTTAAACGAGGAAGAACTTGAATGATTTTCAAGGAAGCACTTCCTGTCATGATTTGTGTAGGAATGTTTTGCACATCTTTGCATTTGAACGTATCCTATTTTGTTTTTAATGATTGAGGTGCAATTATTTTCCGCGACTATTCTTCAAACGAGGAAGAACTTGATTGATTTTCAAGGAAGCGCTTCCCGTAATAAATTACGCGGCTGAAGCGAAGGTGAAGATGGTTATAGCGGATTCTGCTCGCCGTTCTTTGGTCTCGCAAGGTTTAGTGATTGTTGAATAAGGCGCGTGCACTTAAAAGCCGTCTACAATTGAGCTGTGTTTTTTGCAGGTGAGGGCCTCCCATGAAATGAGCAGGAGGTCGAAAATACCAAGCTTAGGATTCTCGGAAACTGCAGGCGAAGTCTTTAAATATGGACCGAAGCGACTGCAGCCGTGGGCAACAACGGCCAGGTAAGTTTCAAATTCACACGCCACACGAAACCGTGTGGAACTGCTGGAAGAATAATGTCAAATGTCGTCTATTAATTCGGTGAAACTGCATTTTATTAAAGCGCTCGTAAAACGGCTTTAATTTCATTAAGGCGACACGGCCGTAGTAAAGTTTGTCGAGAAAGTTTTGAGCAAACATTTTCTCGGAGCTCGTGAATTGTACGTGCTAAGAGAGGAAAATTTAAAATCTCGTTGCTCACGTAAGGATTTACAAATGAGCTGTTCCCTTCTTCCGCAATCGCTCCCCACGTCACTCTTGAGCGCAAATATGTGGACGTCCTCCAACAGAGACTTTTATGTGAATTGTATTTATTGAGTTCTCTGTGTGTTCATTTAAGATTGGAACTGGTTTTTCTGCTCAATAAAGAACATTATTCGGCAACAAAAAGCTACAGCCTAAAATCTATATAATTTTAACCAGATTTTTACAATTCTTATATAATAATATTTCAATTTAAAAAAACTATATTTATATGATGCTGATTTGCTGATCAAGAACTAATTTATATCTCGAGATATGAATTTCTAAATAGTCAAAACAGTTTTCAAGATTCTGTAAATTCTGTAAGGAATTCGTAGCACATTCATATGTTGTAGCATTATACTGCTGTCATAAGCAAAATCTACTGAGTTAATAATTGCTACTGCTCCTTCACCTATAGGGTTTAATAATCCCCCAGCTGCAGTCCAGGGATTATAAGTTTAATAGTTATTAATGTTTTGCAACGTTTATTTAAATCTCATGAAGCTTACTTTTATCAGGTACACATTGGTTAACAAGCTTAGATGAAAATATTTCTTCAAATCTTCTTTAGTTCATTTCCCAAAAAAAGCTAAATAGCTAATATTAACAAATAGTATAGATTTCACATGGCATCCATCCACAGCCGAGAAAGCGAAAACGCGAAAATATTACGAAATTGATTAAAATTGAAAATTAGTTAAATATAACGGAAATGTGCCAAATTGTTTTTTGCGAGGAACGTTCGAAAATTGTATCAATGTATCTAATAAAACAAATTTCTGTTTTTTTGTGATGGTTTCATTGCAAATTGTATAAATCTCTCCAAAAAAAAAAAGTGGCCGACTGCATGCTGCATTAGGAAGTTGGGTGATTGGGTGACATTAGGAGTAGTTTATGGATGTATTTAATGAAAATTGTATCAATGTATCTAATATAGCTAATTTAATATTACATATAGAGTTTCAGTATTATCGAGATGCTTTCATTGCAAATTGTATAAACCTCTAAAACTAAAATCCTGAAATTTTGGGAAATAATTAACAATTTATGATTATGAGTAACTAAGTATAGAATATTAATGAAATAGAAAGAAATTGAATTAGGTAAATTTCATTACATAATTCAAACTTATCGTGAAATACTGATAAAATATTACTTGTTTCATGCTGAAACATACTTCAATTTGTTGTTTGCTTCAAATTCCAGAAGCTTGCCGAATTTTTTTAACGATTTTGACAAAAACCATGTAAGATATGATGAAATATAACTAAATTGTTTAAGGTTAATAAAGAAAACACTAGGTAAAGTTTTATAGAATTGCTCTACAATTGTTTCGGCAGTGCTGCCATTCTCAAGAGAGATAAAACTGAACTTGTGAAACTTTACCAAGTGTTTTCTTTATTAACCTTATCAAAATGTTTCACCAAGAAGTAACCATCTCATCATACAATTTAAATGTTTAAATTGAAATTGATAATTAAAAAAATTAAAATTGAATATTATGTTATATACGATACAATATTTTTGAAATATTATGAGATTGTATGAAATAATCTGAAATTTCCTGAAATGTGATCCAAACAACCAACTGAAATTGTATATTTCTCTATAACTTATGTAAATTAGGTTTGTTATTTTTAAACGCTGTTTAATAAAATTGTTGGAATAATCATAAAATTTCATAATTCTATGATACATTTTAGGTAGTGTTCTGAAAGTTTGGTGAAAAATAACACAATTGAAAAGAATTATTAAAAGACTTATCAAACTTTGTAAAATGTTTCATCAAATTTTATGAAATACTTATTACGAAATTCTATGATATATTTTAAGTAGTGTTCTGACATTTTGGTAAAAAATAACACAATTGAAAATAATTATTAAAAGACTTATTAAAACTTCGTAAAATGTTTCATCAAATTTTATGAAATACTAATTACGAAATTGTATAAAATAAAAAAAAAAGTTGAATAAACGGAATTATATCAAATTTTTGGCACATTCATAAAAGTTGGGAAATTTTATTAATCACATTCGACATATTACGAAATGCTGTAAAGTTCTCTAAAATTTCTGTAAATTTTGTGACAATTTCTGTAAATTTTGTGAAAAATTTCCCAATTTATGGGAAACTATGAATTCTATATTTCATAAAATGTTATACAATGTTCTTTAAACATTATGAAATTGAATAATAAATACTCAAAAAATCTGAAAGAAGAACAAAAACCTGAAATTCGATGAATTTTCTTCATGTTGTGAAATGGTTTTAATTAAAATTGTCATAACCAAAGGTAATACAGGGTGGTCACTATTACGACGCCCACCATTAGGATCTATTAAACGGAAATATATACAGAGTTGGTAAAATATTTCATCAAATTTTCTGAAATACTTATTACGAATTATTAAAAGACTTATCAAACTTTGTAAAATGTTTCTTCAAATTTTATGAAATACTCATTACGAAATTCTATGATATATTTTAAGTACTGTTCTGACAGTTTGGTGAAAAATAACACAATTGAAAAGAATTATTAAAAGACTTATCAAACTTTTTAAAATGTTTCATCAAATTTTATGAAATACTTATTACGAATTATTAAAACACTTGTCAAAGTTTGTAAAATGTTTCATCAAATTTTATGAAATACTTATTACGAAATTGTATAAAAAAAAAAAATGATAATAATCGGAATTGAATCAAATTCTTGGCACATTCATAAAAGCTGGCAATTTTTTTGAATCGCATTCGACATATTACGAAATCCTGTGAAATTCTCTAAAATTTGAATATATTTTGAATAACTATGAATACTATATTTCGTAAAATGTTATACAATGTTCTGTAAACATTACGATATTGTATAAAAAGTACTAAAAGAATCTGGAAGAAGAACAAAAACCTGAAATTCGATTAATTTTCTTCATGTTGTGAAATGGTTTTAATTAAAATTGTCATCACCAAAGGTTATACAGGGTGGTCACTTTTACGAGCCCAGCATTCGGATCTATTAAACGGAAATATATACAGAGTTGGTCAAATGGGATAAAAGTTTCTCATGTTTGTGCCTTTCAATATATTGAAACGAAATCCGGGATATCTTGCACAGTTCCTGAAATATCGCTGAAAAACTGAAAAAGTGCACTTTCCTCTTCCTTTTATAATGCGCTATGCCTTTCGATAGCTTAGCCATTGCTTGGAACCTTGTACATTGACTTAATGTAGAGAATATCAAAACAAATGTTTGTTTTTTTTCATACAACTGAGTGATTTGGCATACAAATATGGTAATAATTCGGTATCCATTTTTCAGAAATACAGGTGTCAAAGTAAACCAACCAAATGGAGCTTGTATTTTTTGACTTCGTTATGACTTTCGATAGCTTAGCCATTGCTTGGAACGTTGAACATTGACATAATGTAGAGAATATAAAAAATACACGTTTTTTTTATATACAATTGAGTAATTTGGCATACAAATATAGTAATAATACGGTATTCATTTTTGAGAAATACAGGTTTCAAAGTGAACCAACCAAATCGAGCATGTATTTTTTGACTTCGCTATGCCTTTTGATAGCTTAGCCATTGTTTGGAACCTTGTACATTGACATAATGTAGAGAATATCCAAACAAACGTTTTATTTTTTACATACAATTGAGTAATTTGGCATACAAATATGGTAATAATGCGGCATCCATTTCTCAGAAACCCAGGTTTCAAATTGAACCAACCAAATCGAGCTTTTAATTTTTGACTTCGTTATTGACTTTCGATTCATCAGTAATAACTTATTGTTTCTTAGGTCTTTGTCTTTTCTGTGTCAATTATTTTAAAATTGGTAGTATAATTGCCACAGACTAGGGGCCCCTCAATTCAATTTGCACCCGGGCCTCGTCTTGGAGAAGGCCGGCCCTGCATCCATCCAATATGAAAATATTAAAAAATTAAAAATCTTGAGACATGTTTATTCATTATGGAAGTAACAAAAATAACTATATCTAATCATAAAAATACTTGCCGTCTAATCAGGATCTAAACTGGTGCAGGTTTTGCATTACTGGAGAGGTTGAGATGTTAAATTGGTAGAAACTCTAATTAGCCGATTGATAACGCAGGTGCTTAAGGACACAATCCCGCCGTAAATCCATTTACAGCGGCAAGAATTTCAAATTGCGTCGTAAAGAGAAATTGAGGCGGCAAAAAAGTGCGCAGTTTTTCTTGCGAATAGGCGAACTTCTTGCTCTCGAAAAGCCGCACTAAACCGTATCAGATAATACGGGACAGTAATGTTTATATAATTACCATTCACGTAACGTGGCCACAATGGGCTCTCTGCAATGGTGTCGAGTTGCGTAAGATACTGCAGTCTGCAACTCTATCAAGAATCGTGTATTTCTTCTCCTAGCTGGGTGACCTATTCTCTAGAGGTGTGCATGGCAAATGCGTGCCGAAGAATTGGATTAACCTTGCGAGGAGGATGCAAATTGCGAACGCAGAGATGGATTTGCATGCCCATTAATACAAATATTGGCCGATTTCGCCCACGGTTTGGTGACCAGCTTTTTCGTCTGGCGAGAGGACGGCTGAAACCGTGCTTGATTAACTCTGCGGTGTACATAAAATGTAACACAGGCATTCTTGAGCACCAAACATGTTAATTCTGCAGGGGCTAGCCTTGGATCGGGCGCAATAAAGAGGTGAACCAAACCGCAAACAGAATAAAACAATGCATTTTCGCCAAGGTCCACAATCTTGTCCTGGAGTTTTATGGGTTAGGCCTTTTCAGTCATTGTGATCTCATGATGAAGATAAATTTTATACATTCCCAAGTGATACTTTATGTCGACGTTATTATGGAGTATAAAGGGCCACAATAAGAAATACAAAATTAGTATAAATAAAGCAATTGTAGAGTTTCTCTGTAAAAAAAATTGTGAAACTTAACCAAGTGCTTTATTTATACTAATTTAAAGATGTTTCACCAAGTATTAACCACCGATTCATACAATCTAAATACAAAATGTTCATTTTCGATAATGTGTCTTCGATTTTTACAAGTAATAGTAATAGTAATAGTAATAAGTAATAAGTAATAATAAGTAATAATCTGTAGTAACCCAGCTATATGAGAAGTTACCATTGTTTATACCCCTTATATAGGGTATTATTATAAGAATAATATATGATGGGTATACACTTTGGGAAAAGATAGAATCTACCACTATTGATTAAAAGTTGGAAACAAAATCCTTAATCGTGTTTGGCTTAATCGTGTATATTAATGCCTCAATTTACGTATGACTGTAAATATAGTATCCTTGGAAGAACCCGGCTGTTAGATTATTTACATACTTCATATGGGTTTTCCTGCAATTACATACTCGACGCGTATTAATCTATAGCTAGTTATAAATACTTCATAATTTACATATGATAATTATATTTTTATCAAATGAAATGTGTAATAATAAATGTTTGCAATGTAGTTCACTTTATGAAAAAATACAATGGTAATAAAAACACGTAAAGTTCATAAGTCAATAGTAATTAGCCGTCCAACAATTGGCCGTCAAAACAGTCATGTTTTATTAAATAAACAGTTATTTTTCTTACATACCTATGATGTACACACATCTTACAATAAATGGAAAATGTATTATAGATACTTTAATTTCCTTTAGTTCATTTTTCCAATAATAATCAGCCGTAGCAAAAAAAAATGGTCGTATTTTAATAAACACTTTTTTTTCTTACATGTGATGTGAGAACATCTTACAATAAATTACACACCTTACAATAAATGAAAGATGTATAATGAAGTAATTTTTGGAAGTGTAGGTATTTATTATATTATTTATAAATAACTTGTTAACTTGATAATTTTATATGATACGCATATGCCCATTTAAAAATAATTAAGTCGACGTTGACATTTAACCGCACGTAGAGAATAGCTATCAATATAAATGTGGAAATATGCAATCAATTTTCAAGGATGCTGGAAATGAAATAACATATTATCAGCATTGCAATGCAGGATCGCAGGAATGTAGAAAATTATTGACACATACATAATAAACTATTAGGTACATAGTTTACCTTGTTAAAAATATGGAATTATTTTATTTTCATTTAACGTTTCAATTTCTCTCCTCACCAAACAGTTTATTTAATGTGCTACAGAAAAGTGAGTCGTCTATTAAATCATTTCAATTTTGCAGAGAATTGAAGTTGAAGTTATGTTAAGATATTAAATCATTTTTTTATAAGAATCCAAACCGATTTAACAAAAATGTATTTATTTTAAATATCCTGAAGTTCCCAAATTTGATTAGTTTCGAAGATAAAGCCGTTTGAACTTTCCAGAGTTTCATTGTCTATTATTATTAATACCCGTATTCTCAAAAATAGAACCATGGACTTGAATACACTTGTCAACTCAAATTTTAACAGAAAATCTAGATCATAATTATATTTTTGTTTCTGTATTTTTTCTTAGGGAGTTTTCCAAATTATTGCATTAAATCATTTTCTTATAAAAATCCTAAGCGATTTAACCAAAAATGTAATTTAATTAAATATCCTAGGTTCCAAAAGTTTTGCCTTAAAGCTGGAATTGGTTATTAGTGATTATCTTCGGGTGTTATAATAATTTGGCAACGTAAAGTAATTTCATCATTCAGTCTTTAACTGCATACTCTTTGCATGAAGTAATACTGGAAATTAATCAAAACTTGTCAATATTATATATTTGGAATGTGAGAATTTGAGAATATTATTTTTGAAAATATATCATTATTTAATGAGAATATAAAAGCTGTATCAAATCATTTGAAAATGTATACACTATTGACGTTATTTCATACTACGTTATACTATCATTCAATCTTTAACTGCATACTCTTTGCATGAAGTAATACTGGAAATAATCCAAAACTTGTCAATATTATATTTTTGGAACTTGAGAATATGGGAATATTATTTTTGAAAATATATCAATGTTTAATGAGAATTAAAAGCTGTATCAAATCATTTGAAAAATTGTATACCGTTGACGTTATTTCATACTACGTTATATAGGGTGAGTCACGAGTAAATATTTTAAGAAGTGGTAGTATGGGAGGGCCAAAATATATTAAAAAAACATATGAATATAGGTATGATTCTCAATAGTTTCGGAGATAAAGCTATTTGAACTTTGCGGAGTTTCATTGTCTATTATTATTATTATTACGCCGAGATAAAGCTGTTTGAATTTGACAAAAAGCAGTTTCATTGTCTATTATTATTATTACGCCTGCTCTCAAAAATAGAATCGTGGACTTCAATACACTTGTCTACTCGAATTTTAACATTAAATCTAGATTTGAAATTTTATCATAATTATATTTTGGTTTTCGTATTTTTTCTTAGGGATTTTTCCAAAGTGGACTTTAATACACTTGTCACCTTAAATATTAACACAAAATTTAGATTTTCTTAGGGATTTTTCCAAAGTGGACTTCAATACTCTTGTCAACTCAAATTTTAACATTAAATCTAGATTTGAAATTTTATCATAATTATATTTTTGTTTTCGTATTTTTTCTCAGTGGACTTCAATACACTTGTCAACTTAAATATTAACACAAAATCTAGATTTGAAACTTTATCATAATTATATTTTTGTTTTTGTATTTTTTCTTAGTTTGGAAGATAAATCCGTTTGAACTTTGCAGAGTTTCATTGTCTATTATTATTATTAATACGCACATTCTCAAAAATAGAACCATGGACTTCAATTCACGTGTCAACTCAAATTTTAACTTTATCATAATTATATTTTTGTTTCTGTATTTTTTCTTAGGGATTTTTCCAAATTATTGCATTAAATCATTTTCTTATAACAATCCAAACCGATTTAACCAAAGTGTATTTTTTTAAATATCGTGAAGTTCACAATTTTTCTACATAAAGCTGTAATTGTTTATTAGTGATTATCTTTAGGTGTTAAAATAAGTTGGCAATGAAAAGTAACTGCAACATTCAGTCTTCAACTGCATACTCTTTGCATGAGATATCACTGAAAATTAATCAAATCTTGTCAACATTATATTTTTGGAATTTGCAATACTTTCTCTTTGAGTTATTAGATACAGATTAAGCTTAAAATCAGTATTCGAGGCTTACCTTTATTAATACATTAATTATAAGAGTAGAATAATGTTTATTGGTTTATTAACAATAATATTTAACATAGGTTAATTCAATATAAGGGAGTACATAATTGTTATTTCTATGAAATGAAACAATGAAACACTCAGAAATTAAAATGTACTATTATGTAAAATTAAGTTAGATATTCATTCCAATCATAAAAACCATTAAGTATCAGCAAATCCTTAACCTTGGTTTTGAACTTCCTTACTGCAAGATATCTAATATTAGATGGAAAGGTGTTTTCAGCCATATGCATAGTGAACCTAGTAGCGTTTAAACCTTAGTAGGCACTAAAAACGTTTAGAAAGTACATCACTGAATGTCATTTCGGCAAAATAAATCACAATCTGATTAGCATTAGTAGCTACTAAGCTTTAGTAGCTACTAATGCTAATCAGAATGTGATTTATTTTGTAGAAATAACATCCAGTAATGTACTTTCTAAACGTATTTAGTACCTACTAAGCGTTAGTAACCACTAATGCTAATCAGATTGTGATTTATTTTGCAGAGATGACATTCAGTGATGTACTTTCTAAACACATTTAGTACCTAGTAAGGTTTAGACGGAAATAGGGTCGACTATGCATATGGACGTTAAAGTTTAATGTACATAATAATTTTGACCAGATCTAGATCCATTCATGCTAATACTAATTAGACAAGAAAATTTCAATTTATTCCATGCCAATGGTCGCAGGTTCGAAACAGGTAGGTCACAAGGTTAAGCAATGTAGTTCGCCCATAATTTTCTTTCACTATGCACAGTGAACCAAGTAACGTATAAACCTTAGTTTTTACTAAAAACGTTTAGAAAGTACATCACTGAATGTCAGTTTTGCAAAATAAATCACATTCTGACTAGCATTAGTAGCTACTAAACTTTAGTAGCTACTAGGGTCGACTGTGCACGTGGAAGTTAAACTTTAATGTGAATAATAACTTTGACCACGTCCACTCATGCTAATACTAATTAGACAAGAAAATTTCAATTTATCAATGATCACAGGTTCGAAACAAGTGTGTCCCAAGATTAAGCAATGTGGTTCACCTATAATTTTCTTTCAAAGACTTATTTGAATTTGTAATTATAACATGAAGACTAACTATTTTAGCACTGTGAAATTCAAAGGCAGAGGGAACGATAACGCCAAAATATCAAGTAATTCGAAATCAATTGAAAGCAAAATTCGGTTTGTTTCTGTGCATGGTAATAACAATAATAATCCATATTGCTCCTCTACCTGTGGTGTAATTAGCAATAACATAATTAATTAACCAAACAAACATGCAACAAATCTGCTATGTCTAATGTTATTAGTGAATTAGCTAATGCTAATTGGCAACTTAATAACATTGTTTACAAGAAACTGTAATCGTATAATCCCATAACTTACGAATAATGGACATGATAGAATTAAATGGTTGTTGCACTACAATTGTCTTAAACATAAGTTATTGTAATAATTATTTTTAAAAATTTGTAAATACTCAATGTCAGATACAGTTAACTACTGTATTTGGAAAAGTAAACACGTTTTAATTAACGTTACAACACATGCACGTTTCACATAAAATAAATTAGGAATGTATGAGGTCAATGATACCTTCTAATATGTTTACATGATTTTATTGGTAATAATTTAGGCAGAGAATGGCGAAAACTTTACAGTTTATTTTGTCAATATTGCCTCACAACTTAATCGGAAGCGACAACGAAAATATACACATATTTAATGAAAATATAAAAGCTGTATCAAATTATCTGAAAAATTATTCACCATTTATGTTATTTATATTATACTACATTATATAGGGTGAGTTATAAGTAAATATTTTAAGGAATAATCGTATGGATCAAAATTTAAAAAAAAATCATATGAACATAGATATTATTCTCAATAGTTTCGAAGATAAAGCTGTTTGAACTTTGCAGAGTTTCATTACATAATATTATTATTACGCCTATTATCAAAACTAGAACTGTGGTGAATACACCTGTCAACTCAAATTTTAACACAAAATCTACAGGGTGAGTCACGAGTAAATATTTTAAGGATTGGTAGTACGGATCAAAATATTAAAAAAAATCATATGAACATTATTTTGTTTAGTTTCGAAGATAAAGCCAGTTGAACTTTGCAGAGTTTCATTGTCTATTATTATTATTAATACGCCTATTCTCAAAAATAGAACCGTGGACTTCATTACACTTGTCAACTCAAATTTTCACACAAAATCTAGATTTCAAATTTTATCATAATTATATTTTTGTTTTCGTATTTTTTCTTAGGGATATTTCCTAAGTGGACTTCAATACACTTGTCAACTCAAATGTTAACCCTCAATCTAGATTTAAAATTTTATCATAATTATATTTTTGTTTTCGTATTTTTTCTCATGAATTTTTCCAAAGTGGACTGCAATACTCTTGTCAACTTCAATTTTAACACAAAATGTAGATATGAAATTTTATTATAATTGTATTTTTGTTTCTGTATTTTTTCTTAGGGATTTTCCCAAATTATTGCATTAAATCATTTTCTGATAAAAAACCTAACCAATTTTACCAAAATGTAGTTTAAATAAATATCCTGAAGTTCCCAAATTCTTGAAGCTGGAATTGTTTATTAGTGATTATCTTCAGGTGTTAAAATAATTTGGCAACGAAAAGTAACTGCATCATTCAATCTTCAACTGCTTACTCTTTCCATGAAGTAATTCTGGATATTAATCAAAACTTGTCAATATTATATTTTTGGAATTTGCAATTATTTCTCTTTGAGTTATCAGAACATTAAAAATTACAATATCACGTTCACATAATTTCTATATTATCTCCTACTAACATGAGACTTATTGCATTACATTCATTAACTTCTCATTTATAAATAGACATTGTATTAAATTTAATTAATAGGAAGTATTAATTAATTAAAAAAATAATTGTAATAAACACATTACTGTAATACCAGTTATTATAACTGTACAAATGTTTCCTTGAGTAGTATTGTCGAAGGTCTTCTAATACGTCCGCAAATAATGACAGACGCAAGAACACATTTGCATATTATGCATACATTCTTATTTTAATACTTACATGTATTTCAAAACTTATAAGCTAAATATAACTAATATATCTAAATATAACTAAATAATAATAATAATAATAATATTTTATTGATGCTTTAACAAAAATAGTTTTACACAGGTCATTAATATTTAAAACCGTTGAACCATTCATAGTTTGTACAGCCCGAGAAATATAACTAAATATCGTCAAAAGATCGTTTAATTTAATTGATGTTTTAATGATATTCTGTAGTAATAATATTTTGTACAATATTTTGTATATAACAGGGTTTTCCCGTAAATAAATAAATAAATAAATAAAAAAGGCATAAAATGGATTGAAAATTTTATTTAAATTATTATTTAAAGGCGTCTTCAATAAGTCTTTAGATGAATTATTTAGCATACTCAATGAGAAAGCAAGAGATTATTATGAACAAAAAAAAATTATACGTCATTACAAAAAAATCATAAATAAAAGTTATTCAGATATTTTACAATTTATTCTTAAATCATTATTCAACACACGACTTTAATCCCTATGTATTCACTTTGTAAGTCATCGTCTACACCAGTGCACTTCAAAGTTTGATAAATTGTGAGAACCTATCAAGAACTTTACAGA
The DNA here is from genome assembly GCA_951805005.1 of Othius punctulatus. NCBI lineage: Eukaryota > Metazoa > Arthropoda > Insecta > Coleoptera > Staphylinidae > Othius > Othius punctulatus. Next base: position 65,083,090 of record OX638142.1, read on the forward strand.
TCCCCAAAATGTAATGAAGCAAAGAAAGTATTTTGTCTTCAATTAATATTAAACGAACATAGATAAATGAGCAATTTATTAGATTATTATAAAAATATTCCATAGCCACATCTATTAGCCTACTTATGTCAGTTAGAAATATAAAGCATTCTCAGTCCATCCTCATTGATATTGATCTAGTTTATCTAGATTCATCTAATCAAAACAGGACTTTTCATTTATTGATTTCAGGGATTTTATCTTATCTTTCTAAAAAAAAAGCAGTGGAGAAACGATTTATGGTATGTCATTTATACAAATAAAATTAAAAATTTCTTCTGATTTTTAATCTTTTATTATATGTTCTATGAAACTGATGGCAAAACCAATAATTGTAATATTCACGTTTCAGAGGACCAGTGAATTAAGAGGAATGAAAACAAAACTTAATCAGTTTATACTTCTTATTTAAATAGTGAAACTGCCCAAAAAACTCCAGATTTCATCACTAGAAGTTTATTACAAACATAATTTTGGAACAAGTACCTACTCACAGAATTTTAGCATTAAGGGTTTTTTAAGGTATAAAAATAGATCATCTCACAGTTGATGAAAATTTCTTTATTTGTTGATTTGGCAATTTTTCCATTCATCAGAATTTATTTACTTTGATTTCATAGTCTATTGAGGAGTCTTACTGAATTATTTGTCACTTTGGTTTTTCCCAAGTCATATTTTCTTATTAAGTCTTAACCTTCTCAATAATTAATGATTTTTTATCTTCTATTGTAAGTTATATGAAACTGATGACAGTACCAATAATTGTAATATTCACGTTTCAGATGACCAGTGAATTAAGAAGAATGAGACCAAAACTCAATCAGTTTTTACTTCTTATTTGAATAGTGAATCTGCCAAAAAAAAAGCCAAGATTTCATTACTTCAAGTTTATTAAACAGATAATTTTGGAACAAGTACCCACACACAGATTTTTTGCATGCATGGTTTTGAAAGGTATACCCATTTGATTATCTCACACTTGATGAAAATTAGTTTATTTCTAGATTTGGCAACTTTTCCATTCATCAGAATTTATTTTGATTTCATAGTCTGTTGAGGAGCCTTACTGAATTATTGGTCATTTTGGTTTTTCCTAAGTTATATTTTCTTCTTAAGCCTTGACCTTCTCAATAATGAATGATTTTTGATCTTCTATTGTATGTTCTATGAAACTGATGACAAAACCAATAATTGTAACATTCACGTTTCAGAGGACCAGTAAATTAGGAAGATTGAGAACAAAACTCAATCAGTTTTTACGTCTTATTTGAACAGTGAATCTGCCCAAAAAAATGTCGAATTTCATCACTTGAAGTTTATTAAACAGTAAATTTTTGAACAAGTACCTACACAGAGAATTTTTGCGTACACGGTTTTGAAAGGTATACCCATTTGATTATCTCACAGTGGATAAAAATTAGTTTATATGTGGATTTGGCAACTTTTCCATTCATCAGAATTTATTTATTTTTAATTTTGATTGAGGAGTCTTACTGAATTATCTGTCATTTTGGTTCTTCTTAAGTTATATTTTCTTCTTAAGCCTTAACCTTCTCAATAATTAATGATTTTTGATCTTCTATTGTATGTTCTATGAAACTGATGACAGAACCAATAATTGTAATATTCACGTTTCAGAGAACCAGTGCATTAAGAAGAATGAGAACAAAACTCAATCAGTTTTTACTTCTTATTTGAATAGTGAATCTGCCCCAAAAAATGTCAGAAGTTTATTAAACAGATAATTTTTGAACAAGTATCTACACACAGAATTTTTGCATACACGGTTTTGAAAGGTATACCCATTTGATTATCTCACACTTGATGAAAATTAGTTTATTTGTCGATTTGGCAACTTTTCCATTCATCAGAATTTATTTATTTTTATTTCATAGTCTATTGAGGAGTCTTACTGAATTATCTGCCATTTTGGTTCTTCCTAAGTTATTTTTTCTTCTTAAGCCTTAACCTTCTTAATAACTTATAGTACTATCACCATAAATACAATAATGCAGATATTATTTCACTTTCGACGTACGATTTAAATATTTTTTGCTCCTTTGCAATCGACCAATCAATATTTAAAAAAACACCTAATCTCACTTAACGTAGCCTTAATTACATGTGGCTACTTTTTTTCAGTGTTATAATATTAGCATATTGCAGTAATATTAGAAGTTGATCAATCTGTTTTTGAAGATATACATGCCAGTAAAGTTGTACCGAAGTGAAACGCAGATTATTCAATTTTGCGACTTGACTCGGCTACACTTGCAACAACTCTTAATTAGTTGAGGAGTACCCCAACCATGAAAGAGGCCTATAAATTAGAACGGAAATTAAACGTCCGTGATATAATATTTGTTTTGATGGTTACACAACGCCGGTTTCATCGAGGAAACAAGTTCAGGCGATGTGTTAAACGTTAAATAAGGTTAACCGAGTAAAAGTTAAATATGTACTTTCTTAAAACGGAAGATCAGTAGACACGCAGTCTGCAGAAAGACGCGGACGATCCATCCTAGCTGGTTCTTGGGCCACGTGATGGCCATCATTACCGTACGCGATTGTTGGACGAAAAGGTGCGATGGTGACGTGCCCGACGTTAAACTAAATAGTACGATCGTGTAAGAATGTAAAAACGATATTTGTTGCGAACCCACTTTACTTTTTACTATGATAATAAATGGCCTGAATATTTCCACAGGTTCGATTCTTTAATTACATCTGCAGTAATGTGGAAGAACTCCTTGAGCGATATCTGCATGATTATTATCATTCACTTCGGAAAAGCCTAATGTGTATATGTAACAGTTATTAGCTGGTATTAATACTCCTTTTACATTCATGCATTATTCATTTACCGACGTTTCCTTTTGGATTGCAATATAGATATACCTGCGTTTAAGTGTACTACAACATTTTATAAACAGATTTAATAACCATAACGCGAATTCAACAACGTCTACTGATATGAAACAAATTTTGACTCACTTATGACATAATTACCCACGCTCAATATTTCAATAGTAGAAGTAGTAGTCTACTTAGTAGACTAATAGTCTCCTAGTAGTAGACCTAAAATTATTATAATTTTCAATTTTTTACTAAAAATGACAAAAATGAAATATCTGAAATAAATCTAAAAATTACAAAACTTGTAAAAAAAATTAATAAACAAACAAAGAAAAGTGTTTGTTTATTTAACTGTATCACGAAGTAGATGCCTCCAACATTGACCATTTGCAAAAATTGTATTAGCAATTTTTCTTGAATCTAAAATCTAAACAAAATCTAAAATCTAAGAACAATCTAAGACAAAATCTAAAATCTAAGAACAATCTAGGACAAAATCTAAAATCTAAGAACAATCTAAGATAAAATCTAAAATCTAAAATAATAAATACTTGGCTAGTTATAGTTACGGTAACGGAATACTTGCAATCAAAATAATCAGGCCAAAATATAACTCGCCAATTGTAAGAAAAAATCAACACTGGAAGTCCATCTGTTATGACCCCAATCTGCCCGCCAAAATTTAAACCTCTACAATTATAAATAATTATAATTTGCACTTTACGTTGTATGTTTGGGATCAAACTAACAAACGTAATGTATAAAAGTGTTAAACATATAATAAATGGCGTCAACCTAAAACTATTACGTTTATAAATCGTGCAGTACGTTTATAGCCTTGAAATAAGGTTAAAAATAATTAAAAACTAATACAGTAAATGATGAGATAATTTGAAAATGAATTGTTCTATGGCATGGAGTCGTAAAATATTCTAACAATACAAATCAATTGTAATACAATTTTTATTGCCAACTTACAGATTAGTTTATTTCTAAAAAGTGCTATCGACATTAAGCACGTTGAAAACAAAAGTGGCACCATATAAAAATGATTGTTAAATACCATTTGTCTATATAATTTTATTTTTAACCTTATTGTTAACAAATGAATTAATAAAAATATAATTAAAACCAAAGAATTGCTATAAGCAGTATATCAGTGGTAATTTTTTTGGACAAACTAAAATCACCCAAACTAAAACTAGTCTACTGTAAAATGTTAATTTTTGTAGTGCCACTTTTGTTTTCTGCATGCGATTTGGTTTTTATTTATAATTTCAATAATTTAAGTAAAACATTAAATTTAATTACACGATTTATTTAAATTATTTCGGATTAATGATACTTTATAGGTCTTGACTGTTTATGATGATACTAATGTAGTTTTGAAGGATTTTTTGTGGGAATATTGCAATTAAAACAACTAACAAAATCTGAATATCGGTTAATACAAGATGTGGGCAGTTTGCTTATACCCATTTTACTGTTGATTTTGTGAATCGATGTTCTTTCGATACAACAGCATATTAAAATTTTAATAGTTTCTTTGCCACAAATTTGTATGATAATTTTCATTGATTTTAACTTGTTGCTACATTAAGAACTACTCAAATTAAATTAAATTATCATATAAGTTGAGTATTATATTGACTTTGCAATCACACATTAGCATTTAGATACATATAATAACCAATGCAGCCTTCACATTTACTTGGAATTAACTAAGCGAGAAATATTTCATAATTGTCATTTCAGTTCTCGCAATGTTTATTTATACTAGACTGACAATTGCAATAATTTTGTTGCTTTTTAATTGAAGCAATTTCAAGAAAATTATATGCATATTGCTTGTTACATACAATGAGCACTAAAACAAATATTTTTTTACAGAAGTCTCAGATGAGTAGATACTGATAATGAAATACAAATAAAAATAAGAAATTCTAAAAATGTATGTAATTAGAAATTTACTAACGTCTACTTCGAGGTACATTTTAATAATTATAAATAAAACACATTACTTTGTTAGTATCACATAAAATTAGTTATTGATTTGTTACTAGTTTCAACTACATAAGTAATCATTATCAAACGATTGATAATTATAAGATAATAATAACGATAGATAAAACACATTACTTTGATAGTATCACATAAAATTATTTATTGATTTGTTACTAGTGTCGACTACTTAAGTAATCATTATCAAACGATTGATACTTTAACTTTGTTGCTTTTTAATTGAAGCAATTTCCAGAAAATGATATGCCTATTGCTTGTTACATACAATGAGCGCTAAAACAAATATTTTTATACAAAAGTCTCAGATGAGTAGATAATGACATGGAAATAAAAATAAAAATAAGAAAAAAAAAATTAATTAGAAATTTACTAACGTCAACTTCGTGGTTCATTTTATTAATTATAAATAAAACACATTACGTTGTTAGTAGATATTACATAAAATTAGTCATTGATTTGTTACTAGTTTCGACTACTTAAGTAATTATTATCAAACGATTGATTATTATAAGATAATAATAACGATTGATAAAACACGTAACTTTGTTAGTATCACATAAAGTTATTTATTGATTTGTTACTTGTTTCGACTACTTCAGCAATCATTATCAATCGTTTGATAATGATTACTTAAGTAGTCGAAACTAGTAACAAATCAATAAATAATTTTATGTAATATTAACAAAGTAATGTATTTTATTTATTGAAATTTTTAAATGAAAAATTGGAATTTGGTAGCTATAGTTTTTGTATTGAATAAATGAAAAATGATTTTTATACAAATAATTTCACATATTAAGCATTAACTTAACATTATTATTACAATTACAAATTACAAATATATTATTATTACAAACATTATTATATCAAATTTCTACCTTAATTTTTTTATTAATTCGATATTGATTTAAATTATGAAAATGATACTCTAAACATTTTTACACCTAATTTATTAACACTAAACATTTTGCTACTTCATTTAAAAAAAATACAAGCAAAAAGACATTTAGTGTAAACTTACTAAAACAAAAAACCAATTACGATATTATTACATGAAAAACATATTAATATTAACACAACACTGCAAATTGCGTTTACAGTATGATGCGAATTATAGATATTAATGAACTTAGCATTAAGCTACATTATTATATCAAATTTCTACCTTTATTTTTTTATTAATTCGAAATTTATTTAAATTGTGGAAATGCCACACTAAACATTTTTACGCGTAATTAATTAACACACTAAACATTTTGACACCTAATTTGTTACAAAATACAAATAAAAAGACATTTAGTGTAAATTTCCTAAACAAAACTAATTACGATAGTATTAAATGAAAAACATGTTAATATTATTACAACACTCGAAATTGCCTTTAGAGTGTGATGAGAATTATAGATATTAATGAACTTAGCATTAAGACACATTATTATATCAAATTGCTACCTTCATTTTTTTTAAATTTATTCTAAATTTATTTAAATTGTGGAAATGACACATTAAACATTTTTACACCTAATTTTTTAACACACTAGACATTTTTACTCCTAATTTGTTAAAAAATATATAAACAAAAAGACATTTAGTGTAAATTTGCTAAAAAAAAACTAATTACGATATTATTAAATGAAAAACAGGTTAATATTAATAGAACACTGCAAATTGCCTTTACACTGTGATGAAAATTATAGATGTTAATGAACTTAGCATTAAGCTACTTTATTATATCAAATTTCTACCTTCATTTTTTTTATTAATTCGAAATTTTCTTTAAATTGTGGAAATGAACATTAAACATTTTTACACATAATTTGTTAACCCACAAAACATTTTGGCACCTATATTATTAACAAAATACAAACAAAAAGACATTTAGTGTAAATTTACTAAAAAAAACTAATTACGGTATTATTAAATGAAAAACATATTAATATTAATACAACACTGCAAATTGCCTTTACAGTGTGATAAAAATTATAGATTTTAATGCACTTCACATTTATTTGCATTAAAATAAAAATTAGTGCCAATGTCAAGCATATAGTTGGAGAAAGTGTAAATTTATTAACAAGTATTATATAATAATGAATATTATAATAATATACTATTATAATATAGTAATAAGTATAGTATAGTATAGTATATAATAGAAAGAATATTATTATATAGTAATGATAGTATTAATAGAAAAATATTAATATTAATGTAGCACTACAAATTGCTCTTTCTGCTGTTGAGAATTATTGCACTTCACAATTACTTGAATAAAAAATATCAGTGCCAATGTCAAGCATCTAGTTGAATAAAACATCGTGCTTAAACTGCATAAAATGACTTGCAAGCGAAGCTTACCTTCATGGCTGCTAATTTTAATTATATAATTTGCCTATAATTAATCGTCCTGATTGCTATCATATAATAAAATTGCAGTTTCAAAATGTGTAACCCAAAGGTCGAACTTATTAAATTATAGGTCTGGGTCACCAGATTCAATTAACGTTCCGGGGAATTATTGGTACATCTTTATAATTCGTTGTAAACAGTCCAATAAATAATTTAGAATGTCACACTGCGGTTTCATTATAAAATATAAAATACCTTAAAATTGTCAATGTTAATTGTTGATCTTTTTGTGTATTATGTGATGTTTATAACCCATATTTTGCCCATTGATATAATTTGAATGTATTTAGTTAGATGCAAAGTTCAATTTACGAAATCACATGTTATGTGGAGCCTGAAGATACATTTTTTGCTGAAATAATTGATGCCCTGTTCAATTATAATTGTCGCCTGCAGAATTCATCACATCGATACAGTTACACTTTTTCACCGATTATTAAATTTCTATTTAGAATTGCCGTGTAAAGATTGCATTTAATATTGAGCCATTTTATGCGGATACGTGAATGTTTAAAAGTATAACCAATTAGTCAATACTGTGGGCAACACATATAAAAACGGCACAAATATTCCGATTTCGAAGTAATATTGACACAATTCTTGTGTATAATTGCCGCCGTCACAGTGAGGTCAATGCACTTAATCTGTGCGATTAAAATTCTCTTACATGATTTTAGGGGATATTGACCTGGTGGTCCTGTGTACTGTTAAATTATGTTTGCATCTTAAATGAATCTAATATAGATAGAGAAGTTACATGATTTTGGGGGATATTGACGCTGGTGGTCCTGTGTACTGTTAAATTATGTTGGCATCTTAAATGAATCTAATATGGATACTGACGCAATCATGCTGTAAAAATACCAAATATCGTAGATTGCTCCTTGCTATTGCAAGTAATTTTTATTTTATTAATTATTTTTTATAATTTTATATTTTTATTATTTATTATTATTTTTATTGTTATAAAGTTAGCAGTAGTAATAAAAAATGCACCGATACAATTAGAAATAGTTGTCGTTCACACATTTCATTTACCACCATTAAAGATACATGAAGCTACCAAATCATTCAATGTATATTCACAACTTGCAAAATTGGAGATTTTAAAATGATTCTAGTGGAATATGCACCTTTTATTTACCACTATTGAAGATACACGAAGATACCAAATCATCGTTCAATGTATACTGAGAGCCTGCAAAATTCTAGATTTGAAAATGATTGCAATTGAATATTTAGCAAGGTTTTGATTCGTGGCAATATAAATAAGTACATTGCGTTTCGTGAATTCTTATGGCGCCAGTTGAACAGTTTACAAACCTAAACTACCTGAACACGTTTAACAACCATAAAGTGTGTATCCGGACCAAAACCCAAGGTCGTTCTCGTTTGTAACTTTTACTGTCTCGCTTGGCGAAGGAAAAATGCGAAGAGACAGGCGTTCCATGCTGCATACAATGCTGCAGGATTTCTGGTCCACTAGTCCTGGGGAGAGGACAATTTAGAAGGCAATCCCAAAAATTCCGGCGGCACAATTATCGTACTTCGGTGGGTACTAACGGAATATCTGCACAGCCGTTGGTTTTGGCTCGCAAAAACTGTGCTTCCAGCTACAGTGTAATTTCCTGACCTTTGCCTAGTAATTCGTAAATCGACGTCATTCAATTATTACCTAAATAGCGTTCGTTAAATTACACATATATTACGTGGTACGAATGTTCTATTAATAGAGATGCAACTAGTATAGAGTTAGATAAAAAAAGCTTCCTGTACCTGTAAATAAAAAAGTAACTGAGGATGAAATCAAAGGAAGATAACATAGTAAATATTTATTCTACATTCTAACAAAACTGTGAGCCAATGATTGATGTTGGGTTATTAATGAAGATCATCATGATCATTCTCTGGTATGTCATGCACCTTTCAAAGTTTTATAGCAAGGATAATTCAGTCTTGATTACCAATCGATCAAAATTTATATTTTCATTGAACTTCCTAATAAGAATAATAATTAATTGCATGTGTAATTCAGTAATTAGAGTGTATCCTTCAATCTCGCAAATATTGTTGTAGTCCTACGTATCTTACTAATTATGATTTCGAATACAACAAAACCCAATTCTCTTAGGAGTGGAATAAAATATTTAAGGCTTTCTTTTAGCCCCGAGCTTTTCGAATCGTGTGCTGGTTACATTATGTATGCATATTTTATGTTAAATGCACATCAAAAACTGACAACAAAATTCTACATTCGGTTCTTCTTTTTTTTGTTTAGACTGTTCATTTTGCCGGTAAATATCTGAAGACTCTTTATCTGTAGAGTAAACACAAAATATGTTATATGTATATTTATTTTTTACATAGAAATTATCAGATGCGCAATCAAAAATATATTAACAACAATGCATTATATTATCGAATGTATACAATATTGTGGCAAATATAAACAATGAATAACAAAACTTTGTTTACAAAAATGCCTTTAATTGCACTTGAAACAGCACTACAAAATTATCTAATCTAGTAATTAATTAGAAATTAATATTGCCTCTACATTAGTGCCTGAAATAATAAATATTTACGAAGAATTTAATCAGCATTAGGTGGCATAATTTGAAGTATTAGGTAAAGTCAATAACATGATATTATTATTTGTAAATTCATTTCTTTTTCAAAATACTCCACATTAAACTTCTCCAAATATTATTAATATAGATATATCAATCGACGAGTGCCTGATAGAGGTTGACTTAGTATCTGCCTGACTCCAATAAATAATTTAGTGGCACGTTTTAATAAAGTAAAGACAAAACTACGCAAAATACTATTTTCCCATCTCACATCAACTAATATAAAACCTTATTTCGTCTCGCTTCCCTTTATGTCCAATCATACTTTTTTTACTTCCCTTTATGTCCTATCATACTTGTTTTGCTTCCCTTTATCCTATCATACTTTTTTTACTTCCCTTTATGTCCTATCATACTTGTTTTGCTTCCCTTTATCCTACCATACTTTTTTTACACGAAAAAACTATGGGACTTCATGGGATTAGGAATTCCCATACATTGGCGATACAAGCATGTAATAAAAAATCATAAACCCAGATATTATTAATCTTCAAGCAATACTTATAGAAGATAATAATAATACAATGTGAAACAAAATAAGCAAACCAAAACAAAAATTATACAAAAAAAAATGAAATCATACATACAAGTATACTTGTATCTTTACAAGATACATAATTTGAAGTATTAGGTAAAGTCAACAACATGATATTATTATTTGTAAATTCATTTCTTTTTCAAAATACTCCACAATAAACTTCTCCAAATATTATTAATATAGATATATCAATCGATGAATGCCGAATAGAGCATGACTTAGTATCTGCCTGACTCTCAATAAATAATTTAGTGGCACGTTTTAATAAAGTAAAGACAAAACCACGCAAAATACTATTTTTCCATCTCGCATCAACTAATATAAAACGTTATTTCGTCTCGCTTCCCTTTATGTCCTATCATACTTTTTTTACTTACATTTATATCCTATCATATTTGTTTTGCTTCCCTTTATCCTACCATACTTTTTTTGTCACGGGTAAACTATGGGACTTCATGGGATTAAGAATTCCCATACATTGATACAAGCATGTAATAAAAAATCATAAACCCAGATATTATTAATCTTCAAGCAATACGTATATAAGATAATAATAACACAATGTGAAACAAAACAAGCAAACCAAAACAAAAATTATACAAAAAAAATGAAATCATACATTGGCGATACAAGTATGTAGTAAAAATACATAAACACAGATATTAATTACTTTTCAAGCAAAACTTATGTAAGGTAATAACACAATATTGATGACAATACAAAACAAAAACAAACAATGAAGCAAAGAATTTGCGTTTCAATTTCTGTAAACCACTTCTCGGTTCACATTTCTTGCTTGGGATAGGAATTTGGGAAATTTTAAATTTACAAAACTTATGTAAGGTAATAACACAATATTGATAACAAAACAAAACAAAATCAAACAATGAAGCAAAGAATTTGCATTTCAATTTCGGCAAACCACTTCTCGTTTCACATTTCTTGCTTGGGATAGGAATTTGGGAAATTTTAAATTTACACACAGATATTAATTACTTTTGAAGCAAAACTTATATAAGGTAATAACACAATATTGATAACAAAACAAAACAAAAATAAACAATGAAGCAAAGAATTTGCATTTCAATTTCTGCAAACCACTTCTCGTTTCACATTTCTTGCTTGGGATAGGAATTTGGGAAATTTGAAATTGATGAATGCTGCAGTTAGATTTTCTTTCGTGCAAATTGTTACGAATTTTATATATTGTTCTGTTAAGTTCTTCGATAATAAAAGTTTGTAGAATATTTGAATGAGAATAGGGGTACTTGCCATATTCGTTTTTGTTATAGTTTCATCCATTTTGGATACCAGTTATTATAATCATTTTTTATTGTTTTCTTCTTAATTGGAGTACTTACTGGATGGAACAATAACAAAAATTAAATACATTATAAAATATGCATACAAGTGAATTAACTGATACTGAATGTAAATATGAAGGCAACTATGTATATTTGTTGTATATTTATTGTTTCATATTTCTTGCTTGGGATAGGAATTTGGGAAATTTTAAATTAATTAATGCTGCAGTTTTTCTTTCTTTCAAATTGTTACGAATTTTATATTTTGTTCTGTTAAGTTCTTCTTTAATATAAGTTTGTAGAATATTTGAATGAGAATAGGTGTACTTGCCATATTCATTTTTGTTATAGTTTCATCCGTTTGGGATACCAGTTATTATAATATTTTTTTATTGTTTTCTTCTTAATTGGAGTATTTACTGGATGAAACAGTAACAAAAATAAAATAAATTATAAAATATGCATACAAGTGAATTAATTGCTACTGAATGTAAATATGAAGGAAACTATGTATATTTTGTTGTATACTTATTGTTGTATACTTATTGTTTCATATTTCTTGCTTGGGATAGGAATTTGGGAAATTTGAAATTAATTAATGCTGCAGTTTTTCTTTCTTGCAAATTGTTACGAATTTTATATTTTGTTCTGTTAAGTTCTTCTTTAATATAAGTTTGTAGAATATTTGAATGAGAATAGGTGTACTTGCCATATTCGTTTTTGTTATCCATTTTGGATACCAGTTATTATAAAAAAAAAACTTGTTTTCTTCTTAATTGGAGTATTTACTAGATGAAACAATAACATAAATAAAATAAATTATAAAATATGCATATAACTGAATTAACTGCTACTGAATTTAAATATGAAATAATAGTAATAGGTAAATATGACAATATTGATAACAAAACAAAACAAAAGCCAACAATGAAGCAAAGAATTTGCATTTCAATTTCTGAAAACCACTTCTCGTTTCACATTTCTTGCATGGGATATGAATTTGGGAAATTTGAAATTGATGAATGCTGCAGTTAGTTTTCCTTTTTTGCAAATTGTTACGAATTTTATATTTTGTTATGTTAAGTTCTTCTTTAATATAAGTTTGTAGAATATTTGAATGAGAATAGGTATACTTGCCATATTCATTTTTGTTATAGTTTCATCCGTTTGGGATACCAGTTATTATAATATTTTTTTATTGTTTTCTTCTTAATTGGAGTATTTACTGGATGAAACAATAACAAAAATAAAATAAATTATAAAATATGCATACAAGTGAATTAACTGCTACTGAAAGTAAATATGAAGGCAACTATGTATATTTTGTTGTATACTTATTGTTGTATACTTATTGTTTCATATTTCTTGCTTGGGATAGGAATTTGGGAAATTTGAAATTAATTAATGCTACAGTTTTTCTTTCTTGCAAATTGTTACGAATTTTATATTTTGTTCTGTTAAGTTCTTCTATAATAAAAGTTTGTAGAATATTTGAATGAGAATAGGTGTACTTGCCATATTTATTTTTGTTATAGTTTCATCCATTTTGGATACCAGTTATTATAAAAAATATATATTCTTTTCTTCTTAATTGGAGTACTTACTGCATGAAACAATAACAAAAATCAAATAAACTATAAAATATGCATATAAGTGAATTAACTGCGACTGAATTTAAATATGAAATAACAGTAATAGCTAAATATGACAATATTGATAACAAAACAAAACAAAAAGCAACAATGAAGCAAAGAATTTGCATTTCAATTTCTGCAAACCACTTCTCGTTTCACATTTCTTGCTTGGGACAGGAATTTGGGAAATTTGAAATTAATGAATACTGCAGTTAGTTTTCTTTCTTGCAAATTGTTACGAATTTTATATTTTGTTATGTTAAGTTCTTCTTTAATATAAGTTTGTAGAATATTTGAATTAGAATAGGTGTACTTGCCATATTCATTTTTGTTATAGTTTCATCCATTTTGGATAGCAGCTATTATAAAAAAAAATTATTGTTGTCTTCTTAATTGGAGTATTTACTGGATGAAACAATAACAAAAATAAAATAAATTATAAAATACGCATACAAGTGAATTAACTGCTACTAAATGTAAATATGAAGGCAACTATGTTATTTTGTTGTATACTTCTGGGAACTTGTTTGGCAAAATTATTGCATCTGGAGTTTTGATACAATGTGGTTATTCATATACAGGGTGAGTTTTTTGCGATGTTTAGTGTGGGGATTTTGGAAACTGGTGGAGATAGAGGGACGATTAAATGGGGAAAGAATTGTAGTTTTACGAGCTCAATTTCATGAGCTTTTTGTTTGTTTTTTTTGGAAATAATGCATGACTAACTTGATATCTCGTATATACATATATTTTTTAAATATTTTATTCGGTGCCTATGGCTCTGTTATTATTGACTTTAGAAAAAATGTGTAAAGAAAAAAGTTGTAGGTAATTATGTGCTTAATAATGAAGTCTAACCGATTATTTTATTTAAGCAATAATTTTTGAGTTGTGGCACAAACTTGTGAATTAGTCGGCTATTACTTTATAAAAAAACGCCCCTTTTCAACGATTCCAATGATATACCACATGACATATTAATTTTTATAAATCATTAAATTACACCTATTTTTTTTAAACTATTAAAAAATTGTTTCCTGCATGGCACTCCAAGAAGTAAAAGTTTGAACAAAAGTTAAATGTTTTATCGTCTCGTCACATTTTGTCGTTTTTTAATTTTTCTGTGATCAAAAACAAAAATTAAATGTTGAAAAAATTGGACAATAGTTTTGTTTAATTTTGATTATTATTATTATTATTATTATCATCAGGCTCTTATACCGGCGGTTGCTAGTGTTGAGTGTTTGTTTTTACCAGTACATAAAACTGTCGTAAAGTTACATAACAAAAATGACAAGTAAATTACGATTCTTCTTTATATTAAGAAGATTGGCTGGTTTTTCAATCAATCAATTTGAATGGCAACAAAACAGTTCTTGCAAGCATCCCAAATGCTTTTCTTAGATTGCACTCGCAGTTTAATTATGCCGATTTTTTTTTAAACTATTAAAAAAGCTTTTCCGGCATGGCATTCCAAGAAGAAAAAAATTAAGAAACGTTAAATTTTTAATCGTCTCGTCACATTTTGTCGTTTCTCAATTTTTCTGTGATAAAAAACAAAAATTAAATATTGAAAAAATTGGACGATAGTTTTCTTTAATTTTTATTACTATTATTATTATTATTATTATCATCAGGCTCTTATTCCGGCGATTGCTAGTGTTGAGTGTTTGTTTTACCAGTACATAAAACTGTCGTAAGGTTACATAACAAAAATGACAAGTAAATTACGATTCTTCTTTATATTAAGAAGATTGGCTTGTTTGCATCCAATCAATTTGAATGGCAGCAAAGTAGTTGTTGCAAGCATCCCAAATGCTATTCTTAGACTGCACTCACAGTTTAATGTACGGAATTCATAGCTTCATCTCAGCTCCAAATGTATATTACTTACATATTTTTTAAATCTTGTGCAAACTGAATGCTTTACTCACTTTTTCAAAGCTAAACCACCTTACTTCACTAACAGATGCATACATACATCAAATAACATTTTTAGTCCCAGAAAAAAATCTCAGTTGCCACCAAATACCAAATACCAAAAATAAATCTCGGTTATAGATTGTTTAAACTATAAATTATGTGAAAGGAACCATTTTATGCCAAAGTATGCTTATATAAGATCACATTATATATTCGGACTATTGAGTAAGATTCGAAACCATAAGCGAGACAAAATTGATGACATAACAAATCAAAGCAAAACTGTACTTACGTTAATCTCGCGCAAATAGATAGAAAACTACAGTAGCATCAATAAAAAAAATCAATGGCACGATCACCTTGTGAGTCATCAATGGTCCTTTGCGGTTTTCGCACTCAATTTCCTGGCTAATGCACCTGCAGCAATCCGAACATATTTAGCTCATGAACGAAATTTGGTGAATGAATTATGAAGTAATTACACAAGACATTTTTTATTCACAAAACCACCAACCTTGGTACTCATAAATTAAACCCGGATTACATATTAAATTAAGCTGTATGTGAGTGAAAGGTCCTGTTTCGGTGACTATTTAAATTTTTAATTAGTCCTGCAGAACCAGTTTGCAGAATTTTATAGTGTTGGTAAAATTCCCTTTGAAATGTAATAATATTATTCAGGATTTTAATGTGAATTTGTCACCTTGGACGTAACAGCGTTGTGATTTTTTTGGAGCAGACAATGGGCACTCGGGTAAAAAAATCCGATCGCAATCAGGTGATAAACGCAGTTATCGTACATCTTTCCTGGAGACCTTTGATTAAATATGTGGCATGCCGCAGGCTCTCGAGATTTCGTGATAATGACAATAAAAGTCCAGAATTCAATTGCTCTTGGGAAATGTTTGTTGTGACAACATCGCTTTGTTTAAAATTTGTATTGATAAATTTCGATACAATGGTTTAATCTAACGATTTCTATTGTATCTAAAGGTATAATTTATTTACACTACGTCTATTTCTTTTTTAATTAATTGATTATTACGCAATTCATAATGAATTAATTACCGTTGGTTATACGTTTGACCTGTATATTACAAGAAACGAACCGAAGTGAAAAGCAAATTGTTTTAGGGCATTTTATAATGGCCGCATTGGAAGGGAAGAATATAAATTGCTAATTTTGGCAGCGGAAGCCTGTAGTTAGGATGCATTTCAATGAAGATAAAAACCACGTGTAATACCAGTTTTGAGATGAAAAAGAAACTTGACACGGTTTCACACTTTAATGAAAAGCCACTAGTAGCCTATATGAATTTTAGCTTATTTTTACTGAATATTACGTAAGTCATTAAGCATTGTGCGAGATCGCATTCAACTGCAACATTTAAAATTGATTGCATTTCCCACAATAATTACCTATCCAGATATTGCATCAGTAGGTATCAATTTAAAGCACCTTTCACTCCTTTTCGTCTGCAATTCAAAGAAATATTACTTATGTTGAAATTGTATCTAAGCGATTTAATTAACAATCGCTGTTTGGTGGGCAAATTTTAGTACGACATGTGACATAACTTCCGTGATAGATTTTCTTGTGTTTTTATTTGTTCTATTTGTTTTGTAGATTTATCGTGGACATTGCGCTGATTTTAACGTATTTTATGGGAGGCAGCGTTTACATAGTATTCATTTCCGAATCTCTTAAGGAGGTAATATATAAAATCAAGCATTTAAAGAAACATTATTAATGTACTTTTTCTAGGTTGTGGATTATCACTTTCCAGAACTTAAATGGGGTATACATATATACATGGCTATTATTCTCTTCCCTATTATACTGTCATGTCAGTTCAGGCAGCTACGGTATTTGGTTCCCTTTTCCTTCTTGGCTAACATGTTCATGATCGTATCCTTCGCAATCACGTTATACCACATGTTTTCGGACATCACAGATTCAGAAGATCGAAGACTAGTTGGTAGCATATCTACCGTTCCGCTATTCTTCAGCACAGTCATCTTCGCGATGGAAGGAATTGGCGTAGTAATGCCTGTTGAGAACAGCATGAAGAAGCCTCAACAGTTCTTAGGATGTCCTGGTGTTTTGAACATTGCCATGTCAATTGTCGTCGCTTTATACTCAATCATTGGGTTCTTTGGTTACATGAAATATGGAGAAGCGACCCAGCCAAGTATAACATTCAATCTTCCAAACACAGTGTAAGTTATTCGAAAATTGCGTGAAAAAAATACTAATAACTTTATTTACAGTGACGCAGAGGTGGCCAAAATCTTCATAGCGCTTGCTGTCTTCTTCACCTACGCGCTGCAATTCCACGTACCAATGGATATTACCTGGAGGAAGTTGTGTGTAGACAGAATTCCAAAGAAGTACCACAACATTTCCCAAATTTCCATCAGAAGCTTGATTGTAACTGGATCCTTGGGAATTGCTGCGCTGGTCCCAGATCTAGAACCCATCATCGCTCTTGTTGGGTCAGTTTGCCTTTCAACTTTAGGCATCTTGATCCCTTCCATTGTGGAAACCGTTTTATGCTGGGATGGACGTCTAGGCTTCGGGAAGTGGCGCCTATACAAAAATATATTCTTGGGATGTTTCTCAATATTCGCCCTTATTTCGGGGTCATTCTTCGCGATAAAGGACATCATCGATGGGCCATCAAAACCACAAACATAATTATTTCATACTTTTTTAAAGACAACAGATATTAAGTGAATTCGTTTTCGGGTTCTAATGTACATAGAATATGAACAATATTTTATATGTGCGAGTAGATAATTGTAAATAACTAAAGTACTAATGGCATTTAAATCCAAATTAAATTATTGTAAGTTATAATTAGGTATTAATAGTGATGTTAATTTGTTACTCGTTATTCTGTTTATTTACAAAACTCTGGATAAAGGTAATTCCATCCTTGCGCTCTATTGTAAATAGTGATAAAGGAAAACTTGTAGTCTAGACAGTTCCAATAATTTATTTTATACCTAAAGTATAGTTTTTATAATAAAACAAAAATGTGATATTTGCAATTTTCTGCGATATTTTTTATTGATAGAATGTTGGTATTTATTTATAACTAAAATAACTGTAATTTTTATCCTCCAGAAAAAAAACATATACGTGTTATTATTGTTATTATTAAACCTCAAAACGCACACTAAAACTCCAAAGTACAAACGTGCAACTTAATTTTGCCAAACATTCGCATTCCACTGCTGATTAGTTCGATTCCTCTGCGAGAAATTATCGCTAGTATTCTTATTATCCAACTGGGGATAGAGTCCTGCATTCATCTCATGCCCCCTACCAGGATCATCTTGCACAGTACTTGTTTTTATTGTAGTAATATCAGCAGTGGCATTGCTGCTGAAGCACAGCAAACCTTCACGTTTCATCACCAGCATTAGAGAACCTGCCATCATAAGAATGCCTATTGTTATAAGCAGCCACTTAAAAACATCTAATAAACCTATCTTGGATAAATTTGAGGCCAAGAACTCGGCCACATCAGGAGGCAACGTAACTCCCTAAAATAATAAGTATAAGAACGTTTTCAGGCTCACAATGATAAAAATTTAAAACTACAATAGTATAAGTTCTGCCGCCAGAAACGTATACAGAATTAGAAATAGTTTATTGAAATATAACTAGTGCACGAAGTGCCAATGTCAATTTTGATCAAACTACTGAAGCACTACATTGATTTTTAAAACGTTTACATTTTCAGTGCTAGAAGTACCAAAGCGAATAATAATTACTTCCAGCATATCAATGTCACTATTTTACAGAATACATTTTTTTTATATATATTGAAGCAAATTTAGGATTGTCAGAAGAGGTCGAAACATATATACCATGGGATCAACTATTATTTAGATAATAGAAGCCCTTGAGAAGTTGGAAGTAAGTATGTCTTAACATGCAATTGCTTATTTGCAATTTTCCTAACTTGTTAAAAATTCATTTTTTTTATATATATTCAAGCAAATTTAAGATTGCTTCTGACAAGCCGAAACATATATACCATGGGATCAACTACTATTTAGATAATAGAAGCCCTTGAGAAGTTTGAAGTAAGAATGTCTTAACATGGAATTGCATGTTTGCAATTTTCCCAACTTGTTAAAAACTGACATTGGCACTTCTTGCACCAATCCACAGGTTTTACCTCCTCGATCCACAATACAGGAAAAATGCCTTCACTAACATTTTGCATAAGCTCAAAACCTTCCAGTCTTTTCAGGTGAATATTTACTTGTGCTCTCTTTCTCCCAGAAAGGGGCGTACCTGTTAACTATCAACGTTATTATTAATATTGCATCTAATAAAACACTTTGAGCAAAACAAATAATACCATTTTTTATGACGTTATTACATGTAAATTTTGGTTTATTTATACTCCTCCACCTCATTAGGCAGAAGAAGTATTCACTTACCGGTTCTAAGTTGGCATAATTTTCATGTAGTTCCTTGACTGGGTTTAATCCAGATACATAGTCGTGCAACGTTGGATCTCCTAAGTAAAAGTGTGGATATGATATCAATACAGGTGCCTTAAAGCAGGGAGTTATGTCAGCTAAACCACTTGGTGGGCAGTCGAGATAATCATCTCCTTCGTCTGTTGTACGCGTTGGGCAAAAACATTCGTTTTCTTTGGTCTTTCCCAACGACTCTGCTTTGCTAGTGTAACGTACTGAAGCCAAACCAAATTCTGATGATTCTTTTTCGTAGTTCACATATAGCGATCTAAAATAATATTGGATTATAAATATGCAAAAACCCAAGGGAGTAGTTACGATGAGAATTTCATGCACCCATTTCAAATGGTATGCATAATATACCGTTAGTTTGTTCAATATATTTTTCAACTCAAATAACTATTGCTGTAATAAATATGCAAAAACCCAAGGCAGTAGTTACGTTGAAAATGTCATGCACCTATTTCAAATGGTATGCATAATACCATTTTCACCAGTTTTTATACCAGTTTGTTTAATATATTCTTCAACTCTACTAGCCAAGGCAGTTGAAAATTTCATGCACCTATTTCAAATGGTATGCATAATATACCATTTTCACCAGTTTTTTATACCAGTATGTTTAATATATTCTTCAACTCTACTAGCCAAGGCAGTAGTTACGTTGAAAATTTCATGCACCTATTTCAAATGGTATGCATAACATACCATTTTGGCCAGTTTTTATACCAGTTTGTTTAATATATTCTTCAACTCTACTAGCCAAGGCAGTAATTACGTTAAAAATTTCATGCACCTATTTCAAATGGTATGCATAATATACCATTTTCACCAGTTTTTTATACCAGTTTGTTTAATACATTCTTCAATTCTACTAGCCAAGGCAGTAGTTACGTTGAAAATTTCATGCACCTATTTCAAATGGTATGCATAATATACTATGTTCACCAGTTTTTTATACCAGTTTGTTTAATATATTCTTCAACTCTACTAGCCAAGGCAGTAGTTACGTTGAAAATTTCATGCACCTATTTCAAATGGTATGCATAACATACCATTTTCACCAGTTTTTTATACCAGTTTGTTTAATATATTCTTCAACTCTACTAGCCAAGGCAGTAGTTACGTTGAAAATTTCATGAACCTATTTCAAATCGTATGCATAACATACCGTAAGTTTATTCAATATATTCTTCAACGCAATTAACTATTGCTGAAATAACCTTACCTGCAAAAGTCCTGTGCATATGCATAAAGCCTTGGTGCTCTCTTTTGACTAGTAATTGGTTCAAAGACAGTAGAATCGCTACCATTAATAGTATTGCAGTATTCATCGCCCCAAATATCCATGTGTTCTTCATCTTCATAGCTGTATATCTGCCCCCTTATGGAATTTTTCAACCCTCTGCCCATTTCCCAAGGGCCATCATCAGTGCCATTCAGCTAAGATACAGAGGTGCATAGAATACATGTTGTCTAACCGTGCTTGAGTGTATTTTAATTTAATTTTGTTCTCTAAGAATGTGAGAACAAATTTTGTTCTCGTATTCTTAATACCTACTTAAAAAAGCATAGAAAATAATATTGGTATATGACGAATAAATAAATTATGTACCTGTAATAATAAATTAAAAACCATGAATGTAAATAATATATAAATATGTCACATAAAATTAAAGATATTTGAGAACAACTCTGCAAATGATATGCTTAAACAATTTTGTAAACTCATTTTTAAGTGCAATCTTAAATATGTTTACTTATAACTACATTCTTGTTTAAAAGACAAAATACAAAATGTATTGAAGGAACTTCTCGGCATAATTTTAAAATAATTTGGTCGCAAATTTCACTTCCAAATTATTACTTACGATGACCAATTTTACAAAATAAAGTCAAACATTTAAGGTCAGAAAAAATAAAACAAATATTCAATTACTGAATCCATATATCTGTGTTTTACTTACTAACAAAAATTACCAACACTCACATTGCCCATAAAACGAACCTAATTAAGTTGTCACGATAATGATTTTAAAAATCAAATATAACGTAAAGTATTATCAGTAAATCAAAAGCCAAATAAATATTACAAATTATGAGAATTTGTATAAATACTTTTGTATAAAATTTTGTATTTGTATAAATACAAAATTTATCTCCATAAATGACTTGGCATGTTCAGCTACAATATTTTGTTCTCTGTAATAATAAATTAAAAGCCATGAATGTAAATAATATATAAATATGTCACATAAAATTAAAGATATTTGAGAACAATTCTGCAAATAATATGCTTAAGATATATCAAAAGTTTGTAAACTCATTTTTAATTACAATCTTAAATATGTTTACTTATAACTACATTCTTGCTTAAAAGACAAAATACAAAATGTATTGAAGGAACTTCTCGGCATAATTTAAAGATAATTTGGTACACGAAGTCGCAAATTTCACTTTCAAATTATTACTTACGATAACCAATTTTACAAAATAAAGTCAAACATTTAAGGTCAGAAAATATAAAATAAAGATTCAATAACTGAATCCATATATCTGTGTTTTACTTACTAACAAAAATAACTAACAGACACATCGCCCATAAAACGAACCTAATTAAATTGTCACGACAATGATTTTAAAAATCAAGTATAACGTAAAGTTTTATCAGTAAATCAAGAGCCAAATTAATATTACAAATTATGAGGATTTGTATAAATACTTTTGTATAAAATTTTGTATTTGTATAAATACAAAATTTATCTCCATAAATGACTTGGCATGTTCAGCTAAAATATTTTGTTCTCTAAGAATATGAGAAATGAATATGAGAACAAATTTTGTTCTCATATTCTAAATACCTACCTAAAAAGGCATAGAAAATAACATTGGTATATGACGAAATAATAAATTATGTACCTGTAATAATAAATTCAAAGCCATGAATGTAAATAATATATTAATATGTCACATAAGATTAAAGATATTTGAGAAAAACTCTGCAAATGATATGCTTAAAGAGTTTCTAAAGTTTGTAAACTCATTTTTAAGTACAATCTTAAATATGTTTACTTATAACTACATTCTTGTTTAAAAGACGAAATACAAAATGTATTGAAGGAACTTCTCGGCATAATTTTAAGATAATTTGGTCGCAAATTTCACTTCCAAATTATTACTCACGATAACCAATTTACAAAATAAAGTCAAACATTTAAGGTCAGAAAATATAATATAAATATTCAATAACTGAATCCATATATCTGTGTTTTACTTACTAACAAAAATTACCAACAGACACATTGCCCATAAAACGAACCTAATTAGGTTGTCACGATAATGATTTAAAAAATCAAATATAACGTAAAGTATTATCAGTATATCAAGAGCCAAATAAATATATACAAATTTTGAGAATTTGTATAAATTCTTCTGTATAAAATTTTGTATTTATATAAATACAAAATTTATCTCCATAAATGACTTACCTTGGGAATTACTCCTTGTAGAAAATATTCTTTAATCGAAACGAACGTGTGGTTTAAAATTAAGTCATTTTCAGTTAAAAATAATAAATCATGTTCCTAATATAATTTAGTATTATCTTAAATAAAATCGGTTTAAAAATATTTCAATGTTTCCATTTAAAATGGATTCCATTTTTTACAACTATTTTTAAGCAGGCAATAGTCAACGTCATTTTTAATTGCATTATACAGGGTGTATCAGCCAAGTGGAATAAATTCAATAATAAATAAATGGGGGCGTGTTCGAAAAAACGCTCGGACACGTCGATTGTTATTTTTAGTTGCGCATTTTTTTCAACAAAAACTTTTTATACACGGTGTGTCATGTGACCGTGGCCAATACCAACTTTCTTATTTTAAATGCAACACCTGGTATATTATTCAATTTTTGGATTCTACAGAAAATTCTAGACATATTTCATGTACAATGTCCTATACCTATCTTCAACTGTTTCGGAAATATTAAGTGTGTATATTAAGACGAATAATGCTTGCGATTAGATCGGTCACGCCTGAGATGTTGAGTAACGTTAGAAGAAATTTCTATTTAAGATTAGGATGTTGCCAAGACGTTCACGGCGAGCATTTTGAACATCTCCATTGAAATTTATTGTTTTTTTTTTGTTTTTTTACATTATCAAGAAATAATACAGTATTACTTATTAGTTTTTGAGTGTGTTGTAACGAATTTCTGTAATCAAATAATTTTCTTTTTTTAATGTTAATTTTTGCAATAAATCTGAAATCACTTAATATTTCCGAAACAGTTGAAGATAGGTATAGGACATTGTACATGAAATATGTCTAGAATTTTCTGAAGAATCAAAAAATTGAATAATACACCAGGTGTTGCATTTAAAATAAGAAAGTTGGTATTGGCCACGGTCACATGACACACCCTGTATAAAAAGTTTTTATTGAAAACAATGCGCAACTAAAAATAACAATCGACGTGTCCGAGCGTTTTTTCGAACACGCCCCCATTTATTTATTATCGAATTTATTCCATTTGGCTGATACACAGGGTATAGTGTTTTTGCATTAATTTTTATATAAAAAATTTTACTACATATCGATACATAAAAAAACCAAATATTTATTTTAATTGAGAAACAAAAAGTTCAAAAACCATGTAACTAAAATAAACAATAAAATATTTTCTACACACTTTTTAGAAACAACCATTCAGAAAAAAATTAAGGCTTATAACTTCGACTATGCTTAATTTTTTTTTAATAATTGTTTATTTTAAATTTTGTACCAGTACAATTAATAGCTCATATAAATAACATTCTATGTAATATCATTTTACTCTACATCGGTATACGAACGGCTCAAATAAACACTATCTTGGAACTAACTCTTCATAAAAAGATCCAATCTCCAAAATGATTATTTCCAACTGTTTATTTGACCTATTGTTCTTAAATCTTCTATTGTTTGTTATATATAGAGCAAATAACTTCTAAAATGCTGAACCTTACTAGTTGAAAAAGTTATCGCTGTGACGAATTAGTTGATATAACAAATTGCTCAATTTCACGTTTTAAAACATTTAAATAACAATGATTAGTAAAACCAGATTTTACTGAAATACATTTGTTTGATGTAGATTTAAATTTCGATGAGCATTATTCCCTAACTGGTCAGTTACTTAGTAAATGTCTTAAATTATATATTAATGTCATGTTTAGTGTTTAATTGAACTTTTTGAATATTACCACGAGCGAAAATCGAATATATGACTATTAATAATAATAATAGTAATAACAACAATAATAATCCTTGCAACTCCTCCATCTGTGACTTAAATACTGTCTCTAGACTATGTCACACTGATTTTTCAGATGTTTTTGTTCGAAAATTCAACAGAACGAAGTAAATTTATGTTCAAACACGAAGATACAATATAGTATTACATTGTTTCCAATCATACCATACAGTATTATTAGTAATATTAGTATTATTATTAGTATTATTAGTACAGCCATACAGTATTGCAAACTGTATGGCCATCATAATATCGTGCAATCAACAATTATTTAGATAAGGGGCGGTATGACTGTGTCAGTATTATGGAACCTGCCAAAAAAAATTGAAGAAGAACTTGGTTATGGATCCCTACGTAGCTATGGATCTTCTTTTGACATATCAAGGGCTTCTTTTATCTAAATCATTGTTGATCGCATGGTATATATGTTTCGACCTCTTCTGACATAATCCCAAATTTGCACGAATATATAAAAATAAACTAACTTGCATTTATTCAATTGAATGTGTGAGTTGAAAAGGGGGCAGATTCCTCCACAGGAGGAAGATTTTGGGGCAAAAAGATTATTTGGAAAATCGATCGTATTACAAGAAAAGTTATAATTGATAATTTGTATAGAAATATAAATATAAAATTTGAAGAAGGACTTGGTTATGGATCCCCACAAAATACAGGCCTATCATGATTTGCTGCCACCAGATTTTAACCAGATTTCGACCTCTTCTGACATAATCCTAAATTGGCATGAATATATATATAAAAAAAATAACTTGCATTTAATCAATAGAATGTGTGAGTTGAGAAAGGGGCTGATTCCTCCACAGGATTTTTGGAAACAAAAATTTAAGATTTTTTTTTAAATCGATCGTATACAAGAAAAGTTACAATTTATAATTTGTAGCTATAGTTGACAAGCTATAGTTCGTGCAAATTACTCAGGGGTTCACTTCTTGTGAATACGGGGGTGGCGATCCCGAGGTACCCTAGCTGGATTCTCACTTTATTTCAACATGTCTTGGGTGAGATCCCTTCTATCTTTCAGCTTTCCTATGAGATCTCTCTTGATCAACTCTTGCTCGTTTCCGACCCCGACGCTATTAGAGCATTCGAGGGCTAGGGGTCTCTATTTTATTAAAACTTTTGTTCAACACTCCAACTCACCAACCCGTCCCAGCGTGGTGTTTTATGGCTAAAATCCCTCCAAATATCATGGCGATTTATAAAACAAAGGAATTGAGTCCCCATGTAGGAAAAGTCAAATCCCTCACCTTTAAGGTCTGCCTCACGGAATCTGGGGATGGCAAAAATCGCTTATGACTCCAAACACCCGCGTAAACGTAAACTTAACTTGACAATCGGAACATATAATATCCGTTCAATGAATCACGACGACAAAATCCACGAGCTAAAAGAAGAGCTCACAAACATAGAGTGGGACATAATAGGGTTAGCAGAAATGAGACGGAAAGACGAACAACGAATGATACTTAACTCAGGTAACACACTCTATTGGAAAGGTAATAAAAATGATACCAACGGTGGCGTCGTGTTCATGGTACATAAGAAACTGTCCAAAAACATACAGGCCTTTAAGGGATTATCAAACCGTGTGGCCTACCTCATAATCAAATCATAAAGAGTAACACTAAAAATCATCGAGGTGTATGCCCCAACAAGTACATACGAAGACGAAGACGTGGAAATTTTCTATGAAGATATCACCAAAGCCATGGATCAACGTAAGACTCGCCTGACTATCATCATGGGCGATTTCAATGCGAAACTAGGCAAAAAACTAGACAAAGATGATACCAAAATGGGAAACTTCGGCTACGGAAATTGAAATGAGCGAGGTGCTAGGCTAATAAACTTTATGGAAGGAAGAGAACTATATGCCATGAATTCATTTTTCAATAAAAGGCCTCAAAGGAAATGGGGCCTGGATTAGTCCAAATTCGACAACAAAAAATGAAATCGATTTTATTCTCTCTACTATCAAATCCGCTGTTAAAAATGTAACAGTTCTTAACAGATTTAGCACCGAAACGACCATAGGCTGGTTAGATCAAAATTAAGCGTAGACATTAACCATGGCACGATACGAAATATAAAGGCCAGATATGGAAAACTTGATATGAATAAACTGCAACACAAAAGTTTATATATAGAAAAAATAAGAGCTTGTCTAGCAGAAAAAATAAATCAGGAGGAGAAGGAAATAAACCGAATAGAGAAATAACTCACAAAAACACTAGTTACCGTAGCAAAAGAAGTAGCAAAAACAGAGGGCAAAAAAGATAATTACATTAACGAACCAACAAGAAGACTAATCGAACATAGAAGAATACTGAATGAACAGGGGATGAGACAATCAATAGAATACACAAAGCTGAATAGAACCATTAAGAAAATGATAAAAGAAGAAAGAATGCGAATACAAGAAGACTGAGTACAATCCATCATCGAAAATAATAAAAACATGAAATGTCTAAGACCCAGACTGGGCAAATCAGAAATAAATAAATTCAAAGATGAAAAGGGCAATGAAGCAAATACTAAAACAGAAATTATTAGAATTGAAAATTACTACTCGAACTTGTACCAATCAAAGAAAAACCTACAAGAAGACGTAAAAAAGCGACTTACATCAAAGATAGTGAACATAAATTTGGAACTTCAACCCGAAATATCCAAATCAGAAATAAGAGTCTCACTGAAACAATTAAAGAATAATAAGGCAGCGGGCAAGGACGGAGTTACTGCCAAAATGGTAAAAATTGGAGGAAAACCTGTTATTGATTGTCTTCACCTTCTCCTAAATCAAATTTTAACAAAAAAGAAAATTCCAGATAATTGGAACGAAGCTATTACATTACTTCTATTCAAAACAGGAGCCAAGAGAGAATTACAAAAATATCGTCCCATAACCCTAATAAGTATCATGTATAAGCTCCTAACCAAAATACTAACAAACCGACTTACCAGAAAATTCGATGATTACCAACCCAGAGAACAAGCAGGCTTCAGGAAGATATTCAGCACACAAGACAATCTGCTGACAATGAAGATCTTAATAGAGTGAATAAACGAGTACAAAATACCATTATTCGTAACATATGTAGATTTCGAAAAAGCTTTCGATTGCGTAGAACATTGGGCAATAAAGAACTCCCGAATAAACAGCCGGATCGATTATACGTACACTAGCCTACTGTCAAACATCTATCAAAATGCTACATCAGTACAAATATACGAAGGAACTAAACCAATAACGATTGCAAGAGGCGTAAGACAAGGAGACACTATATCACCAAAATTATTTAGTCAAGCATTGGAGGATATTTTTAAAAATCTGGAATGGGATGAAAGTGGCATCAAAATATGTGGACAACGACTAAATCACTTAAGGTACGCGGACGACATAGCATTATTTGCAAACAATAAAGCAGAGCTACAGAATATGTTAAGAGAGCTAGACCATCAAGCCGCAAAGATTGGCCTTAAAATGAATTATTCGAAAACAAAGATACTAACTACACTACTCAAAACAATTAACGCATATTGATGGAAATGGATTTAAGTAAGCTTAGATTGAAATAAAAACAAAACACAGTTTATGCATTTATCTGTCTAAGAATATTGTTGCACTAATAATCAAAATCATTAATTTGATAGTGTTTAGAAAAATAATTTCTTTTAAATGTCCAAATAACAAACTGAGCGGTTCTACTTTAAATTTAAAATTTCGTCGGTTCTGTGTTCTAAAACTACGTTTAAATAATGGAAAACAATAATAGACGCAATACAAGACATTTAACAGATGGTGAAGCTCAATCTGCAGTTCTTCTTCTCCGGGAAGGGCTGACACAAGTGAGAGTGGCTCAAATTTTAAATGTGGCCCAATCCTCCATTAGTAGGGTGTACCAACGTTTCCGAGAAACTCATGGATATTACAGACGCCGAGTACAAGGACAACTAAGGGCCACAAATCCAATAGAAGACCGTTTCATAACACTTTCTGCTCGCAGAAATAGAACAGTTACCGCTAGATTCTTACAAGACTCGTTACACCGAGTGCACAATACAAGAATTTCAGATCAAACAGTTAGAAACCGACTACATGAAATCCATTTAAATGTTAGATGTCCAGCAACGGGCCCTCGTTTAACCAGGGAACATCCAGTACGGCGACTTGCTTTTGCAAGAGAACATGTGGTTTGGACTCACCAGCAATGGGCGAATATTTTGTTCTCGGATGAGTCGAGATTCACTCTTTCATCCAACGATCGATGTCACAGAGTGTGGAGAACTCCAGGGACTCGATTTTCCCAATGCAATATCCGCCAATTGGATGCCTTTGGTGGGGGCGGAATCATGGTTTGGGGAGCAATCAACTCACAAGCACGTACAGAGTTACATGTGTTTCATAACGGAACTTTAAATGCAGACAGGTATATCCGAGATGTTTTAGAACAATATGTCATGCCATTTGCTCCATTCATTGGCCATGATTTTCTGTTAATGCATGACAATGCCCGCCCACACACCGCACAAATAGTGCAACAGTATCTCCAGAGGGTTAATATCGAAGCAATAGACTGGCCAGCAAGATCACCCGACTTAAATCCTATAGAGCACATGTGGGACAATCTTGGCAGACGACTAAGAAGTAGGCTAAATGTACCACAAACTCTAAACGAGTTATCTGAAGCACTTGTGGAAGAATGGAATAACATTCCTCAGCAGCTAGTGGAAAATTTAATTCTCAGCATGGAAAGGCGTTGTAGGGCAGTAATATGAGCCAGAGGAGGGAACACCGAGTATTAAAACTATAATTCTAAACAGATACCAGTAATTTTGAAAAATTTGTTTTATGATATTTTGAGTATTTTTTGTTAACTTCAAATATCTGTTCCTAATTTTCTTTAAATTTTATCAACATTATTTTAAATTTTGTTATTCTTTGAACCACTAACATAATAAATTGAAAAATATAAAAAATAAATTAAAAAGTCATGTTTTTTTGGATTATGCGATAATTGTTTTGAGTAGTGTAATACAGAGGAAGATGCTACAGTACAAATAGGAAACAAATCACCTGGGACACCTAATAAAACTCAACAAAGATAATCAAACCAGCGAAATAAAAAGAAGAGTTAGGCTTGCATGGGTAGCTTTCGGAAAGTTGAGTTTTATCCTAAAAAACAAAAAGTACCCACATTGCCTAAAAACAAGACTTTTTAATCAGTGCATACTTCCTGTCTTTACATACGGGGTACAAGTATGGACATTCACAAAGGCCAATATGGAGAAAACTGCTGCAGCTCAGAGAGCTATGGAAAGACAGATGCTCCACATACGACTATCAGATAGGAAAAGAAACGTATGGATCCGAGAAAAAACTAAAGTTAAAGATGTAAGCGAGGAAGCTGCAAAGCTAAAATGGAAATTTGCTGGTCATAACATCAGACAAATCGATGAAAGATGGAACAAACTTATTGTACACTGGAGACCATGGGAAAATACGAGAGGACGAGGAAGTCCACAAATGCGTTGGGCAGACGACATTAAGAAACATGCAGGAAATAAATGTACTGAAATAGCAAGCAGTAGAGAGGAATGGAAGCAACTTGGGGAGGCCTATGTCCAAAGATGGACGACAGAAGGCTGAATAGAAGAAGATTCAATTGAAATTTTAGATGTAACTGTTTTTATACATTTCTAATTATGAATTACGTTGTATCATCGACACATTTCAAGAAAGGAAGTAAAGGAAGTCATATCTACTGTATTGTTCACAAATTATTTATTTATTAAATACTGACTTCGCGTCTTCTAAATAAGAGAATTAAATATACTGTATTAAGTTAGTAGCGAATTTAATAGTAATTGATTTAAATTAATAAATTTCAAATAAAGTAAATTATGTACACATATAAAACCATATATTTTCAATATATTTATCTTTCAATGTCATCATTTTACAAATAGCTAGTCTACCTGCATATCATATCACATAATTACATGAACATACATACGTGCATACACAATGTGCATCTGTTTACAATTATTTGATTACTTGTACTATCTGATCAATTATTGGATATATAGATCATTATTATAAAGATTACGAGTAGCCACTACATTACAAATTATTAAAACAATTTATACAGACACATGAGCATTACTTTATAATGATTTCAATAACTTTAAATTACATTTCGAATATTATCAGACTTTGTACCAATAGTTTATTTGTTTCTATAAATGTTTTACTTTTCAATCGATTACACTTTATCTTGTATGTTTAATAATCCAAACCCTCCAGAAGGAACTTTTATATTTGTCATGAATGAAAATGTTCAACGTGGTATTCGAAATTAACGATTTGTGAATTACGTGCAATTTTAAAATAATTCATGCAAACTATAGATGAAGATACATTGAAGAATAGCCGTTGTAGAATGGATTTTTGAATGCAAAGTTCTTCACTCAACTAGTCTTCAATCGAAAATTGCTATGAATAATTTTTTTCTAGTATGCTATTAAAACTCAGCGATTTGTGAATTACATGTAATTTTTTGAAATTCGTGAAACGTATAAATGAAGATAAATTGAAGAATAGCGATTACACAACAGATTTTTTTATGTAAAGTTCTTCATTTAGGTAATCTTCAATGTAAAATTGCAATGAATGAAAATGTTCAACGTGGTATTAGAAATTAACGATTCGTGAATTACGTGCAATTTTAATATAATTCATGCAAACTATAAATCAAGATACACTGAAGAATAGCGATTGCAACACGGATTTATGAATGTAAAAGTCTTGAATGTAGTCTTTAATAGAAAACTGTTATGAATCAAATGTTTCCAGTAAGCTATTAAAAATCAGCGATTTGTGAATTACTTGCATTTTTTTGTAATTCGTGAAACGTATAAATGAAGATACATTGAAGAATAGCGATTACACGACAGATTTTTTTATGTAAATTTCTTTATTTCGGTAGTCTTCAATGGAAAATTGCAAAGAATGAAAATTTTCAACGTGGTATTAGAAATTAACGATTTGTGAATTACGTGCAATTTTAATATAACTCATGCAAACTATAAATGAAGATACACTAAAGAATAGCGATTGCAACACGGATTTATAGATGTAAAGGTCTTCACTTAAGTAGTCTTCAATAGAAAATTGCTATGAATAAAATGTTTCCCTTATGCTATTAAAAATCAGCGTTTTGTGAATTACATGAAAGTTTATGTAATTCGTGAAAATTATAAGTGAAGATACATTGAAGAATAGCGTTTACACAACAGATTTTTGGATGTAAAGTTCTTCATTTGGATAGTCATCAATATAAAATTGCAATGAATAAAAATTTTCAACTTGGTATTACGAATTACGTGCAATTTTAATATAATTCGTGCAACCTATAAATGCAGTTACACTGTCACTGAGTAAAGTTTACTCTCACTGAGTAAAGCATTCTTAAGATTCAGAATTTAGTAGAAAAAGTATTTCTGAATCTGAATAATGTAAAAAATTCGAAAAATGTGTAGAATTTATTCAACTCTTCGTTTGTAAACTACCAATTTTGTGAGAACCGACAAGTTTTGCATCTTGACAATAAAATAACTGGCTTTTGATTTGTAGAAGATAATCTTGTAAAAGGAGTCATACATTCTTAAGATTCTGAATTTGGTAGAAATGGTATTTCCGAATCTTAATAATGCGAAAAATTCGAAAAATCTGTAGAATTTAATTAATTATTCATTTATAAACTACCATTTGTGTGAGAACAGACAAGTTTTGCATCTTGACAATAAAATATCTGGCTTTTAATCTGTAGAAGATAATCTTGTAAAAGGGGTAATTCATTCTCAAGATTCAGAATTTGGTAGAAAGGGTATTTCTGAATTTGAATAATGCCAAAAGTTTGAAAAATTTGTAGAATTTATTTAACTCTTCGTTTGTAAACTATCAATTGTGTGAGAACCCCCAAGTTTTGCATTTTGACAATAAAATATCTGGCTTTCGATCTGTAGAAGATAATCTTGTAAAATGGGTAATTCATTCTTAAGATTCAGAATTTGGTAGAAAGGGTATTTCTGAATCTGAATAATGCCAAAGATTTGAAAAATTTGTAGAATTTATTTAACTCTTCGTTTGTAAACAGTCAATTGTGGGAGAACCGACAAGTTTTGCATCTTGACAAAAAAATATCTGGCTTTTGATCTGTCGAAGATAATCTTGTAAAAGGAGTAGTTTCACATTCGTAGATTTCACAAGATTCTTGACACTACAAAAAATTGTAAGTTTCTAGAATGTGTGATAAATAAAAAAACTCTCTTCATTCTAAAGATATACAACTTTGTATGAATATCAATCCCGAATAGCAACAACAATATATGTTAAATAGTCAAAGTCAGAAGAATATATCATCAGCTTAGAGATAAAGCTTATTAAGTAACATTTCAAGCGAAAATGAGTTAGATATGTTTCCCCTACAACAATGCATATGCAGTATTTGGTGTTTAAACATTTAGAGTAGTTTAGTTGACACTATGCTGGTATTGAATAATCTCGAACTGTCTTTTTGACTAAGTCATTTTTTATTGTAAGCCCACGATTTTCACAATTATTTATAAGTATTCTATTGCGAATTATGTTATTAGGACTTTGCTCACTTCAGTTTTGAAAAATTCATATAATTAAGGGCCAAATAATTATTCATCTGGATTTGGCCAAGGCAAAATTATATGCGTTAGAACAAAAATTGTAAACTGTAAAACTAACAAACAGGATATACAAAGGTTAATGCTAAAATAATTATCATCATTATTTGCTTGACTGACATCACATTTTTATTTTTATGAATAAGTTATGTGAAGTAATATTCTGACTATAATATGGATTTTTTCGCCAACAATTTTGTATCAGTTATCTAGTGTTGGATATCCCAATTTCATTTCGCATGTGATAACAAAATTTGCGGACATTCTCATCTTTCTTAATTGAAGCTTTTATTCTGACGATTTTAAATAGAATTTTTACTGAAATTCAAAATTGGAATCATTATTTTATCAGGAAATATATTTAGTTTTATTGCAGTGTGTAATGTTTGATCCAAATAAACGGCGTCGTTCCGACAAATATAAATTATTACATTAAAATAATTATTAGTTGGCCTTGGAGTTCGAGCAATTAAACGTTCTCTAATAGCCCAAAAAATCAGGTTTTAATTTTAATGAAAACTGTATTTGTTAATATAATATTAAATAAATAAGTGCATAATTACGGTACTTAAAGAATGTTCTTGCAGTAAATTTATTCAAGCTGATTTTTTATAGCGACTATTATTTCTTTGTAGTTCACTGTAATATTCTATCAATCTATATTCTAAACCGAATTGGCTTTAAGTAGTTATACTAGGACAGTTCCAGATCGCCCCCCGCGAAGATTTCGATTAATTTAATCCGCGGTTTAATCGAACTTTTGATTCGCGTAATTAGAGCAATTGTATGCAAATACCGCGGAATAGCTGGCGTAATTAGAGCAATTGTATGCAAATACCGCGGAAAATCGCGTAATTAGAGCAATTGTATGCAAATACCGCAGATAATTACCGCGATTATCCCATTAAAACGCGAATCCGCCGCTTTAATGCTCTAATTACCCCCAAATTGCTCTACTTACGCGAATCAAAAGTTAGATTAAACCGCGGATTAAATTAATCGAAATCTTCGCGGGGGGCGATCTGGAACTGTCCTAGTATAACTACTGCTTTATAAAAATATATTTTACGGTGCTTTAGTTCTTCATATAGCATTGTTTATAGCATAACGTGAACA
Organism: Othius punctulatus; assembly: GCA_951805005.1. Classification (NCBI taxonomy): domain Eukaryota; kingdom Metazoa; phylum Arthropoda; class Insecta; order Coleoptera; family Staphylinidae; genus Othius; species Othius punctulatus. The sequence goes on from OX638142.1 coordinate 65,118,104, forward strand.
TTCATTACATTACGAAGTTAATTGTGGTGAATAAATGACAAGAATTTCACCAAACAAGTATTTATATAACTGTGTGGAAGTATGTAAATTATCAATAGCTATACATATTTTGTGAAATTATTGAGTTTTATTCACCCTGATCAGTCATCACGTATCAAAAGAAGATAATTTGAAAATACAACTTACATGTCCAAACATTGAAAATATGAAGTCTTGGCCATTCTCAGCTTGCCTAATGGTCTTCGGCAGCATTCCTTTCATTGCACTGCAGACATACTCTACGAAACATACATATCAAATCATCTTAATTTGGAGAAAAATGATTGTACCTACGGACTTCCGGAGCTTGGCAATATAGACGTACTCCATCAAATAATATGTCTCGTACTTTCGTTGTTAAGAAAATATCTTTCGCTCCTGGATATAAGTAAGGTATAGCTTCGCTAATTGCCGGCAAGGCAGTTGGGAGCATTATGTTGACCTGAAGAGCTGTTCCCTAAAAAATGTCGGAAGCAATTATTTGTTACAATAGGATTTTCGTAACTTACAACTAAAGCGGCGTTAATTACGGTGACTAAATCATCTTGATCACGGCATCCGCTGTCCGTTTTATTGAAGACATACGTCTTTTTAAGTATGTACTTTAAAACATCGCGATCCTCATCAACTGATATATCTTCTCTTACTCTAAATTCACTAAAATTCAAATTATATTAATACAACTTAATTAAACAGAATGCCTTTACGTACTCGTAAACATAAGGTCCAATCTCTTTCACAATTGGATGGGCCCCGTTTTGTACCTCATTTGGATTTGTGACATTAAAAAATGATATTTTGAATTTTAGCGGAAAAGGCTGCTTCTGCCAAAAAGTGTACGCCTGAGTGCCTGGCACAAGATCAATATTCTGAAAACAATGTTATTAATAAGGTTGAAGTAGCAATAGGTTTTGCAATTAAATACCTTGTGAATTTCTTTGTTGACAAAGTAAGGAAACAGGTACCATGATCCCAGGACTCCAAACGCCAATACCATAAATCCTGAGATACCTAATATTAGAGGGCAATGTTTGTGCATTTTGACGAGATTTGGCGGATACTGTATTAAATAAAAACTATCACGGAGAGAATGGCGGCGTATCTACTTTTCTATCTAAATTACATATGTTTTTGATGTGCTTATGCACACACCGACGCCAAGGTTTGCACTAATTCCAGTTACGTAATTACTTTTTTCAATTTCCACCGTTCGATTGAAAATGCCTCGTTTGATATGGGTGTACCTCCGTCATGACAATCTGAATCACGAATTCTGGTGGCATTTTAAATTACGAATACCATGATCATTAAGGTCGCTCTATGACCAATATTTATTATTTACCGCAATCGCTATAATAACGTAGATTCGATCTGCACATAGAATAATTATGTTCGATACCCATCGCGTAATTTCATCAATATATTTAATTAAAATTAGAGCTATTTATGAGGAATTACTGGTGGAATGGTTGATATCATTTTAATGTACACAAGGAGCGCTATTTTTGTCACCCAATAATCACTCTTTTTTATTACGTCCAACATTATTTAAAAAGTAGACGCATCTTGTGTGCACTACTTACTTGGGAGAAAATACTCCTACAGCAATAAATAACTGGTTTTCATCCTAAACTCAAACTGCGAACTTTCTAATTTAAAGAATTATATTATATTTTCTAACTAACATATTTTTCACAATTATCTTTACTTAAACTGCTCGATAGAATCATATAAATCTGCGCACATCATATTAACGTTAATATAATCGCTGTAGGTACACACGTTTGCTCAATAAATTATGTTACTGCGTTAAGAAAACTAAATAAAATAAGTATTCCAATTATCTAAACTAACCGTGGAATTCTTACTAAATAAGCAATTACGTAAAACAAACATTTATGTTGCACTTGGCATTGAATTTCCAATATAGGTTAAGTGATAAACAATTGCGATTATGTAATATATATATTTTCATTTATTAATAATAATATAATCATAATTAGCAGCGACTAAATACGGTTTACGTTTTTTTTAAATGTCTATTTCATGTATGTATATTATATACCATAATCAACGAAATCAAGGTTATCCGAGGTTTGGTAATGACGAATTTAAATATTAATAATGCTTAATAATAATATTAATAATAATAATAATTTATTAATGTCTCTATTCTCTAACACTCATACACATGTCATGTCAGGTTTAATTTAAATTACACATAATAGAATATATTTATTTATTACATAATTAGAATATAATACAAAGAGTGTAATTAATAATTAATTATTAATATACATACAACGGGTATTATTATTCATGAATATCAGTAATATATTTAGAACTTGAGTTTTATTCTAATGGCGTGTCCTTACATATCTCTGTGTAGGGAAATTAGCCAAGATTAACGCTTTAAAATCTATGAAATACAAATATTTTCAGAAATGAATCTAGAAAATGATAATAACGACTATTGTAAGTTAATTTCATTAATATCTAGAAAAATCATGACCTAATATTCTGACTCCAGGAATTGAATGCAAAAATGCATACAATGCAAATTATAATGCTCTCATTCAACTAGATAAAATGCAGGAAATCTAGAAAATGTCAACGTTTCTGTCATTCAAGTCCATGAATTGCTCAAAAATTTTATAATATTGAAGATGAATTGCAGAAACCACTGAAGATACAAATTACTAATGCCATGAAACAGCTAAAAATAAATTACACAATTACAAGAGTCTATAATTGACTTTTATTCTAATGGTGTATCCTATTATCTCTCCATAGAGAAATTAGCCAAAATCAATGATTCTAAATCAGGGAAATACAAATCATTCCAGAAATATTGGTTCTTTGTTATCTATTTATTCTTTTGCCTATCTAAATTTCAGTGTAAGGCCTTATACAAGAATTTACAATTGACTTTTATTCTAATGGTGTATTCTATTATCTCTCCATAGAGAAATTAACCAAGATCAATACTTCTAAAGCTGGGAAATACAAATAATTCCGAAATAAATCTAGAAACTGATAGTAACGATTATTGTGAGTTAATTCCAGAAATAATTAGAAAAATCAAGAACGAATGTTTTCACTCCAGGAGATTAAATACAAAAATGCATACAATGCAAATTACTAATGCTCTCATTCAACTAGATAAAATGCAGGAAATCTAGATATTGTCAACGTTGCTGTCATTCAAGTCAATTAATTGCTGAAAATTTATAATATTGGAGATGAATTGCAGAAAATACAAATTACTAATTCCATGAATCAACTAAATAAATTGCACAATTACGAGAATTTATAATTGACTTTTATTCTAATGGTGAATCCTATTATCTCTCCATTGAGAAATAAACCAAAATCAATACTTCTAAATCTGGGAAATACAAATAATTCCGGAAATAAATCTAGAAAATGATAATAACGATTATTGTGACTTAATTCCAGGAATATCTAGAAAAATCAATCATGAATGTTCTGACTTCAGGAGATGAAATACAAAAGTACATATAATCCACATTACTAATATTCACATTCAACTAGACAAAATGCAGGAGATCTTGAAAATATCAACGTTGGTATCATTAAAGCCCATTAATTGCTGAAAATGGATAATATTGAAGATGAATTGTAGAAAATACAGAAGATGCAAATGACTAATACAATAAAACAACTAAATACACAATAACAAGAATTTATATATCATTCCAGCAATAACTTAACAAAAGCTATCAATAAAGTCCATGAATTGCACGAAATAATAAACTGCTAAGTGTAATAATTCAGCTTTTTGAAAGCAGAAATTCTAAAATATGTCAACAGAATTCACATTAATTCTTATTTCTTACATATTAATTTAATTAATTGCTCTTTATATTGCAGTTCATGTTTAAATGGACATGTAGAATCATTTCATCTTTTCTGAATCATTGTGAATCTCAAATAACTTTTCAGTGCTGAAAACGACGTCTCCGAAATGCACTCAGGACTTAGTTAATACATTCCTTATGAATTTCACAAAATTACGAATAAATCTCGTATTGAAGCACTTCTAGGTTTTGAAAACTTACCCTTCTTTCAGTACAGACATCTTTCAGTACCCTTCTTTCTGTAGCAGAAATTATAAAATATTTCAACATAATTCACATTAATTCTTATTTCTTACATATTAATTTAATAAATTGCTCTTTATATTGCAGTTCATGTTTAAAGGGATATGTAGAATCATTTCATCTATTCTGAATCATTGTGAATCTCAAATCACTTTTCAGTGCTGAAAACTACGTCTCCAAAATGCACTCAGGACTTAGTTAACACATTCCTTATGAATTTCACAAATTTTCGTAATAAATCTCGTATTAAAGCACATCTAGGTTTTGAAATCTTACCCTTCTTTCAGTATAGAATCGCAAAATCGCAGATCAATGCATTTTGTTCATCTTATGTTGAAGATAACTTATTAGGCAAAATGGCTTCAGGAAAATTTATTTTTTACAACAATGTACCTACAGAATTATGTAAAGTTTTCTCGTGGACATGTTATTTTAGAAAAAGTTAAAAATATTTTCCCAGCATTCTTTCTATCAGATACATTTTTATAGACTTTTGGATTTATTATTTTTATATGTAAATTTTTATAGGTTCAAGTAATTTACTTTTTTTTTAATTAATACATTATATTTTGTAATATTTAAATTATTATAGTTATAATTGTCAATATTATATCAAATAATCAGCGCCGTATTTAGGTACTGTGGGGCCCCTAAGCACACAACTTTTGGGGCCCCCTACAAAGTTGAAAATATATTTTAAATAAGAAATTATATTATATATCAGACTTAAATGGTGCTATTTTATTCGATAATAGGCTGTACATTTTAACTTACCTTTTAATTCCGGTGGTAAAGTTGCCTACATAGTTATAAAAAAAAAATTAAAACACCCTTTTTTCAGTACTCTTCAAAATTGCAGATCAATGCACTTTGTTAATCTATTTATACAAGGTTACTATAAAGAAAAATGGCTTCAGAAAAATTTATTTTTTACAACATAATGTACAGAAATATGTAAAATGACACCTAAACACTGCCAGTGACAATTTTTTTGAAATTTAAACTAATGTTTTCAAAAATTGGTTTAAACGTTGAAATCAAACAAATGGACGAATATGTAATACTGTCTACTATTATATTGAACTATGAGCTATTACAAAATGTGTACATATACAATATAAATTATAGATTCACTCATTCATAACACATACCGCTTACACGAAATATAATTAATTGGTAGAGTACAGTAATTCTCATTTTTTCTTTTTCTTCTTTTCAACGACACCAACTCCCATGCTATCATGTTTGCGTTTCTGGCCAGATTTAGTGCTGCTTTGGGCTGAACTGTTTTGCGTCTTAGGGTTCTTCTTTTTCTTTTCGGCACGTTCTTTCTCCTCCAGCTCCTGGTTTTCCCTCTCAATCAGGGTGATTAATGTATTGCATCTCCTTTGGAGTTCCATTGCCGTGCGTGATTTCAAGAACCAATCGAACCTGAATTGAGGAGAGCTCCTTACAGCTGCTCTCAGCTCTTCGTAAACGTTTTCTCGGTCGAAGCCCAGCTTATGCAGCATGCATACTAAGAAGCGGTCTTCATCTTCCATGTAATTCTTGCCCTTATTGGTACCGTAAGAAATTCTAAGTTGATGGAATGGAGCCCTGTAGCGGGCCATTTTTGCCTCCAAGGCTCGTTTGATACTAGCTCTGCGCTGGATTTTAGCTTCGCCCCTTTCTATTTGAGACATTATACGATCTATGTCGGTTAGTTCATGACAGCGCTCCCAGAATACGGCTGAATATTCCATTACCTCTTCTGGTGTTTTGCCCTCAACATCCCTGGCTATGTTCTCAATATCATCCCTGCCATATTTTTCATTGGCTTTTATAAATTGGTTGAAATCTCTTTTTGACCAATTTGTAAATCCCTGAGTTAACAGACCCTCCTTTTCCAAAATTTCCTCCTCTGTTAATGCATCAGATTCGTCTATTTTTCTTTGCTCTTCCTTTTGTTGCTTACTCGCATCTGGTCCCAATTCTAGATTTTTGGGCACTTTGTAACCTAATGATTTCCTGTAGAAGTAAATCTCTTGATCCAACAGCTCAAACAGGCGGGGAGGAAAGAATTGGAAATCTTGAACAATCGGTTGTTTCGGAGGGCGTGGGGCCTGCAACGAATGAACCCATTAAAGCAAAGTAGTTTAAATCACCATTTAAAACTATGTTAGTGATCTATTATGTTGAATGTTAATAAGTTATTATGAATTTTAAACAAACCAAGAAACACGTGAATTAATGCAAAACATGTTTAAAAGAGACTTACACCACTTTGCTTTTAATGGGCTCAAATAATTAATTCAATTACTAAACACAGTATAATTACAAATCGTACCTTTGGCGCTTTTGGTTCAGACACCCTTAAAGCTTCACGGAAATAAGCGTCGACTGCATAATTAGCCTTCCTCTCTCGCTTCGGTGGTTCAATCCAGTTGCTTAAGCCTAAGTTCTTCTGCTTTTCGCGGTAATCTTCACCCTCAAATTGATACACGGACACTTCAGTTGGTGCATCAACTGTGAAGTTCCGAAGAGACGTCTCTCCTAGCGAATTCATTTTCTGATTCAGCTCTTGGGTCTAAAATTGCAATCAATGTGTATTACGGTGAAATACTATTAGTTGTGTAATAATTACATACTTTAAGTTCTCCTCTTTCCAAAATAACATCAATATCTTCGTCGGTAATTTCGGAATCTCTTGAAGCAAAGACGTGGTTTGCTCCGTGCCGAATCATGTTGATCATCTCATCTTTGTTTAGCTGTGCAGTTTTGTTATCCATGAGACGTCCTTGTTGTATAACTAATTTGTCCAGTCTCAATTTTATTTCGGCTCTCTCAACAATTTTTTCTTCGACCGTATTTTCTGTTATAAACCTAAGTAATGAATTATATTTAGGAAATTTGCATTCAATATATTTTTTTAAATATTACCTGAATACTCGCACTTGCTTCAGTTGACCAATACGATGGGCGCGATCCATGGCTTGCAAATCCATTTGGGGGTTCCAATCAGAGTCATAAATAATTACAACATCAGCAGTTGCTAAATTAATACCTAAACCACCAGCACGAGTGGAGAGCATGAACAAAAATTTCTTGCTGTCAGGCTCATTGTACTCATTAATTTGTCGTTGCCGGTCTTCATGGGGTGTCTTGCCATCCAGACGGCAGTACTAATAAAGAAAAATTATTAGGGGTCTTTTGTTGTTCGATTTGACTTACATTATATTGCCGCCAATGACAATAATCCTCCAAAATATCCAACATTCGTGTCATTTGTGAGAATATTAAAACCCTGGAACCCTGCTCCTGTAGTCTCGGAAGTAATTTATCCAAGATGACCATTTTTCCACAATTGAAGACTAAATGCTGGTCGGTAGTGTAAGGGGGACCAGGTTCAGCCCCGTCGAACAAGTACGGATGATTTGTGCATTTCCTAAGCTGCATCAAAATATTTTGCAGTCGCATTTTTTCGACCTTACCGGCCCCGTTAACAATATCAATATCCTTCATGAGAATCTTGGTGTACCATTCACGCTGCATTTTACTGAGACCCACGTACACCTTCACTTCCTTTTTGGGCTTGAGACGCTTTTCCACCTCAGACTTCAAACGCCTCAAGAGGAATGGTTTAAGTACGGCATGCAGACGTTCTATGAGCGCGTTATCGCCCAAGCACTGGTTTGTATTGAACCAGGCATCAAAATCGTCGGCTGAATTAAAAACGTCAGGCAGTAAGAAATTGAGCAGCGCCCACAGTTCGTGGAGGTTGTTCTGTAAGGGCGTTCCCGTGAGGAGGAGGCGGTTGGTCGTTTTGAACTCGCGCAGAATTTCTGAGAGCTTAGATTTTTCATTTTTGATGCGGTGGGCCTCGTCAATCACCATGTATCGCCAGTTAAATTTTTTAAAAACGGATTTTTCTATTATGCACATTTCGTATGAAGTTACACAGACGTCCCATTCACCCGGCATCAGAACTTCTCGTATAAATGTACTCTGGAATAGATTAGTTTGTGGTTATATCGATAATGATAAAAATTAATTACTTTGCAATTAATTGCAATAAGGTACAATTAAGGGCACGAAAGTTCAATGATGAACAATTTCAAGATCGCCATTATATCTTAATATACTTACTCTTGTCTCTTGATCGCCGATTAAGCAAACGGCCCTTAAACTTGGACACCACTTCTTAAATTCAACCATCCAGTTAGCCAAGGTAGACTTAGGTACAATGACGAGATGTGGATTGGGTATATTTTTATAATGTTTCATGTACCCAAGTAAAGAAATTGTCTGTAATGTTTTGCCAAGCCCCATCTCATCAGCGAGTATACCATTGATACCGTTGTCATAGAGAGACACCATCCAGTTCAAACCGCGGATCTGGTAGTCTCTCATTTCCCCGTTTTTAATGTAATGAGGGGAGGTGTCAAAACGAACGCTCTGCTTGGGCTTCGCGTTTGTTTCTGCCAGGAGTTCCTCATCTTCTTCCTGCTCTGTTTTCCGATGTCTATGACTGCAAAGTAACATACAAGTGTTAATGGTAAAAATTACAATGGACGTGGAAAGTCCATATAAGTCCTTGTAATATAACATTATGCTCACTCCAGAGGGTCTTCGACAACACTTTTTCTGGGTCTTCCGGACTTGGGTTTTCCACCTTTGGCATTCTGGCTGGTCATGAAATGTGAAAAAATTTCTGTTTGTTTTAATAGAAAGTCAAATCGTTTGCCACGATCGGTTTCCAACTTTGTTTCAAAGTCCTCTTCCTTACCCCGGGATGACGTAGTGTCTGAGGAAGACTCATTCTGGAACATGGTGTTTCTTACAACCTTGAAACGAGCAAGGGAGGTAATCCAAGTATTAGATGCGGAATTTAAAGTATAACAAAAATACAATACTTTCAAACATGTGTCATGACAACCAATACAACTTGTTAATTACAAAAAAAATTATATGTTAATAACTTTAGATAATAAACAAGTTAGTTAGTAACAAATAACTTCTGTAGTGTTGGACAGGCGATTTTTGCTTCATGGCAGTCCTCATCCTCATGGAATCATTTGGAAAGGCATAATCCAGACGCTTACGAGCATTGGTGTAAGTCAATGAACCAAGTTCAAGAGGACCAAACAATGGTCTGCATGTGTATTAGAAGTGCTTACAGAGTTTTCTCCAGTTTCGGCAGTCTCCATAGGCTCCTCTGGTTTCGACATTTTCCCTCAGTCAAAGTTGCAGTTAATTTTGAAGCACCTAATACTTTATTACTCCTATTTTCAATCTAAATTCCTACTAGCAATTAACCGACACGCTACAAGAGATGGCGGTCGGCGGGAAACTGATCGTTGCATTACGAATCACCAACAAATACACCCATATGCTATACTCTATTCGAGATCTTTTTTTTGTTGTTGATGGAAATTATCAGTTGGACACCCTGATAATATAATAAGTGACGGTTAGGGGTTAAGAATGTGCAAATAAAGTTGCCTACATCGATAAATTATTAGCTTCGTATTTTCTTTGAGTAATATTATCATTTTAATATAGCAATTTAAATTATAGCAAGTTAAATACACGTTTAAAGCAAAAATAAAATACTCATTCATATCCCCTTAATGACGTATATATTGGGTGCTGCACTATTCCTGAAGCTGAACTACAACTAAATTGTAGAATCAATGGTACCACATAATGGTATTACGATGTATGTATTACTACAATTTTATGTAAATTTTACAATTGAGATAAGTGCTTTATGATTTTCATTAGAAACTTTTGAAGCTTAGTTGAAGCTTGCAACTATTTGCAAGACCTACAATCTCAAATGTTTGGCTGATCAATGGCTGGATATATTTTCCTATATTGAATCCTGAAATTACAATATATTATAATAAATATTCGTTAATAAACTATACTTTTGATTAGAGTATTACTTTACTGTAGTAAATAGGCGCCAATTCAAAATTTGCCTAAGGTACCTTACAAGCTTAATCCTGCGCTCACAATACTCCCTCCGACAAGTATATCCTGAATAGAGTATACAATTTTAACAGTTCCTTAAAATACAGAATCTAGGGTTTTCCATATCTTGTTATTGGTGAGCCTGTAGGTAAACGTCAAGTGTCGTTGCTATTGAATCTTTGTTTATATTCATTCAAAAAATCCATCGATCAAACATTCAAAAATGGACATAGTAAGCGATTCAAAATTAATATCCTCCAAAATTTTAATCAGCTATTTCCTTAGGCTAACAGAACGTCTGCGGCGTCCCTGAAGGCAGTTCAGAAGGTGAAGAAAGCTGCAGGCCCGAAGTTCGAGCTCTCCCAGGAGCAGAAGAACGACATCAAGGAGGCCTTCGACTTATTCGACACGGATGGGACTGGCAAAATTGATGTTAAAGAACTGAAGGTGGCTATTAGAGCACTGGGCTTTGAGCCAAAGAAGGAGGAGATCAAGAAGATGATTTCCGAGATCGACACGGAGGGTTCGGGCAAGCTGTCCTTCGACAACTTCCTCACACTGATGACCGTGAAGATGGCCGAGAAGGACTCCAAGGAAGAGATAATGAAGGCGTTCAAGCTGTTTGACGAAGAGGAAAGTGGTACGATAACGTTTGATAATTTGAAGCGCGTTGCTAAGGAACTGGGTGAAAACTTAACAGACGAAGAACTAGAGGAAATGATCGAGGAAGCGGATCGTGATGGAGACGGCGAAGTAACTCAGGATGATTTCTTACGAATTATGAAGAAGACCAGCTTGTATTAACTTTAGCCAAATATGTTAGTTTATATAATGGCCAACTTTTTATACTTCATTTTTATATGTTTCTTCAGTTATTTTGTTGTAAACATTTTACACCAATTATATATTTTTTTAGTTTAAAATAAAACACAATCTAGTCAAAAATATATACTGTATTGTAATACAAAATTTAATTTTTTTGTTCTTTAACAGTACCATCGCTTAAACCAAAATAAGCCTTCCTTGCCATTCCAATAAATAGCCCAGTTTCCACCACACCTGGTATCATAATAATCCCACGATTAACAGCATCCCAGTCAACATCCTGTTTATAATTCTTCCAATCCAATATGAAGTTGCCGTTATCAGTAACAACGGGTCCAGCCTTAGCAACGGCCATCCTTAAATTTAGCTCCCCACCAAACTTCTCCTCAATTTTATTCTTAATTGGATTGTAAGCCATTGGGATGACTTCAATGGGAATGCCTTTTTTATATTGCTCGCCAAGAAGCTTGGAGTTTTTGGTATAATCTGCAATAACAATCATCTGTTTGGAGCAACTGGCGACCACCTTTTCCTGCAGGAGGCATCCGCCTCCACCTTTAATCAGGTTTAGATCGGAATCCACCTCGTCAGCGCCATCAATGGTCACGTCTATGCATGGGTCTGTTTCCAAATCGGTGAGGCACAACTTGCTCTGTAGAATTAACTGTCTGGCTTGGAATGACGTGGGAATGCATTTCACATTCAGTTTCTCCTTTCTCACACGTTCAGCTAACCTCTCAACAGCGTAAACAACTGTTGAGCCGCTTCCAATGCCCACAATTGAGTTATTCGTAATATACTCATCAACTGCTTTGAAAGCAGCAATTTTCTTAGCACTTTCGAGCGACATGGTGTTTATAAATCTAGAACTCAATGATATTCTTGATGTTATCATTAAAATACCGCATGGACGAGCAATTATATTTGATGATTAGGACAAAAAAGTATAAGCTGGCGCCTGCGTACAGTGTGGAAATATTTGATTGCCCAGCAAAATAACATTAAGAAATTATTGGATGCAATAGACAGGAATTTTTATCTAAATTGAATGAGAAAATTTAATACCACAAACTTATTTTGTTATGATAAAAAATGGCAACCAAATGTACTTCAGAAGTAAGATCATACATATTGTTAAAACTAATTTTGTCTAAATTATTACTGGTGGTAAATGTTGTATAATAGTATACATATTGCATTATTATTTGCCTTTTCATGTTTCCAATCTATAGCATTGATAATGGGAAAAAATATCATTACAATTTCAACGACAAATGAGTGGTATAGATTATAGAATCAAAACTCACAATATCCAAAATCATTTTTAACTGCTTTTATTATTAAAATGCTATATAAAAAAGCATTTTTTTATTGTACAATTCATTTTGTAAAACTAACAGGATATAAAAAAATCATTGAAATAATAAAAATCATTAAAATCATACCAAAATTTCGGTATTTGGATATTTTTTGTTGGTTTTGATTCTATACGACTCAAATACTTCATAAACTGTGGAAAATCTAAACATAAATAATAATAATAATTATAATATAATATTTTATTTTGTGTTAGTATGGAAAACGTTTACACGAGTCAAAATAGATAAAATAGTACATGGTAGTAAATAATAAAATTACAAATAACAAAATTACAAAACATACAAACTTACAAACACTTGTCTCACAATTGGAGAGAACATCCAATAATTTAAGATCCATCACTGATTAGTGTCAAACATTTCTAATTTCATAAGAATCACGAAAATATTAGCTACTCTAATATAATTGAAGCATCTGAGTGCAAAATATTTCTTGCTTGTATCATACATTTAATTTATTCCTTATTTATCCAATTTATTCCTTAAAAATTACAATATATTAAATAAAGCTTAGAGATTATTTTAAAGTAACCAAAATTTCCAGAATGGAGTGTAAGTTCGAGTTTTTTCTTTATATTATTTGTCATATAAGTACCTGATTCATAGATTTTAGCATCTTAGATCAGAAAACAAATCGAAACGAAAATTTTATCTACTCGAATATAATTTAAGCATCTGAGTGCAAAATATTTTTTTGCTTGTATCATACATTTAATGTATTCCTTATTTATCCAATTTATTCCTTATTTATTCAATTTATTCCTTAAAAATTACAATATCAATGGCTAAATAAAGCTTGGAGATTATTTTAACGTAACCAAAATTTCCAGAATGGAATGTAAGTTATTTTTTTTATATTATATGTCATATAAGTACCTGATTCATAGATTTTAGCATCTTAGATCAGAAAATAAATAGAAACATAATATATTGCCTTCAATCATGTTCCTCGAAGAAACTAAAATATGGGACTTGCAAACCATTTTCTATGGCATTCAAAAATGTAAGATCTGACTTCATCACATTATTTGAGGAAAAATTACGGCATAAACCGTGGAATGAACTATTTAAGATATCTAGAATGAAAATTGAATTTCCTTTACTCAGATCAAACTATGCCTGTGTCATGTCATGTTCAATCACCTTTAGAAGAAAAGTTCATTTTCTCTACTCAGATTAAACTATGTATTTCTGTATCATATTCAATTAATGAGGATTTTTTTTAAAGTAAACTGTCTAAGTAGGTACTATCTAAGTAGACTGTCTGAGACTGTCTAAGTCCAACTGCCTAAGTGTCTACTTAGACCTGTCCAAGAAATAAATTACTCTTATAATAAAAAAAATAATAAAAATAAATAATACAAGTTATTAAATCATAATTGGACTCAAATTTTCAGTGTTAACTTATTCTATTTTTGAACTTTCGAAGAATCAAATGACACATAAAAGAAAAGACATTGTCTTAATCGCAATAATCTCAAAAATAGCAAAAAAATCGCGAGAACAATAGACTAAACTATGTATTTCTGTATCATATTCAATTAATGTGGATTTTATTTTATTTTTTCTAAGTAAACTGTCTAAGTAGCTACTATCTAAGTAGACTGTCTAAGACTGTCTAAGCCAACTGCGTAAGAGTCTACTTAGACTTGTCCAAGTAGAACTAAAACCAAACTATAGTTTGAATTTTAAAATTTTAACGAACTATTTCAAATATCTAGAATGAACATACAATTTCCTTTACTCAGATCAAACTATGTCTGTGTCATGTCATGTTCAATCACCTCTGGAAGAAAAAATCATTTTCTCTACTCAGATTAAACTATGTATTTCTGTATCATATTCAATTAATGAGGTTTTTTGTTTTAAGTAAACTGTCTAAGTAGGTACTATCTAAGTAGATTGTCTGATACTATCTAAGTCCAACTGCCTAAGTGTCTACTTAGACCTGTCCAAGTAGAATTAAAACCAAACTATATCTTGAATTTTGAAATTTAATCTTCTAAAGAAATAAATTACTCTTACAATAAAAAACCGTGAAACGAACTATTTCTAATATCTAGAATGAAAATTGAATTTCCTTTACTCAGATCAAACTATGTCTGTGTCATGTTATGTTCAATCACCTCTGGAAGAAAAAATCATTTTCTCTAATCAGATTAAACTATGTATTCCTGTATCATATTCAATTAATGTGGATTTTTTTCAGGTAAACTGTCTAAGTACTTACTGTCTAAGTAGACTGTCTAAGACTGTCTAAGTCCAACTGCCCAAGTGTCTATTTAGACTTGTCTAAGTAGAACAATGATATTATAATAAAAAAAATACCAAAATAAATAATACAAGTTATTAAATCATAATTGGACTCACTTTGTAAACATTTTTTTAGTTTTAGCTTAATCTATTTTTGAACTTTCGAAATATCAAATGACACATATAAGAAAAGACATTGTCTTAATCGCAATAATCGCAAAAAGCGCAAAAATTCGCAAGAGAAATAGACTCAATAGTAGGGATCATATGATACATGGAAAGCTAAATATTTATAGAGGATATTATTCTAAATAAATACCGATATATTGATACATGAAAATAATATTCAGATAACATGAAGGTATCGACATTTTTTTTAATATTCTTCTCTGCAGTAATATCATCGTAACTATATCAAACTTGGTGTCTATATCATTTAGCTCAGAAGGCTCAGGAGACAGAAAAAATATAAATAGTTCGCGGAAAACTTATTGGGCGTCCTTTTGACCTAATTAATTTGCTGTAATGATTGGTGAGTATATTTTTTTTCTAAAATTTGAAATTATTGTTAATTAATTTTGATTGATTATTGATGGTGGAGGCGCGGGAAAAGAAATGTTGTTTGTAATTAATACACGGTTTATTGTATAGTTTTTGTTATAAACCTTAGTTTTATACACTGGTTTAGTTTGTAAAATTTTCCTGAGTTGAATGAGACTAATGGTAATAAGATTGGACCAACATTTGATAACATAAGAACCTTGCTCGGAATGGAAATATGAAGCTCAGCTTATTAAATGAACACCATGTCGCTCGACTAGAGTAGCTCGTTGAGAGCTGACAATTACTCATCGCTCCATATTGATGGAATTCGACATATGGTTCTTGTTTCATTTCACTCTTTTGCATTCATCTTAAGCACGCGAACGAGCGAAGATACGCGATTATTTGTTCGAAAAAACATGAGTCATTGTCAGCTCTCATACGACCAAAGGTGACAAATTTGTTTAGTAATTGCGATCTCTTCCGATACAATGAGATATGTTAACTGGGTTCTCTTCAAAACGAATAATTCTATCGCCTTTTATGTAAACTATTGGTTTAGTCCTTTGTAAATTCAACAACCAAATAACAATTATTTCATAATCGTGTGCAGCTTTACTTGTGAGTTACAGCATTTACGAATTCCAGTCACAACTGGCTAAAGCAAACAATTTCACTCGTTGGTCACGATCTCGCGTAGAACAATTTCATAACATACATCGATGGCTGGAATGGGTACTAACATTTTAATCCTACCGACAATCCAAACGTGCTAACTTGTCGTTTGAATAAATATAAGCGTTCTCACAGCTTCGCTATAATTTCAAAACCACATGGTCGTTAGGAATTCCACTCCCACTAGGTCTGTGCCTTCTGGCATAGTGGGGAGTCAGTCTGTTAATCGAGGATAAGTGCGCTCAAAAATTAGTAGTTGCACCTTGGCCGCGGATTATCCGCCAGACAAATCGATACTGCCAGACTGCACTCGGGAAAATCGAGAAACTGAAATGTGCAGGAGAAGTGTGCGCGCTGGAAAATTCGCTTTTACCGTTTAAAATGCATCAGATAAAAAACTTAATATTCATTAACTTGGAAATGTGGGCGTCTTTTTACCTATCACTTTGTTTAGTACTCCACGGTGCTTGCTATACTGTAGGTGATGAAACTTCGAAACTTCCAAATATTATTTTTATATTGGCTGATGATCTGGTAATTACTTATTTTTATAATTAAAGAAAACTTATTTTATTGCAAAAAATTTGAACATTGAAGAAAATTCGTCTTTAATGGTTAATAATTGAATGTGTAAGTTGAAAAATTGATAGATATCTCAAGAATAAGATTTTGGGAAAACAAAACAAAAGGTGTTCTTGGGCAAACAGATCATATTGCAAGAAAAGTTAGAATAAATAATGTGTAGGTATAGTTGATACACACTCACTGATACAATACATATGTTTTAATATAACAGATATAAATAATATAAAGTGGTGGAATATTTTTGGAATATTTTTGGAATCTGCTTTTTCAACTCACCCATTCAATTGGCCTGTACATGAAAAGTACATATTTTTGGAAAAACATGAATTTTGGTAAACAAATTCAAAATTTATACTTATATATCGGAAATTATAGAAAAACCTAAGAGATTCCCCGATATTTATGTCCTTACAAATTAATGTGTAAACAAGCTATACATTCACGTATAAAAAATACAAGGTTATTGTCTTATAAGGGTTACAAACATTGTACTTCCCAAAATATTATTGAACATTTTGCAACCAGTTTCAATATATTGAAAATAACGAAACCAGTTGCAAAATTTAATTGAAATAACAATTATGGAAGTACACAATTTATAACCCTTCCAGGACAATATTTTTTTTTATGAGAAACTCGCCTAAATTTGTTAATATTTTTTGTTCGCCTGTATAATTGTTACGTTTTCATCCCTACATGATGGTAATTGTACAAAAAACTAGAACAAATTTTGGAGCCCTCTCAACACAAAATGAAAATTTACAAAAACAACGTAATATTGGCTCGCGTGCTGTGGGCCAATATTTTCGTCCAAACGATTATTCAAAAGTGGGAAGGAAATTTCGCTTGAACTTGAAATTTAAGATTTTTCAAAATAAATTAGCGATTCATTTTTCATTGAATATTGTCAACCGAAAGTGGAATGTTTTTAATGAATTTTTCATTGCATGTGCAAACAAGCTATACATTCACGTATGAACATTACAAGCTTATTGTCTTATAAGGGTTATACATTTTGTACTTCACTAATTATTATTTCAATATTAATTTTTACAACCAGTTTCGATATAATGAAAATGTCGAAAGCAGTTGCAAAATTTAAGTTGAAATAACAATTATGGAAGTACACAATTTATAACTCTTCCAGAACAATATTTTTTTATGAGAAACTCGCCTACATTTGTTTTTGTTCGCCTTTATAATTGTTACGTTTTCATCTGTACATAATGGTAATTGTACAAAAACTAGAACAAATTTTGAGAGCCTCGTAACACAAAATAAAAATTTACAAAAAAAAATGTGTGTGCTGTGGGCCAATACTTTCGTCCAAACAATTATTCAAAAGTGGGAAGGAAAACTATGTCTGTGTCATGTCATGTTCAATCACCTCTGGAAGAAAAATTCATTTTCCACTACTCAGATTAAACTATGTATTTCTGTATCATATTCAATTAATGTGGATTTTATTTTATTTTTTCTACTGTCTAAGTAGGTACTATCTAAGTAGATTGTCTAAGACTGTCTAAGTTCAACTGCCTTAGTGTCTACTTAGACTTGTCCAAGTCGAATTAAAACCAAACTATAATATTGAATTTTTAATCTTCTAAAGAAATAAATTACTCTTATAATAAAAAAAATAACCAAAATAAATAATGCAAGTTATTAAATCATCATTGGACTCAAAAACAGTGAACAAATTTTCAGTTTTAGGTTAATCTACTTTTGAATTTTCGAAATATCAAATGACATATAAATGAAAAGACATTGCCAAATAGACTCAATAGTAGGGATCATTTGATAAAAATTTACAAAAAAAAAATGTGTGTGCTGTGGGCCAATACTTTCGTCCAAACAATAATTCAAAAGTGTGAAGGAAATTTGGCTTGAAACTTGAATTTTAAGATTTTTCAAAGTAAATTAATGATTAATTTTTCATTGATTATTATCAACCGAAAGTGGAATGTTTTTATTGAATTTTTCATTTCATGTGTAAACAAGCTCTACATTCACGTATGAACATTACTATTACGTTTTCATCTCTACATGATCGTAAATGTACAAAAACTAAAACAAATTTTGCAGCCCTTTTAACACAAAACCTGAAAATTTACAAAAAAAATGTGTGTGCTCTGAGAAAATACTTTCATCCAAACGATCATTTAAAAGTGGGAAGAAAATTTGGCTTGAAACTTGAAATTTAAGATATTTCAAAGTAAATTAGTAATTCGTTTTTCACTGAATATTGTCAGCCGAAAGTGGAATGCTTCTATTGATTTTTTAATTATTTTAGTTATTATTGATTATTTATTATTACATTATTATTGATTATTTTAAAGTTTTTATGGGTATATTATAAAATTCGATACGTGAAAATTATCTAATAAAAATTGAAGAAAATTGTATGAAACTGTATAATTTATAGTATAAACTCTGTTCCATTTTTATTTTTAACTAAAAAGTTTGTGGTTTGATTGTATAAAGTATTACACATGGATACTAACAAAAATGACCTGACAGTGAAAAAAATTAATAAATGTCAGATATCTAACAACATTGCCCAATTCATATATCAAAATAATTAAATTATTGCTTCAATCATTCAAGTGTGCTGTTTTTTCTTTATATTAATTATATAATAATTAATATAATATAATATATAATTGAGGGGTCTAGAAGTAAAAGGGTTTAAGTGCATATTTGGCAGTGCTGAGATAAATGGTTTTAAAATTGATTTCAATTTCAAAATTCCAGGAATAAGTTTAGAAAACTGTGTTAATATTTTAGACTTAGGTTTAAACTAAAATATTAACACAGTTTTCTAAACTTATTCCTGGAATTTTGAGATTCAAATTAACTTTAAATCCATTTATCTCAGAACTACAAAAAATGCACTTAAACCCTTTTACTCCTGTACTCAATAGATACTCAATTTGATGGCAACATTTCCCAATGTCATAAAATCTAACCTATTTTTTTTTTAAATATCCTTTTTTTTCAAGTCAAGTGATTTTTTACATTCGCCAATAATACTGTCACCCTTACAGAGCCAACATAGTTAAAAATAAAAATGGAACAGAGTATAAGTACCAATATCGTTAATATTGTTAGTTTACGAAGTCATTTGTCTTTTGTGTTTTGGAAAAACTATTCAAATTATTTGAGTAGTTTTCGAAAAATATTACACTTTTAATATTTTACTACTGCTTGGAAACGAACATTTCAAATGATGTGGTATAAGTACCAATATCATGAATACTCTTAGTTTACGAAGTCATTTGTCTTTTGTGTTTTGGAAAATCTAATCAAATTATTTGAGAAGTTTTCGGAAATTATGACAGTTGTAATATTTTAGTTACTGTCTCAACATTTTCAACATTAATGGCTTTAAAATTGACTTGGATTTCAAAATTCCAGGAATAAATTTAGAAAACTTTGTTAATATTTTAGAATATTTAAGTTTTCTAAACTTATTCCTGTAATTCTGAAATTCAAGTTAACTTTAAAGCCATTTATCTCAGAACTACCAAAAATGCACTTAAACCTTTTTACTTCTAGATCCCTCAATTATATTATATAATACAATAAAAAAAATAATAAATTCTGTACTCAATAGATACTCAATTTGATAGCAACATTGCCCACTGTCATAACATATAACATCTTTTTTTAAATATAACCTTTTTTTGGTTAAAATTACACTTTTAATATTTTAGTTATTGTCTCAATGTTTCCGAAAATATGAGAGTTGCATGAAAAATATTTTGAAAATAATTTTAAACTACGTACTACCTGTAGGAAACGAAAACTTCAAATGTTGTAGGATGGAGTTTTATTAGTTTATAATTAGGTACGTTTAACTTATTCTTTTCTCTTAACTTTTCTATAAATCAGTCCAGGGATGTTGTTTAAATGATGTAGTATAAATACCAGTTAGTTTATGAAGTCATTTGTCTTTTGTGTTTTGGAAAAACTAATCAAATTATTTGAGAAGTATTAGAACATTATGACAGTTATAATATTTTAGTTATTGTCTCAATATTTTCGAAAACATGGGAGTTGTTGCATGAAAAATATTTTGAAAATAATTTTGAACTAAGTACTACTTGTGGGAAACGAAAACTTTAAATGATGTAGTATAAGTACCAATATCGTTAATACTCTTAGTTTACGAAGTCATTTGTCTTTTGGGTTTTGGAAAAACTAATCAAATTATTTGAGAAGTTTTAGAAAATGATGACAGTTATAATATTTTAGTTATTGTCTCAACATTTTCGAAAATATGAGAGTTGCATGAAAAATATTTTGAAAATAATTTTAAACTACGTACTACCTGTAGGAAACGAAAACTTCAAATGTTGTAGGATGGAGTTTTATTAGTTTATAATTAGGTACGTTTAACTTATTCTTTTCTATTAACTTTTCTATTTATCTGCCCAGGGATGTTTCCCCAAAAACCAGTCGTTCGCAGCCAACGTTAAACTGTAGGTGCCATACGTCACTAACTACGATACAGACAGTCATACACTGACGTATGCGGAGAAATAGCCGACGCTCGACATCGAGTATGGCAATCCAAGAAGAAGAAGAAGAACTTTTTCTGCTCCAAATTACGTTGTTCTTTTTAAGAGTGATATGAATTGCTTGTCATTAGCCTTTAATATAATGTCCACAAGTTCTCAAACATTTTATGTGGTTGTAAGGAAAACATTGAATCTTGTACAGAGAGTTTTTTTGAATGATAATGCTCTCAATCATTATTCAAAGTATTATCATTCAAAGGAAGTGTCTCCGTTTTCATCATGCCTACTGTTAAAGATTCAAGGTTCTTGAATCGATACACAATAAGTTTTTTTTTAAAACAGCAACTTTGGCACCAATACAACTGATACCAATATTAGACGGTATTAAAAAAAATTAAATCTATAAGCTAAAGCAAATTTTGGGTTCATTTAATAAAATTGAGATTACATTTATACTGATTATACAATAAGTACGTTATTTAAAGTAAATGTAGACAAAACAATTGATTGAACTAAATTACTAAAAATATTGCTTGGAAAATAATGCTTCGACAACAAAAAACATTTTTAAATGCATAATTAATATTAAAGTATTAACAATTAACGATAATTTAGGATCGCAAATAAAAATATCGTGCAGAGTGTTACAATGTATTTTTTTATATGTTATGTGTAAAGTGGATAACATCCGTCATTAAATTATTAACTCATTACATTCCTGAATCATAATTGGCTTGCGGGCTTTCGTCACTGCACGAGAAACAACCAGTAACGATAGTTTGAGGATTGTTCCACATCTAAAATTCCTTCCAAGATGTTAAGTAATACGTGAAGGGAATTTTTATCCATATGTGGGCATTAGGGAACCTTAACTGTTTTACAATTTCAGGGATGGAACGACGTGGGCTTCCACGGTTTAAACCAAATACCAACGCCGAATATCGATGCATTGGCTTATTCCGGCTTGATTTTGAACAATTACTATGTAACACCAATCTGCACCCCTTCGAGAAGCGCACTTATGACGGGGAAGTACCCCATCCACACGGGCATGCAGCATACAGTTCTCTTCGGGGCTGAGCCCAGAGGGCTGCCTTTAACAGAAAAGTTGCTGCCAGAGTATTTGAAGGAATTAGGATATGTAAACAGATTGGTGGGTAAATGGCATTTGGGGTCGTACAAGAAAGAATACACGCCGACCTTCAGAGGCTTCGACTCGCATTTAGGTAAAAAAAAATATTTTCATGGTGCGTGATTAAAAAGTAATTTGGCTTTTGAGCACTTTATTTGCGAAACTCCTTTTTCGTATTGTATGTATAGCTATTGTAGCATATATATAAATTAACTAGCGCCAGTAGTATAATAAATACATGGAACCATTGTGCTTCCCAGTGACGCATTTGCAAAAGCATCCGTTTGCATTACATAAACATTTCAGGTTGCTGGACTGGTCATTTGGATTATAACGATCACACGGCGATGGAGAAGCCCGGCTGGGGCTTGGACATGCGGAGAGGCCTTGAAGTCGCTTATGACCTGCATGGCCATTATGTCACCGATTTATATACAAAAGAAGCTACAAGACTCATCGACCACCACAACACATCCAAACCTCTTTTTCTTTACTTGGCCCACAACGCCGTGCACTCCGGCAATCCATATAATCCTCTGGCGGCTCCTGATGACCTAATCGCCAAATTTGATAACATTACACAATTCAACAGACGCAGATTTGCAGGTGATTTATAGCGGATAATGATGTGCGTTTAGTAATTGCATCTTCCAGGCATGCTCGCTAAATTGGACGAGTCTGTCGGAGCGGTCGTGACGTCCTTGATGAGAAGAGACATGCTGGGCAACAGTGTGGTGGTGTTCTCGACTGATAATGGGGGCCCAGCCGAAGGATTCAATCTAAACGCCGCCTCCAACTGGCCCCTCAGAGGCGTGAAAAACACACTGTGGCAAGGGGGCGTTAGAGGCAGCGGACTTCTGTGGAGTCCCCTGCTCCAGAAGCCCAAAAGGGTTGCTTCTCAGATGGTGCACATCACCGACTGGCTTCCCACACTGTATTCCGCAGCAGGAGGAAATGTCTCGTATGTAGAACAATTCAATCAGTTTAATTGGCACTGAAGATGTGTGCTAGCAGGTTAACACAAATGCATTTTATTCCCTACTTTTTCAATTTAGAACTTATTGGAGGAAGTAACGAGATTAAGCTCATTTTTTTGTTTCAATAGATAAGATCTGTGATTACAACAATTGACATCTTAACTCAAACAAATTTTATTTTCTACATTATTATATAAAATGTTCTCTTTTGATTTAGTGCATCAATCGTATGTAGAACAATTCAATCAGCATAATTGGCACTGAAGATGTGTGTTAGTAGGTTAACACAAATGCATTTTATTCCCTACTTTTTCAATTTAGAACTTATTGGAGGAAGTAACGAGATTTAGCTCATTTTTTTTTTAAACAAATATGATCTGTGTTTACAGCAATTGACATCTTAACTAACACAACTTTTCTTTTCAACATTAATATACAAAATTTTATCTTTTGATTTCATGCATCAATTATTTAATTTTTAATAGATAAGGTCCGTGATTACAGTAATTGAAAACAATTTTTTTTTCAACAAATAAGATCTGTACTTACAGCAATTGACATCTTAACTCACACAACTTTCCTTTTCAACATCATTATACAAAATTTTATCTTTTGATTTCATGCATCAATTATTTAATTTTTAATACATAAGATCCGTGATTACAGTAATTGAAATCTTAACTTAACAAAAACTTATTTTCTACAGCATTATACAAAATTTGATTTTTTAATTTAGTGCATCGATAAATAGCCTCGTTTTGATAAATTACGCCTATTCCAAATTAAGTTGAATAATTTTAATATTATTCTAAGCGAAAGTCCACATATAGTGATTTGCATTTGCTTGTAATTTTACGTAATTGACCGCAATAGAACCAAATAATCATTGCAAATAAATACATGCAGACACTCTGCTTAAACAAACTGTTTCAGAAATCTAGGCCATATCGATGGTTACGATTTATGGCACGAATTGTCATCAGATGTAGAATCGAAAAGAGAAACCATCTTACATAATATAGACGATATCTATGGTAGCTCATCTTTGATGACAGGAGAATGGAAAATAATAAAAGGTATGTATTCTATTAAACATATCAAGGAAAGCACTTAAATGAAGATAATTAACCCATTTTTGTCTATCTATCAGGTTATTAATATTAGTCTCACATAAAATTGACAACCATACCAATCATAATTTCTTATGTTTTTGCCCAATTACAATATAAATGAGCTGGCGAAAGTTGATTGAAAACTATTACAGATTGCAGCATTCGAATTATTAAAATTATTTCTTCTAATTTTTGCACGATTCCAATCTGGTAATATTTTTTTTAATCTGTGGAAGTTTAGTGGTAAAAAAATGTGATAATTTAATATCACTATGTAAGTGATTTTAAGTTTGTAACTGTACAATACCGGGGTATCATTATAAATTGTAATTAATTTATAAACGTAGAGTGGCTCGTAATCTAAGTGGCTGTACTTCACCTGTTTGATTCATGGAATCGTTATAGTGACAAGATCGATGGTTCGTTGTTCAAGTATTGTGTCTGTTACGGGGAAAATATCAAATTATACGCCTACACAAATATCATCATACAGTAATTTATTCATTCGGTAATTCATATGGTTTTACATTTCAATTTAGCAAGTAAGGTTTGGTTCATTTGGTTATGGTAAATAATACGCTTTATATTTATGTGGTGACTAAGGGTTTATATAATAAGTAATAACACACAAATAATGACGAATGACGATTTATTCTCAATTAAAGTTTTGAAATGAGTAATGATTTTTACGTGGTTTCTGATTATTTCATTTGGTTATGGTAAAATAATACGCTTTACATTTATGTGGTGACTAAGGGTTTATTTAATAAGTAATAACACACAAATAATGAAGAATGACGATTTATTTTGAATTAAAGTTTTGAAATGAATTTATCTATTTTTACGTGGTTTCTGATTATATTTCGTGGTGTTCTGACGTGAATTAACGTTATAATTCAAATTCTACTGGTTACTAGTACATGCGATCTGTCCCTGCTAATTACGGTGTTTTAGTTATGTCATTCATTCCACATGCGTTCGTTCATCCATATTTTTATCTTTTATTTACTTGATTTGATTTATCCTCAGATAAAGTTTAGAAGAGTATTTCCCAGCAAATAACATGCCAGTATTAAGGAAGACGATTTACCCTTAATTAAAGTTTCGCAATGCAAATTTCGATCGGTGATTTGTGAACGATGGTCAGTTGTGTCTGGCTAAAGTACATATATCTGATCTCATAGCGAGTCTCATACCCTAACCCCGTTACGTCTGACGTGTATGAGACATAAGCCCTTTGTTTGTGATTAACTCTTTTTATTGTTTTTTCTTTTATTATCTTTTCTTTTGCTTTGATTTGGTCTCAGATGCATCTAATTATGAGGTAAATTACGATCGGTGATTTGTGCACGATGGTCAGTTGTGTCTGGCTAAAGTACATAGATCTGATCTCATAGCGAGTCTCATACCCTAACCCTATTTCGTCTGACGTGTATGAAACATAAGCCCCTCGTTTATTTTTGACTCTTTTTATTTTTATTTTCTTTTATTTTTTTGTTTTGATTTGGTCTGAGATGCATCTAATTATGAGGTAAATTTCGATCGGTGATTTGTGCACGATGGTCAGTTGTGTCTGGCTAAAGTACATAGATCTGATCTCATAGCGAGTCTCATACCCTAACCCTATTACGTCTGACGTGTTTGAAACATAAGCCCCTCGTTTGTTTTTGACTCTTTTAATTTTTCTTTTATTTTATTTTGTTTTGATTCGTTTCTAATATTTTCATTTATTTTTAGTTTGTTTTTACTTCGTTTTTGTGACAATTGAATTCACCTAGCGGATGTGATTTTGCCTAATTTTGAGTTTGATTCATTCACTGATTTATATCTCTTCTATACGCATGCTCATGCATGAATTCCCTTGATTCGCATTCATTCTTAACTGCCGTTATGTTTCGTATTCGTATTCAATGATTTTTCTAAAATATTCACATGCTCGTTCTTCAGGAATATACTGACTCGCATTCATTCATTTCTCACTCGCTCAAGAATTCAAATATGCAAATACTGAACACATGCATTATCGATGCTGAGGGCTGTTTTATTTTTACCGCCATGCAATTACGACTTATTAGTTCGATCACTCACTCGGCTGATTGATTAGTGATATTAACTACGCAACGTTATTTACAAGGATGTAGTGATTTGGTATGACATGATGATATTTGCTGATTTTTGTAATAATTATTGACCTTCACGGATACCGGTTTTTAGTTCCCGTTGCGATCGATACCTGGGAAATCCCTTGAGTTTATATCTGTTTAAATACCTTCCTGACCTAGCTCTTTCCCGAATCCCTTGCTAATGAAATATAAATAATAATTAAAACGCATGATAATCGAGTATGTTGATTCGGAGGAAGGATTTCATCACTTCGCACGTTTGTTTGAAGTTTCGTGGCAATGAAAGCGGTTGGTAAAATAGTCCCGTTATGGTAACTTGATTACAAGGATGAAATTGACATACAGTTGAAGGAGCTTCTAAATGCGCCCTTTTTTCTCAAAGGGCGTCACGAAACCTGTATATCGCTTTCAAGGTAGTCACATATATCTACGCCTTCGGCGCTAACACATGCCAGAGTGGTACTTAGGTGAGGTAATTGGTTGTGGCCGGTTTGGGGTTGTCAGACTTATCATACGTGACAATATTACGAAGAGAACCATGCATGCTGTGGTATTAGATTGGTTAATGTGTTCGCTTTGAACACATTACGGGACTGAAATTGACATACAGTCGAAGGAGCTTCTAAATGCGCCCTTTTTTCTCAAAGGGCGTCACGAAACCTGTATATCGCTTTCAAGGTAGTCACATATATCTACGCCTTCGGCGCTAACACATGCCAGAGTGATAATTAGGTGAGGTAATTGATGGTGGTTTGTTTGGGGTTGTTTTGTTTTTTCGTAATTTTGTCACCGGATATTCTTCCGGCGGATTGCCGAATTAATTTACTTGACACGCGTAATGACTTGTTTGCTAGATATTTCGCAGTGCCCTTCGAAATTGGCAGTCTGATTCGCGTTACTCGATCATCAATTGCGTCAGTACTCACTCATTAACCCTTCCTATCTCTCGCCGACTGGATACCGTACTGATGTCGTGGTGGCCCTTTCGCTTGGTGTCGTTTTAATTACTTCGCGGTCTCCCCGAAAATATCTAACTGGTTCAATACTGCCCTAATTGAATTATCAATTTCCCTGACTGTTTATACTAATTGCGCCCCCGTTTACACTCTCGCGATTTGTCTGGTGCCCTCGGCCGTCGAGCACTAAGTGACCTCCCCCCGTGCTTTCGCATATTCTTATATGTTTTACCTCCCCATTTTCCCCGAGCCCCGGGCCCAAACACTGCCGTCCCCGATCTTCTACGGTGGTCTACTCGTCCTGGCCAAGTGCCTTTTTCGATGCCTGCGCAATAATTTCTTCCACATGTTTACGCCACTCGAGCTTTTGCTGGCGAATTTGTGTTCGCTACCGATACAAATCATGTCCCCTCGTGGTGTGAGTTATCCAGCCCAAATGGGCTCTCTTCTAAGAATTTCGGTACGCGTGCATGTAGCTCGCGCTGTTTTTATGGTACTTAAGTTAATGAATCTATGGGCCGTAATATTATACTTTCGGTTTTGGAACACCCCTGCATTGCTCACTGTCGGCCAGTGGCACATCCCATGTCTGGTCTCGAGTAATTTATATTTCCATGAACTGTTGATATTTCCGCCCGACTAGTAAACTGTTGTTACCCTTAAGTTAATGGCTTTTATTGTCCCCATTGTTGATAGAATTCTCCCGGACGGGTTCCGGGGGCTGCGGTCCCCCACGAGTCTGTTTACGTAGTTTTACGCCGGAATGCGATACTTATTTAATTATTAAAACGAACGATTTTTCAGCAAATAACACCTGTCTTATCTACTCGTTGTTTAGCTAAATAAAACATGGTTTGTCGTGGGTCATTTCAAGTTTAATAGTGAACGTAATATTTATAACTAAAAACTAACAGCGATGGTGTAAAAATGAGCAACATAACTTAAAGTAAACGTGAGTAACTTTATTTTAAAACAATACTGTAATATTTTAGGACTTTGCACATTTTGATTCCAATTCGTACGTTGGCACCTCTAATTATTCTTTTTAATATAAATTTTTACCATCTGTTATCAAACTAGGACAAGTGATTAAGGACCACTCGGTATATATTCGATAAATTTTTAAAACGGCCTTGTATTTTAATAGCAATTTCTCTTACTATTTTTTATCAAAATGTATTAGGTTTTCTTTTCGATTTTGTATGATTACAGCATTCGAATTATTAAAATGATTTCTTCTAATTTTTGAATGAGTCTAATCTGGTAGTAAATTTTTAAATCTGTGGTAGTTTACTGCCAAAAATTGTGATGTTTTAATATCACTGTATAAGTGATTTTAAGTTTAATATTGAACGTAATATTTATAACTAAAGACTAATTTGCGATGGTATAAAAATGGGCAAGATAACTTAAAGTAATCGTGAGTTACTTTATTTAAAAAAATACTGTAAATTTTTAGACATTTTTATTCCAATTCGTACGTTGCCAGCTTAAATTATTTTTTTTATCTATATTTTTGCCATCTGTTATCAAACTAGAATAAGTGATTAAGGACCGCTCAGTATATATTCGGTAAATTTTCAAAACGTATTTTAATAGGAATTTCTTTTACTATGTTTTATCAAAATGTTATATGTTTTGTATGTTGTATAAAAAATTGTAACAGAAATTCCTATTAAAAAACAAGGATGTTTTAATATTATTTTGTTTGTTGTATAATAAATTGTAAGAAAAATTAAAAAAACAAGGACCTTTCGATGATTTTCGAAAGATCATCCTTCTTGTAACTTAAAAAAATGTGTACTATTAACGTTTTGAAGCGATTGGGGAATTTAAAATTACATTGATGGGAATATTTTCTCAATTGGCCCCCATCTTATGATTTTTAGAACCAAGCAACTAATAAATTAAGTAGTACAATTAATTTATTAGATTATAAGAATCGGTAAATACTTGGTGAAACATCTTTAAATTAGTATAAATAAAGCACTAGGTTAAGTTTCACAAATTTTTAATAGAAAAACTCTACAATTGTTTAGGTCTCACGACCATTATCAAGAGACAAATAAAACTGGATTACAACTAAAACTTTCAAATATTCAAAATTTGTAAAACCTAACCAAGTGCTTTATTTATACTAATTTAAAGATGTTTCACCAAGAATTAACCGATTCTTATAGTCTTATAAATTAATACTTGATTGTATTAATAACTTTTGCATGTAATAAACAGAAATATCACAAAATAATCAATAAATTAAAAATTTAAAATACAAGTCAGGGATTAAAAAAATCTTAATAAATTGTCAATTAATTCTTACCACATTTTTTACACCAGGGTTATTTTAGATGGGTTAAAGGTTCTACATATGGTCGGCTTAATGTTACAAGGTTCTATGTGAAAATTATAAAATTTGGGAATAAGGACTTTAAATATGTTTGTTATTACAGAAAATGATGTATTGTGCACTGTAATTAGATTTTTTTTATATCACAGGTTCTTAATTTTCCGATTTTAACCTTCCAACAAGCTCAAAGGTCCTGCTTTGAAAACATATGGTCTTGTCAAGTTGTACACCTAAAAATTGAAAAAATGTTACATGCAACCTTATAACACCCAGCCGAAGATATAGCTTTCAAATTTTATGTGGTTAATTTCTATAGAACATTTGAAATCTATTTAACTGCTGACCATAATTAAATAAACAAATTAGTGAGTCATTGAACTAATGAACTCATAATGCATATTTATAATATGGTTCTACTCTTTGGACTTGCTTCACTTAGACGAGCTGATATAGAAGAGCAGAGAATTTTCCTAAGATACCATAGTGAAGTCTGCCATCGAATAGTAATAGAAATTCATAAAATTGGAGAAGCAGTCAAAGAGGGAGCAACTTCTTTGAAGTTACCAAATTGGAAGGAATACACTGGTCATTGCCTACCACGAACTTCGGTGGCATTGCTGGTAGACGGAGGCGCTGACATTACCTGTTTGAAACGCCATGGTTGATGGAAATCTAGTAATGTGGCTAAAGGGTACATCGAGAATCATATAAGATTATAGTATTTGTAGTTGCATTTGCCAATGATTTATACAAATTTAAACGTTTTTAATTTCTTAGAAGTATAATAGCAATACTTATCCTTTTTTAAAGAAGACTCAGTCACGATCAATTTATGTAACGGATATAATTAATTACCTTTAATTTGATCTTAGATGCTATTAAGCAGCGACTCTAGATTATAATGTCATATTTAAAAAAAACTTATTCGACTCAATTGATGAAAAATTATAAAAATCGACCATATTTTCAGTATTTTCATATACTTTCAAACAACATACATCATACTGAATTGTCAAACAAAAGTTGTATCTCTTGTTTAGAAAGTTTCTAGTTCTATTGTATTATTAAATCAAACTAAAAATGTCTCTTTTTTATATTATTATTTTATATTTTTTCCCAAAGAGCCTATTTTCCCCAAGTACAAACTATCCCATTAAAATTTAATATATTTCAGTAATAATCACGTTTCAAACTCTAAAGCACATTTTACGGTATAGTTACCTAGACCCAAATTGTTTGCTTCACAGGCCATATATTTTTATTTCTTCCTTTATTTCAACATGTATTACAAAGTAACTTATTAAGAAGAAAAAATGCAATTAATAATTTTAATCTAATGGTAATGGTGCATAACATTATGTGAAATTCTGAAATATACCGAATTTCACATAATGTTATGCACCATTACTATTTGATTAAAATTAGTAATTGCATTTTTTTTTTCTTAACAATAAAGAAATTTCAATCGATTATTAGTTATTGTTCGATAATTCTAAGGCATCAATTACGAGATCTGGCTAATGATCGTGTAATCGATAATCGAAATAAAATAATGTTTTAAAGTTGGGGTTTTCTTTAATGCTTGAGTTTAAGTATCAAGTGTCATAGACACATCATGTGGTACTGTCAAATGACAGTAACCAATTACGCCGTAGGTGGAGGAGTAGTACGGATTATTATTATTATTATTACTTAAACAATTTTAATTTCCCTGGGAGAGTATCGAACCCTCAACTGTTGATTATATGGGGCTTTAACTACCTATATTATACGGTCGTAAAATAAATATGTTATATTTTAAAATTAATTAACTATTTTTATGAAAATTTGAGTTTCCGAAATTTTCTGAAAAATACTCTTTCGTATATAATACATACATGTACCTATGTAATCTGAGATTTTCATCTTTTATGATACGTTGAAAAAATAATACTAATGATAATATATAACTGAATATACCTGTATATGATTACATATTACATATATATTATTACATACATATTATTTTATTATTACATATTATGTGCGATTAATGTGATTATAATAATGTTAATGTATAACAGACACTAGATGCATAATTGCAGCTATTATTCAAAAATATGTCTACGACTGTACGTTGAGTTTGTGATTAATTAACATTTGAGTAATTTTAATTAATTGCGATTACATGGGTTTTGTGATTGTTTTCATTTATTTGATTGTTATAATACTATAAACTTAATATGTTGAGTGCGTGTTGATGTTTAGTTTCGATGTAATTGGCTTTACATTAGCATACAACATGATTGTACTTAGCGATGACTTAATTTGGTCACTGGAGCAGTGAAATCAAATCGAAACTCATGGCTACGAAGTGAATGGATTAACATGTTAGCATCCATATAAGGATTATTAAATATAGACGTCAGTAATTATTTATTTTTTATGTATACATATAAGTCCGAGCTCGAGTTATAAAAAATATATTTCATAGTTGAGCGAAATTTCGATATGTTATGTATGATATTACATATGATATGTAAGCAATGCTTAAATTCAATTCTATTATCATTATTTGTATGGTTAAAATGATCTAACATCAAAGTGGCGTTCTCTTGGTGGGGAACAGGAACAGGCGATCCCGTGTATTGTTAAATTGTGCAGTCACGTTGAAGAACCCGATATGAATAAAGCGAAATTCACAAGGGCAAGATTTCAATAGGTAGTGGAATGCCATATTTTTATAATATTTCAATGACAAGCCAAACAATTTTTGAAAATGAAATGTGAAACATTGCAGATTTATGTAATTTATTTATGATTTACGTGATAAATAAATCAATGTGAATAAATAAATTGCATTGAATTGAATTGATGATTGATGATTGATCACGTACATGTACGTGATAGGTACACTGTATAACAGTATAGGTACATGTTTGTATTATATACAAAAAAGTATTTTTCGGAAAATTTCGGAAACTCATATTTTCATAAAAATCGTTAATTAATTTTATAATAATTTTAAAATACCGCATGTCCATTTAATCAAATCTTCAAAAAGTATGCAATTGCATGCCTCTGTGAGAGCAAATTTCTCAGGTAAGATGGTTTAAGTGGAAAGTTTTAGATGTATATTTTATCGGTTTTACTTTCTCGACATAAATTATATTAGCAAAAGTAATGTTTAAGTGAATCGTATATTTCAGAAACGCGTTAAGTGTACTTTTCAAAACTTTCGGGAAACGAAGAAAAATACTATATGTTTAAATTTAAATTTTATATATTGTATTATACAGTATTTCCCCGGATTGAGTTTACAAGAGGAAAAACTTTTTTTTCTTTTATTTTACGCCAAAACTTCAAAGGAATAAGATTTTTTGCTTGTCCTGAAGCCAGCAAATCTCTAATTAAAACTTAATTATTGTGACTCAGTGGAAATAAAAGTTCATATTTCTTTTGATTTCGGAATTTCTCTGCTTTTTAAATCCCATCACACTGGCCGTTTTATTTTTTTGACGATGTCACTTTGACAAATGACTTTTTTGTCTTAAAGCTGTTTCTTTGAGTTGCTGTTTATTAAAATGATGTTTTTCACAAACATTTTTGTTATTTAACTTGCGTAAACTTATTTGTCAAAGTGACATCGAAAAAAAAAACGGCCAATGTGATGGGATTTAAGAAGTAGAGACGGACTTTCTCTACTTCTTAAATCCCTCCTTAAATTAAAAGAAAAATGAACTTTTCTTTCCACTGAGTCAGAATAATTAAGTTTTAATTACAGATTTGCTGGTTTCAGGACAAGCAAAAAATCTTATTCCTTTGAAGTTTTGGCGTAAAATAAAAGAAAAAAAAGTTTTTCCTCTTGTAAACTCAATCCGGGGACATACTGTATATTGTATTATATATTTTATTTTATTTTATATATTGTAATTAAATATCTCATAAAATGGAATGTCAGTTAAACGGACAATGCACAAAAATATCCGTTTTGATTACTGATATACCGAATTCCGAAAAATAGAAAAGATCATAAAAATGTCTGTTGACAGGTTTCTGGAATAAACGACTGAAATATGAAATCATTAAATGAATTTTAAATCAGGAATATGAGTAGGAATGAATCATTATACTTAATATAAAAACTAAATACTTTACTTAATATTACTTAACTTAAACGACCCCAAAATTCAAAAATAATATGAACATTTAATTCAAACCATTAACATAATGTTTTGTATCAATAATAATTATTATTAGGCACACTAAAATCTAGTTACATAAATTTTACACCGGAAGTAGATAATATGAAAATGAAGACAAATCGTAGATGTTTTTATCTGACTATATTCTACTGAAATAAATCTTCAAAATAAAATGATTCCTAATTGTTATAAAGTAATTCAAAAACTGTATTAATTAATTTCGAAAAAGTTATATGCTGCTCAAATTTTTTACATTACCATTACAACAGGTATTTTTCATTACCTTTATTTCTCAAAGTTAATTTAAGACCTAATACGCTAATACTCGTTAATTGTCTAAAATTTTATTTTAAAAAGCAGTTGATAAATTCAAGAAATTTTATTGTTGTCAAATTTAGTTTTTAAATATATTAGTATGTATATTTGTATTATGTACTTCTATAACAAAAATAGAGCTTTCTTGTCACTGTTAATAGACTAATTTATGTCCATATATCCTAGATTTATAACCCTACACCAACAATGGTAGAAAGATAAATGATTAAATTAATAAATAACATATCCTAGATTCATAACCGGTATTCTAGATTAGTGTTTCTGAACATTTTTTGGATTATTTTTAAACAGAAACAGAACCTTCTTATCATTGTTAATAGACTAGTATATGTCAATATAAGCTGGATTCATAACCGGTATTCTAGATTAGTGTTTCTCAACTTTTTTTGGCTTTTTTTTTAACAGAAACAGAACCTTCTTATCATTGTTAATAGACTAGTATATGTCAATATAACCTAGATTCATAACCCTACACCAACAATGGTAGAAATGGAAATGATTACATAAATAAATAAAATATCTTAGATTCATAACCGGTATTCTAGATTAGTGTTTCTCAACTTTTTTTGGCTTTTTTTTAAACAGAAACAGAAATTCTTATCATTGTGAATAGACTAGTATATGTCTATATCCTAGATTCATAACCGGTATTCTAGATTAGTGTTTCTCAACTTTTTTTGGCTTTTTTTAAACAGAAACAGAAACTTCTTATCATTGTTAATAGACTAGTTTATGTCAATATATCCTGGATTCATAACCCTACACCAACAATGGTAGAAAGAAAAATGATTAAATTAATAAATAACATATCCTAGATTCATAACTGGTATTCTAGATTAGTGTTTCTCAACTTTTTTGGCTTTTTTTTAACAGAAACAGAACCTTCTTATCATTGTTAATAGACTAGTATATGTCAATATATCCT
Source organism: Othius punctulatus (assembly GCA_951805005.1). Lineage (NCBI taxonomy): Eukaryota > Metazoa > Arthropoda > Insecta > Coleoptera > Staphylinidae > Othius > Othius punctulatus. Next base: position 65,153,094 of record OX638142.1, read on the forward strand.
AGATTCATAACCGGTATTCCAGATTAGTGTTTCTCAACTTTTTTTGGCTTTTTTTTTAAACAGAAACAGAACCTTCTTATCATTGTTAATATACTAGTACATGTTATACTAGACTATACTAGATTCATAACTAGTATTCTAAACCAGTGTTTCCCAACATGTTTGTACAACATGTTTCCGAAATATTCCGCTACATTTCTAAACTCTAAACTAATTTTACCGTGTATTAATTTCAAACCAAATTTCTTGACCCGGCGCCTCCACCATCAATAAATAATCAAAATTAATTATTCTTTCCGTCCCAAAACATACATTTTGCATTTTTATTTGTCCCAAATTATTGCATACAAAACTTTTAAAGTTTCTTTTTCTTATAAAAGACATCGGAACAAAAATTTTCTTGATAGTACTGTTCTTTGGCCCTATTCCAAATTCGGAAAATTGGCAAAACGGGAAACAGCAAAATTGTTTGCAGCTTATCCAATAACACATTGCTTCAATTTGATGCCAGTTTTTGAATTGCAGCAAGAACTTTAAAATTCCGATGCGCTGTTTATAGGTCAACTGTGTTGCTTTTACTACTTTTCTCTTAACTTTTCTGTTTTTCTGGAAGTGACTGGAGCTGTCACTTCCATAGTTTTGTCAGAACAGGTGTACTTTTGATTTTCTGATATTTTCCATTTTCTAACTGGCAGCCTGTAAGGACTAAATTTTTTGTATGCATAGCCATCTGGGACTCAATTAGGAACTACGTATCTAGATTATATAAAACTGATTAAAACTCATCAAAGATTCGATAATCCATATATTTTATAGAAATGTATACCATATTTTGGGACCGAGAGAGTATTAATAATTTCAAACTCTGTGAAGTTTTTACACAAGCTTTAAAAGGCTGTAAGGCCGATTTTACTATCATGGAACATCCTTGTTCTAGGATCAATTACCTACGGTACAATTATTGACAGCATTGAATCCTAGGTAATTGTACCAGGAACAAGTATGTTCGACTATTGTAAAACCGGTCCTAAATGATCCAAAGTTGTCAAATGTTCTATTGGTACTTTTCAATTTTCAACTATCAAAATGTGTCATATTTTTAATTCCTTCAGTGAAATTAAATCAAATTTGCAACTACAACAAATCTGTCCGATTTTCGATTGTACCTGTATGTATCAAAATCTATAAAAGTTTCAACTGCAATTGTTGAAAAGATACGTTAATTTTCATTAATTTCAAATAACAAACTGTTCAGTATTCATTCATATTATAACCCTTTACGGAGTATTACTCCTTATTTTCTTAACAGTGAAATAGAAAATGTTTTAAATTATTAGTAATATTAAAGCCAATGTCAATGGACCAAATTGTTAACATGTATTTATTTGCTAAAAAAACAGCTAAGTGAGTAAAAATGTTGCTATCTCTACTAAAAAATAATATGCTATGATTACATATATGACAAATTAACACTGGTTTAATCTATAATTCAGTCAAAAACGGACTAGTTTTTAACAGCAACTGTCAAAATCGTTTATTTTAACTGTAACTGCCAAAATTTACGTTTTCTAATTGGGACTGTTAAACTCTGTGAGAATTTTGCACCAGCTGTGGAATATCTGTTAAATTTTCAACGATACCTGTCGAAATCTGCTATAATTTTTAACGAAATTCTCAAAATTTGTAAAATTTTCCAAGTTTGGTACTATTCAATTTTGTCAAATTTTCAAATGCAACTGTTAAAATTTGTCATACCTATTATTAAGTCTTTTAGTGAAATTATCTCAAATTTGCAAGTATAACAATATTGGAAATAACAATCTTTGCTATTTTTAATTGTATCTATCAATCATCATTATCATTATTATTTAACAGGTGCATATTTCCATTAATTTCAAATGATATAATTTTCCGCATTTCTTAAAAGTGAATTTAAAAAAGGCCCTAAATTTTTGCTATTAGTAATGCTATGTGCAAAAATAATAGCTTTAATGTTATTAGGGTTGCAGATTTTACCATTTGATTTGGTTAAATAATTCTAAAAATATATATTTTAATAAAGTATTATTCTTAAATAAATTAGTTAATAATTAATACCGACAGTAGACTAATCAAATAACCATATAATACTTGTGGGTTTGCACTATTTAATTTTGTCAAATTTTCAAATGCAACTGTTAAAATTTGTCCGACTTATTATTAAATCTCTCAGTGAAATTATATCAAATTTGAAAGTATAACAAATCTTTGCTATTTTTAATTGTATCTATCAATTATCATTATCATTATCATTTAACAGGTGCATATTTCCTTTAATTTCAAATAATAAAATGTTCCTCATTGTCTCAAATGTGGAATAAAAAAAAGCCTTAAATATTTGCTATTAATAATGCCATCTACAAAAAAATTGCTTTGATGTTATTAGTGTTGTAGGCTTTGACCAAATGAATTGGTTAAATAATTCTAAAAATATATATTTTAATAAAGTATTATTCTTAAATATATTAGTTAATAATTAATACCGACAGTAGACTTAGCAAATAACCATATAATACTTGGGGGTTTGTACTATTCAATTTTGTCAACTCTTCAAATGCAACTGTTAAAATTTGTCCTACTTATTATTAAATCTCTTAGTGAAATTATATCAAATTTGAAAGTATAACAAATCTTTGCTATTTTTAATTGTATCTATCAATTACCATTATCATTATCATTTAACAGGTGCATATTTTCTTTAATTTCAAATAATAAAATGTTCCTCATTGTCTTAAACGTGGAATAAAAAAAGGCCTTACATTTTTGCTATTAGTAATGCCATGTGCAAAAAATAGCTTTAATGTTATTAGGGTTGTAGGCTTTGACCAAATGAATTGGTTATATAATTCTAAAAATGTTTATTTTAATAAAGTAATCTTTTAATAAAAATTGCTCGCCAATAATTTTAGCAACGCAATTAGGTCAAAAGCATGGCTCATCAGTTTTCCGCAATTTTTTTAATTTGTTTTAAGAATTACGTCAAAATTCAACATAAATAAACAGCTAGTAACAAAATAATATAATTAATCACAAAATACTTTTTCTATTTCATCATATTTTACTTGTCTAGGAACCGTCTATGTAATATCTAAATCGTGGTGATATTGATCGAGGCGTTCTAGATCTGAAAATGCATAAAAAATGCAAAAAACATAAAAAAACTGAAAATTTCGTGAAATTGAAATCATTGTAAATATATCGACTCGCGATTCACTCGTTTTAGTCTTCTGAGTTGAATGAGACTAACGGCAACAAGATTGAACCGATGATTCTCAGAATAGAATCGATGTAGAGTCTCCTGATTTGAATGAGACTAACGGAAACAAGATTGAACCGATGATTCTCAGAATAGAATCGATGTAACATTTTTTGTCGAAAAACGTTTTATTTTATTTTTTTAATTTGAAACTTTAAGCCGGATATCTCGGCAATTTTGGTATTTTTATTGGTGGCCCCCAAGAAATATGGTATGGCCATCTAAGGGGCTCTGTGGTCCATGGTTGATAACTACTTAGAGTAGTTCTCAACCAGAGAAGTTAGTTTTAGACTTATAAGCATTCTATATCATCTTACCAACTTTTTTTCTGGTTCATAATTATTTTTTGAATCAAACCTTCTGCAAACATATTAAGTTTTTGTCTGTTAAAAATAACCTAATAAAAATAACACCTATGGTTGATAACTACTTAGAGTAGTTCTCAACCAGAGAAGTTAGGTTTAGACTTATAAGCATTCTATATCATCTTACCAACTTTTTTTCTGGTTCATAATTATTTTTTGTCTGTTAAAAATAACCTAATAAAAATAACACCTATGGTTGATAACTACTTAGAGTAGTTCTCAACCAGAGAAGTTAGGTTTAGACTTATAAGCATTCTATATCATCTTACCTACTTTTTTTCTGGTTCATAATTATTTTTTGAATCAAACCTTCTGGAAACATAGTAAGTTACTTTTGTCTGTTAAAATTAAATCATCAACTTCTACAACTGTCTTAAAGTAAATCTTCTGCTACTAGATATCAGAAAATACTTATTAAACCTCATAGTTGTCATTGTTTTAATAAATTGTTTCTAAATATTTCTTTTTTCAAATGATATTGCAGATTTAAAATTAGTTCATTGTCTAGTCGAAGGAAAAATAATTATAAACGTAGGTTCAAATTATTTATTTCGTTCATCATAGGTACTAATTACAATGGAGTGTGGGATCATTGGTATGGTCCAGCAGGCCGAGACGGCACCTACAGCACAGCATCCATCATGAGCAGTCCAGCTGGAAAGGCATTAGCTGAGCTTAAGATGTCGCCAACTGAAATTGAAATCCATCACCTCCGAAGCCTGGCTGAGGTGACGTGCACAAGTGAGGCCACAAAATCCCCGTGTAACCCATTAAAGGCCCCATGTTTATTCAACATACACGACGATCCTTGCGAGACAGAGAATCTGGCAGGAAGGTAATGTATAAACAATCCACTTGCACGAAATCATAATCCGCTTTTAGATTTCCAAACATTCTCAAACATCTGGAGAAGATATTGGAGGCGTGGAATAAAACAGCAATTCCACCTGGCAATAAGCCGATTGATATGAAAGGCGACCCAAAATACTGGGACTACACCTGGACAAACTTCGGGGATTACACCCATGATAAAAATGTGATTGTAACTTAATTAATAGATATATTTACAAATTATTTATACATTGGATGGTTCTTCTCATTGTTTGTTGACTAGTTTGCACCTGAAAATTAAAACGTTAACGACGGGTTCGAGGCAGTGTTAAAGGACATACCTGCAACTCTTTTGGCTCCATGCTGATCCTGTGGAACAAGCTTTTTCTATACACCTGCAAATGCAATCCTTGTGGTCCCATCTCCACTGCTTATTTTTTTTCTCAAGGCACCTATCTCTTTCATTCTAAAATAGTAATAACAACACATTTTTATATTAACTCTTCCAAATAATGTCAATCAAAGATAAATATTAAAATGGAACTAAGAATTGTGTTGTTTTAAAATCAGGATATTCGCAGAATTCAGCCATCGAAAAAGATTAAGTAGTCAAAGTTTTAAAAGAGCATTTTTCAAAAAGTGTTCGTACACCTGATTTTAATTCTTGGATAAAAAAAAAAATTTTAGTACTCCTACAATTAACTGAAATAGGGTTCTATGATCTACATTTTCGAAGCATTGCCTTTGCCATGTTCCTACTTCCTACTCCTACTTATAAGATGGAATTCTGATACCCTTGCAACAATTGTTACCAACTTACTGTATTTCTGCAAACGCATCCACAGGTGCTCTTGTCGTATTCCTGAAACGCCGTGCAATCCGTGGCTCTTTGTTTGCAATCACATTTGCATTCTGTATCTTCGGAGACGATCACTGATGTGCAGTAAACTGTGTTTTTGACAATCTCCTTAATGTAGTACGTTTTATTGGTTGCGTTCGTAGCTGTGCATCTGTGTGTGCCGGAACACATCCCCGCACATCTGTCGACGAGTACTGCGTTCGGTACTAACTGTTGGTGAGCTTTTATTAGATGATTGCTGCAAGAGACTTTGGAAATAGAACTTACGGTGTTTCCAGTTTCGCTCTGCAAATAAACAACGGTCGGCCGAGGCTCGCATTTCACCTGCAACCTCAAAAGCTTGTGTTCGTCTTTCATTTTTGGCGACAAGCAGCTTTCTAAAATTTACCAATTACTAACACGTCAACTGGGATTGGAAGTGACCTACCTTGCATTGGATTCACGTTGACTGAGGTCCGTCTTGCCGAAACGACCGACGGCTTCTTGGGGACCTTTTGGTACACCTCCAAGCTCTTCTTCTCGATGATTTCGTTCTCGCGGCGTGACGTATGCTTCTTGCGAGCTTTGTTTGAACCGACACAGATAAGCACCACAACAATGGCAATTAATAATTTGGTCATAGTGCGGTTTGTCGGGGATGTGCTGTGGAGCCTTCGAAACGTGCGCTTCCTGCGGGATTTAAGAGACTAATAATTTGTTTTTATTCCCAGAATATTTATATTAAACCGCTGCCTGCGTTATTGTAAACGCAGTGGTGTAGCAGCGTCTTTGAAGCTTCACTCATTTCCATGTCGATTTTATACGTACGCGTATGAAAATTATGTCATTAATTATCCCAACTGGTGCGACAATTACGTGTACATTAACTTCACTCGTCGGTTCTTTGAATCTAGCTTTTGTTTTGAAATTCCCGAGACGCCTCTGGGCCATTCTACTTCCTTCTCAGTATGTGGTAAACTTTATCGATAATTTACATACGTAATCCGAAGAATGGTCGTTCTCAAAATAGATAAACTCTTATGTAAAGTGTAATTATTTTTGTGCCAAATTTAACTATTTAAATTCTTAGTATATAGACAGACATAAATAAATCAGTTAGATTGCCCAATTTAATCAGCTGTAAACTGTATACAAAATGTACACAAATACATCAAAATTATACGATACATTATTCCCGATTTTTATTTTCGCGTTTATTTCGCCACTACATTTTGAAATAAACATTATTATTGTGCCTATTAACCTTGGCTTAAATTATTATTTTGTATACATATTGTAAATATATACAACGCAAATAACTGATTTTATTTTCGTTAGAGCATTTACAAATTAAAATTGGTTTTATTATTTGAAATTAAAAATATTAGTCTGGTAATCTAAATTTATCAAAATTGATATAAAATTAATTTCTGGGAAAATCACAAAGACAAAATACAGAGTGCCCAAGAAAGTAGGATCATATTTTACGCTAGATAGATACTTATAGATGATGACACTGTTCAAGATGCAAACCAAATACGTTTTGCAATATTGCTGAAATGTGTCCTACAAGAACATTTTTAACTAGATTTTTCGAATGTTATTATTTGTCATTTCGTAGGAGTTATTTGAAAAAGTTGATACCACTTTCCTGGTACATTGTAGTACATATATTTTTGTGTATTCTTCTTTTTTTGAACTCCCGGTTTTGATTGCATATTTTCGCGTACATGACTATAAAGACATATTTTGTTGGATGTATCTTTAAGCAAAATTGCATTTAAATGATGCATTTCAAGTATTTTTATATTGGTATTTTACATGCGACTTCATTTTGCGCCCTGATTTACACGTAAAAAGTTTTCTTCGAGCAAAATTGTATTTAAAGGATGCATTTCAAGTATTTTTATATTGGTATCTTACATGCGACTTCATTTTGCGTCCTGATTCACCCGTAGAAAGTTTTCTGTCGACTTCCCTAACACCCTGTATATGTGGTAACTACTCATGGGCCACTACTGGTCTAATGTTATTTTGATTGCATATTTTCGCACACATGAGTAGAAATAGACACATTTTGTTGGACGTCTCTTTAAACAAAAAAAAAGTTACGTATAACTTTTTCAATTCTCGATTTTCGAGATGTCGATTTTTCAAATATTCCTCTTTAAGGCCTTTCCACCGGTACAAAGTTTTCTGTCGACTTCCCTAACACCCTGTATAAGTGATAACTACTCATGGGCCACTATTGGTCTAATGTTATTTCAATTGCATATTTTCGCACACATGAGTAGAAATAGACATATTTTGTTGGATTTAAGCAAAAAAAAATTTAATTAAGTTACCTATAACTTTTTCAATTCTCGATTTTCGAGATGTCGATTTTTCAAGTATTCCTCTTTTAAGCCTTTCCACGGCAAGACTCTTCAACTTTCGATTTATGCTTTTATGAAAGCATAAATGTATACATCATTTTTTTTTTTTTCAAATTTTTATTTTAAAGCCTGGGTAATCGAGGCTTGCAAGATCGTTGACTCAATTGTGATAAACACCATTGACATGGCTAGATTCTGAGTTTTTATTTTCTAGCTAAAGACTTTTCAACCCCCGATTTTCCACGTTTCGATTTTTCATGCATCAATTTTCCATAGTACACATTTGCATTTTCCTGGTTTATCATTTTATGACGGTAAGACTCTTCAACTTTCGACTATCAAAGCTTCTCTTTTGTATACTTCAATTTTTTTTTTCAAATTTTGATGTTTTAAGCCTGGGCAATCGAGGCTTGCAAGATCGTTACCTCAATTGTGATAAACACCATTGACATGGTTAGATTCTGAGTTTTTGTTTTCTAGATACAGACTTTTCAACCCCCGATTTTCCACGTTTCGATTTTTCATGCATCAATTTTCCATCGTACACATTTTCATTTTCCTGGTTTCTCATTTTATGACGGTAAGACTCTTCAACTTTCGACTATCAAACTTCTCTTTTGTATACTTCAAATTTTTTGTTTTTCAAATTTTGATGTTTTAAGCCTGGGCAATCGAGGTTTGCAAGATCGTTGCCTCAATTGTGATAAACACCATTGACATGGTTAGATTCTGAGTATTTGTTTTCTAGGTAAAGACTTTTCAAACCCCGATTTTCCACGTTTCGATTTTTCATGCATTAATTTTCCATCGTACACATTTGCATTTTCCAGGTTTCTCATTTTATAATCTTCAATTTTCCAAGTGGTCAATGTTGCAGGCATCTACTTCATGATACATAATTAAATTAAATAAAACAAATACTTTACTTTGTTTATATCACACTCGTTTATTGAAAAATAGTGACTATAGTTTCGATCAAGTACTGATCATCGTTGTTACTTTAAGTTTGTCAATGATCAGTACTTGATCGAAACTATAGTCACTATTTTTCAATAAACGAGTGTGATATAAACAAAGTAAAGTATTTGTTTTATTTAATTCAATTTTCCAAGTTTTGATTTTATAAGCCAGAATAATCGTAGTTTGAAAAATAGGATTTACATTTAAGCAAAAAAAATTCTAATTAATTTACGTAGGTATAACTTTATTAATTCTCGATTTTCGAGATGTCGATTTTTCAAATATCCACGCTATTTTAAGCTTGGGCCTTTCCATGTTTTCGTCCATGTTTTGAAAGACTTTTCAACTTTCGATTATCCAGCTTATGTTTTGTACGCTTCAATTTTTAATTTTTTAAGTTATCATTCTTTAAGCCTCGACAATCAAGGCTTGCATAACCGTTGCCTCAATAATGATAAAGTCACGTAAATATTACATTTTCAGATTTTGAGCCTTTATTTTCTTAGGACTTTCAACCACCGACTTTTCACTCTTTGATTTTTCATGTATTAACTTTCCAATCCTTGATCGTCTAAGTCGCATATTCCAAGTTTCTCAATTTTTAATCTTCAATTTTCCAAGTTTTGATTTTATAATCCAGAATAATCTAAGTTTGAAAAATAGTTGCTTCAATGATAAAGTCGCTTGAATGTGAAATTGTCAGATGTTGGGCCTTTATTTTTGGAGTTTGGACTTTTCTGCACTCGATTTTCCAAGTTTTAATTCTCCACGCTTTTACATTTATGCTTCAAAATTTAATTTTCCAAGTTTTTATTTTAACCCTATATAATCAGGCTTTCAAAATCGTTGCCTCAATAGTCAAGTAAATGTGGCAATTTTAGATTTTGAGCCTTTATTTTTCTGGCTAGAAATTAAAGTATTATTAACAATATGCAGTAAAACCGTCTTGTCATTCTATCATAAACTAAACAAATATCCCAAAAATAATTAATCGCAGAAATCTAAAATGTAGAAATAAACTTTGAATTTCATATGAAAGAAGCAAGTTGAATACAATTTCTATATTTAAAGGAACATCCTGCACAATAAAAATATACTTTAAAAGTTGCTTGCTAAGAATATATTTTCAAGTCACTGCACATCTTTAGAACATTTTCATGAGTAATAAACCAAGAGCATTTATAAATACAAAATAATTTCATCCCAGTTGCTAAGAACATATTTTCAAGTCACTGACCATCTTTTTTTGAATATTTCATGAGTAATAAACCAAGAGCATTGATAATTACAAAATTATTTCATCCCAGTTGCTAAGAACATATTTTCAAGTCACTGCATATCTTTAGAACATTTTCATGAGTAATAAGTCAAGACTAGTGATTATTTCAAAATAATGTTATCGCATTTGCCTGAATATAATGTGATAATTACAAAATCATTTCACCCAGTTGCTAAGAACATATTTTCAAGTCACTGCACATCTTTAAAACATTTTCATGAGTAATAGCCCAAGACCATTGATTATTACAAAATAATTTTATCGCATTTGAATAAATACAATGTGCTTGAGAAAGATATGATACCATTATAAGTTTTTTTATCAATTCTCGAGGAATATTCAAATTTGGTAGGATTTATATTTAAGCAAAAAAAATCTAATTAACTTACGTAGGTATAACTTCTTTAATTCTCGATTTTCGAGATGTCGATTTTTCAAATATCCACGCTATTTTAACCTGGAGATTTTTCATGTTTTCGTCCATGTTTTGAAAGACTTTTCAACTTTCGATTTTCCAAGCTTATATTTTGTACGCTTCAATTTTTAATTTTTCAAAGTTATCATTTTTTAAGCCTTGATAATTAAGGTTTGCATAACCGTTGCCTCAATAATGATAAAGTCACGTAAATATTACATTTTCAGATTTTGAGCCTTCATTTTCTTAGGCCTTTTCAACCACCGATTTTCACTCTTTGTTTTTTCATGTATTAATTATCCAATCCTTGATCGTCCAAGTTGCATTTTCCAAGTTTCTCAATTTTTAATCTTCAATTTTCCAAGTTTTGTTTTTATAATCCAGAATAATCAAGGTTTGATAAATAGTTGCCTCAATGATAAAGTCATTTAAATGTGAAATTGTCAGATTTTGAGCCTTTATGTTTGGGGTTAGGACTTTTCAGCACTCGATTTTACACGTTTCATTTTTTCACGCTTCTGTTTTTATGCTTCAATTTTGTACAGTATAGTACCATTTCAGTTCTTTAGTGTTCTAGTCATCACCTTATTTTTAAGTATTCGTTCTTTTGTTTTGTTTCAGTCTTTTAGTCTCTTGGTTTAGATTCAGAGGAGATTTCATTTATTCTATTACAGGATTGTAATTGTTTTTAAAAATTTCTTTGATATTTTCAAATAAATTCAGCAATTTATATATTTTTCTAATTTAGAATGACTTGAATTGCTGACGATTCCTTAGAATTTAGAAAAATAATTGTTTCTAGACTAAAAAATGACGAAATGATGAAATATTAGTCTGGTAACCAAAAATGATGAAAATTGATACAGAATTTATTTGAGTGTAAATTAATTTCAGGAAAAATCGCAAAGGCAAAATACAGAGTGCCCAAGAAAGTAGGATCATCTTTTACACTAGACAGATACTTATAGACACTGTTCAAGATACAAATCAAATACGTTTTACAACATTGTTGTGAAATGTGTCGTAGGATAAAGAACATTTTTTAACTAAATTTTTTCGATTATTATAATTTGTCATTTTGTAGGAATTAATTGGAAAAGTTGATACCACTTTCCTGGTACATAGTAGTACATACAGAGTGTCCAAGATAAGGATCAACAGCATGTGGATCTTGGATCCCCATGCTTGGATCTTGGATCTTAGCATGGGGTTCTTCTTCAGAAAAATGTAAAAACGCTATCGCAAAGTTTCTGACTTTGTCGAATATCTTCGGAAGTAAGCCTAATTTTCTAGTTTTCTCAACAGAATATTACTGACCACTAAATTGCACAACTTTTTTGTAAATTAACCGCCTTTGTAACTTTTACGATTTCCGAGATCCCCATGCTGTTGATCCTTATCTTGGACACCCTGTATATTTTTGTGAATTCGTTTTTTTTTTGAACGGGTTTTGAACAGGTTTTGAATGGTTTTAAACCGACTTTTTTTCTCTTTTTTGTACAGTATAGTACTATTTCAGTTCTTCAGTGTTCTAGTCACCACCTTATTTTTGTGTATTCGTTCTTTTTTTTCTTGTTTCAGTCTTCTAGTCATCACTTCATCTCCGGTGCAGAGGTAATTTCATTTATACTATTGCAGGATTGTAATTATTTTACTTTTTTTTTTAAATATTTTCAAATAAATTCAGCAATTTATATATTTTTCTAATTTAGAATGCCTTAAATTGCTGAGGATTTCCTAGAATTTAGGAAAATTATTGTTTATAGTTTCAAAAATGATGAAACCATAATACAAAGAGAAGATTGTTTATCTGAAAACATTTTTATATGGTAAAAAACACTAAAAGCTTCTATTTTCAGAAAACAAAAATTCAACTACATTTGGGTTTTGCTTCTATACGGAGATTCCCATACTGTTGATCCTTATCTTGGACACCCTGTATATTTTTATGTATTCGTGATTTTTTTTAACTCTCGGTTTAGAACCGACTTTTTTCTCTATTTTGTATAGTATAGTACCATTTCAGTTCTTCAGTATCTTCGTCATCACCTTATTTTTATGCCATCGTGCCATTTTTGTGGAGGATTGTAATTATTTTACAAAATTTCTTTTATATTTTCAAATAAATTCAGCAATTTATATGTTTTTCAAATTTAGAATGCCTTGAATTGCTGACGATTCCCTAGAATTTAGGAAAATAATTGTTTCTAGACTGAAAAATGACGAAATGACGAAATATTAGTCTGGTAATCTAAATTATGAAAATTGATATAAAACTTATTTGAGTGTAAATTAATTTCAGGAAAAATCACAGAGGCAAAATACAGAATGCCCAAGAAACTAGGACCATATTTTACGCTAGATACATACTTAAAGATGACACTATTCAAGATGCAAATCAAATACGTTTTGCAACATTGATTGCTGTGAAATTTGTCCTAGGATATAAGAATATTTCTTAACTAGATTTTTTCGAATGTTATAATTTGTCATTTTGTAGGAATTAATTGGAAAAGTTGATACCACTTTCGTGGTTCACTATAGTACATATATTTTTGTGTATTCGTTCTCTTTTTGATATTTCTGTTTTGAACCGACTTTTTTCTCTATTTTGTAGAGTATAGTACCATTTCAGTTCTTTAGTATCCTAGTCATCACCTAATTTTTGTGTATTCGTTATTTTTTTTTTGTTCTGTCTTCTAATTATCACTTCATCTCCGATGCAGAGGTAATTTCATTTATACTATTGCAGGATTGTAATTATTTTATAAAATTTCTTTAAAATTTTCAAATAAATTCAATAATTTATATATTTTTCTAATTTAGAATGCCTTGAATTGCTGACGATTTCCTACAATTTAGGAAAATTATGTTTCTAGTCTCAAAAATGACGAAACCATAATACAAAATAATACATCTTTTATCTGAAAACATTTTTATACGCTAAAGAAAAATACTAAAAGCTATTATTTTCAGAAAACAAAAATTCAATAACATTTGGGTTTTGCTTCTATTAAGGCGTTTATTGTCATGAATAGATACATCAAAGTTCCTGCAGTTACTACTTTGAAGCTGGTAGAAAAACTTATATAGTTTTAAGTGCATAAAGGTCATATAAAATATTTATTCTTTGACTATGCTATGATGAATTTTCAACTGCCTTGTAATTAGAAATTTCATTATTAACAATGGCAAAGCTATTAACTCCTAATTCCCACTCTTGACACTAATTATTTACATAAATTTATGTTAATCATTTCAACCTTAACTATACTTTTACGAGTTTATACGAAGTATATGAATATTTATCACTTAAAATATGTAGGCTTAAGATTATATGTAGGATGTAGGTGATATTAATTGTATAATATTACCATTCCCTCGTTTTGATTGATAATTAATAAATTGTGACTTCAAAATAAGAAAATTGCAAATTGATTATCGCTCAGAATAATCGGATTATAATATCCGATTATTTCATCATTATTATATTGATATATTATTTCATCATTATTATATTGATATATTATTTCATCATTATTATATTGATATATTATTTCATTATTATTATATTGATATATTATTTCATCATTATTATATTGATATATTATTTCATCATTATTATATTGATATATTATTTCATCATTTTTATATTGATATATAATTTCATCATTATTATATTGATATATTACTTCATTATTAATGTATGAGTTTTAATACAAATTAACGTATATATATTTTTAAAAGCGATTAATTTTATCTATATTTTGTGGATATACGCAGATCCACAAAATCCTCCATCGTCTTTGTGGCTATGTGGTTTAGATTATAATATACACATTACACACGCGTGCAATAAAGCATTTGATAACGTATTAGATATAAATGAGACACTCTGGTACAAAATTATATTCTGCTTTTCTACAAAAATATATAAAAATCTCTATTCAATTATTTTCAATAATAGAGAAATCGCAAAGCATTAAAAATCATCATGACAAGTAGCACACTCTTAATTAGATTAAAAAAGTCAATACTGACATCAACTGTATAACTAGACGATTTTCACTAGAAGACGTTTTTGTTTACATATAGGCAGGTAAAATGGAGGTAAGTAATTAGATAGGTATGTAGAAAAAGTATTTAATACTTAACAAAAAGTGTATCGTAATATCGTAATATCGTATAGTAACGTAATTTTATTTTTGGATTACTGTTGTTATTTAAAACATTTAAAAAACCTTTGCTTTGTTTTCATTAATATTTTTATGTTTTCTGTATAAATCTTTCAATAATTTTCAATTTTAATCAGTACATCTGGTAAATTCAAATTGATGAATTCTTGATACACAAAAGTTATTGGATATTCTTAATCCGGTGAAGTAAATTGATGTAAAACATGTTTTATCGCACACAATAGTGATAAGTGATAAGTTTGTTTACAATGCATACCAAACGCTACAAGATTAATGTGTTAATTTTAGTGCGGACTTCCCCATGCAAAAATTGCGGTATTGTAACAATAACATTCTGTGTAAATAAACGCGCTGGCAAGACGTATGACCTTACGCGTCTGCAGCCTTTGTATAATTGTTTAAGTAAAACGTCACACCCAAACATCTCGACTAATGACGTAAAATTTTGTCTACCATCGTCAGACATATCTGCGTTTGGTATAAACGCCATAAGTACCAGCTGCTTGTTACTTACGTGCTCCATTATCAGTGACGCATTCGACAAACTATTTGATTGTTTTAATTTACAAAGAATAATAATCAAACGCCTACTCATATGTTTACAGAATTGTACGGTTTACCTTTCAAGGTAAATGAGGCAAGCTTTATTGAAGTTGTACGTACACTAACATTATTTATATATATAACTGTAAAATTTGTAACGTAATGTTTTTGGAATCAAAGATAAAATGCAATAGACTAAAATTCTAAATTTTTATTGCCGTTAGCCTTATTTGATATCTACAAAAACCTTGTAGATTGTTGTTGTATAATTGATTTCTTGCAAATTGTTAATATTTTCTACAATAACTTACTTTTACATATGCCCAAACTTATCCCAAAGGCAAGTTCAGTGTGAGAAATTGAATAACAATTTTGATTAACATACATTTCTCAGTGTACTACTAAAATATCTGGACAAGAAGACTTTAGAGTCAAGAGTCAGAAATTGCCTCTTTACTTGTTTTGTATGTAATGAGGTTGATAAAATATATTGATTCTTCTGCACCCTACTATCTTTGTTCTTCTTCTTTACATGGCATATCCGTTCAACAAATATTGGCGATCAAATTTGCTAGTATTATTTTATTGGCAGCCCCTCTGAAGAATGCGGTTGTTGAATTTTGGAACCACTGTAATTTATTTTTATTTCAATCTTTTGAGGATTTTTTTATAGTAGATTAGTTCCAACATTTGAGTTAGGAATAATTTCTGAGTTTTTTAAGCAATAATTCTTCTCCTTGGGTCCCACCTTCTTTAAAATTTTCATTGAATTACCAGATGTAGGGTACTGTATTTTTCGGCACTCCTCATTACATGGCCAAAGTATACGAGTTTTTGTACCTTCGTGGTGTTGATCGTTTGAAGTTTAGTAGTCTAAATCAATCATCATTTTCCTTTTCCTTTCATTTCCTTTTCTTTTCGTTCTTTCCATCTTTGTTACAGATAGACACTATCTGTGTCTTTATCTATAGTCAATTTTTCTTTCTGGCCAAATAAAGTATGAAGCATCAAATTTCTTGTAATGACTACAACTTGAGATTCCTACATTACATTACAAGCATAATCGCAGAAACACATTTAATCATCATACATGCAAAATTGGAGCGTGGATGAGTGGGCACAAGTATAATCATCCCCCATAATTGTTACATGAATAGTTTACTTTAACGTTATCTCGTGCTTCGAGATTTCTGCAGAATTTGCCTTTGATTAGGTATTTGTGTTTGGTCATGAATGGGGCATTATTCTCTTAAGTGGAATGAAGTGTTATTTTGTTGACGAATAAATAGTGATAGTAGTTGTATGCGATATTTATCTCGCAATATTTCAAGGTTCAAATAATTCAGATTACGTTTTTGCTTGATAAGCTATAAAAATGTTTTACAATATTACTGCAGTTTGTCATTCATAATATTATTGGCCTAAATATTATCCTTTCACTGTTTTAAATGCTTAGTACTGTGAATATGTTAACGCTGCTTTATTTTTCTGAGTGGTGTCTCTGCTTCCTATATAGGTATGTACATTTCAGTAGATTTCAAAAAAAATTGTTGTTTGAAACGCCCACAGAAAATGCTAATTGAGATTTTAGCAGGGGTTTTCTGGTTAGATTAATTCATCAATTTTAGACGCGTTAAAATAATACAATATGCATGAATGATACTGCTAATACTTTTAAGAAGAGTTTCGACAACTCTGAACATCCAATTCCATTTTTTTTTTGGATCATCCGCTACAAAAGTGACACAACAGAAAATAACAACTACACAGTGAATTCAAAGATTGAGAAGAGATAAGAGAAAATGAAGAGAAGAATCTCTTTTCTTGATACAAATTTTGCATATTAAATCAAAATTAATGGTATTTGTAGATCCGTGCTGATAATTTATTTTTGTTGAAACTGCGAAACTTGCACAAGAGGTTAATAATTTTAATCAATCGTGGTTTACATGAACGGTCGAAATTAGTCATACAGCTACAAAAGTGACACAACAAAAAATAACAACTACACGGTAAATTCAAAAATTGAGAAGAGATAAGAGTAAGAAAACGGAAGAATCTCTTTTCTTGGGTCCAGAAATATTACAAGGATGATGCTCCTTGTATATTTCTAGACTCATCTGAATCCTAAAAAAAAATGAATCTGAAAAAAAAGGACTTACACCTAAAATCTAAAAATATTGGGTATTACATGGTACTAAATCTATTCAAAGTAATATTTCAAAATAATAACTTATATATGAGCGTCTGAAACACAGAGTTCATTTTTTTTTAATTAGTTGGGTCCAGAAATATTACAAGGATGTTGTTCCTTTTATATTTCTGGACTCATCTGAATCTGAAAGAAATGAATCTAAAAAAAAAGGATTTACATCACTCAAAATTTAAATCACCAATAAATTTTATCAATCGTGGTTTACATGGACGGTCGAAATTAGTCATACAGCTACAAAAGTGACACAACAGAAAATAACAACCGCACAGTAAATTCAAAAATTGAGAAGGATAAGAGTAAGAAAAGAGATTTTTCTCTTTTCTTATGCTAATTTTCGCAGATTAAATCAAAATTAATGGTATTTGTCGATCCGTTCTGATAATTTATTTTTGTTGAAACTGCGAAACTTACACAAGAGGTTAATAATTTTAATCAATTGTGGTATACATGAACCTTCGAAATTAGTCCGTGTAAACCACAATTGAATACTTGTTCACCTGTTGAGCAAATTTCTCTTTTTGAACATAAATCTTTTTTTTTTAATCATATCTGGTATATCTTGATTTTATTTCGTAGCAGTATTCCACATTTTAAAATATTTTTGGGAATCATTATTTTGAAAATTTTAAATGTGACAGTTAAGGTGCGACATATCTATACAGAATGTATACAAAAGTGACGCCCGTGGTCTTGAAATTCGATTCAGTAGGCCAAAATAAATCGAAAATTAACATATTTTCATAGAAAATAATATTTCCATAGAACAATATTTCTAGTAATCACTTTTTTCACAGTTTTCTTCCATATGTCAAGTTCGTAAAATTTGCTCAACGTTTCAGTTACACCCTGTATACAAATCTGTACCTGAGAAGCAGAAGTATGTATGTCCAATATATGCAGACATGAAGTAAAGGTGTATTATTTTTTATACATTTTATAGGTATAACAAAAAATTTAACATAACATTTAAAATATAACATAAAACTTGTGAAACTTTACCACGTGTTTTCTTTAGTAACCTAATCAAAATGTTTCACCAAGAAGTAACCAAAGCAATATCAAAACGCTTGCATTCAAAACTCTCTTCAGCAAATTACGGAGAAATTAACAAAAATGTATGAACGAATTAGCAGGCTCGAACATAGCACCAAAAGAGCTGTTCCCAAAAACCGTAATGTCAAGTAATATTACGATCATGGAATGGAATGCCAATGGACTCTTGCAACACCAACAAGAATTGCAAGCAATCCTAGCTATAGAAAATATTGACATATGTCTTATTTCCGAGACTCATTTTACAAGAGAGTCGTTCACAGAGACACTTCCTCATACAATTTAATTATAAAATTTAGTGCTAAAAGTAATAAAAAATAATTAAATTTACTTTATAATAGTTGGGAGGAAATTAAGAACTATTGTTTTAGCTATCTACAATTCAGTAGATTGCACTGCAAAACTCTGCCACCTTTTTGCCTTTCATGAACATTTTAGTTTTGGATACACATCCTTCTGCTTCTCAGGTACATAAATATTATCGAATTCCATTTGTATCTAGGTTTACATCCACTGGTAAATTGCGAATAATTATTATTGGATGAAAAAATCGCGCTAAGAACTTTTGATTACCGTCTAATCAAAAAGTTTTTGCAACTATTAATATTTATTATTACTATTATTTTATTACTAAATTGACATGGTACAAACATTTGTTTTTGGTATCTACATCCTTCTGCTTCTCAGGTACATAAATATTATCGAATTCCATTTGTACCTAGGTCTACCTCCACTGGTAAATTGCGAATAATTATTATTGAATGAAAGAATCGCGCTAAGAATTTTTGATTACCGTCTAATCAAAAAGTTTTTGCAACTATTAATATTTATTATTACTATTATTTTATTACTAAATTAACATGGTACAAACATTTGTTTTTTGTATCTAAAATGGCGATTTGCGTATGCCGGCTCTGAAAATATTAAGCAAATAAATCCAAAATTACCTGGAAATTGTACAACAATAGCATTCACTTCTAAGAACCGCCACAAAGTATTCAAACTTTGCACAAACACCAAACATCCACAAATCGAAGTTCCTCGAACTATATCTATGCTAGTGCATAGCTTACGTGATTAATTAATCTCCTTAGGAATATTGAATTTTAAATAGATCTTTTCAACAGATCTGAAACAGAAACTCTGTTTTCTATAAAATCTTGAATTTCATTCAATTTTTCTTACAATTGTAACGTGTATTAAATTGAGCCCAGCAGAGTTTTTTTTTTGTGAAAACTAATACGTTGGGAGCGAAACGTTTTTAATATTGCTAAGTATTAGGATCCATCCTAATAATTACATATGGGTTTATAACTCCCACGTTAAAATTAAAAATAAATAAGTGGACAAGTTTTGGCCATCTTTGGACGGATTTGTGAACATGTTAAAGCCTAAAGTCCAAGTAGTCCAAATACTTGGACTACTTTTTGCCATATTCAAGCCTCCTATGGCCCAAGTAATTTTTTTAATTTTAATCTGGCAGTGCACAAGCACAAACTCCACAATTATTTTAATATTTCCCAAAATGAAATAACGACTGCAGACTAAAGTCGGAGATCAATTGATTATGATATGAGTGGTGTATTGAGACCATTTAAATATACACCATTTAAATTCAGAGTGGTGTAAGTCCTTTTTTTCAGATTCAATTTTTTCAGATTCAGATGAGTCCAGAAATATAGAAGGAACAACATCCTTGTAATATTTCTGGACCAAGCTTAATTTAAAAAAAATTAACTCTGGTTTTCAGACGCTTATATATAAGTTATTATTTTGAAATATTACTCGGAGATCAATTGATTATGATATGAGTTGTATATTCAGACCATTTAAATATACACCATTTAAATTCAGAGTGGTGTAAATTTTTTTTTTCTGATTAATTTTTCAGATTCAGATGAGTCCAGAAATATACAAGGAACAACATCCTTGGAATATTTCTGGACCTAGATGAATTTATAAAAATGAACTCTGGTTTTCAGAGGCTCATATATAAGTTATTATTTTGAAATATTACTCTAAATAGATTTAGTACCATATAATACCCAATATTTTTAGATTTTAGGTGTAAGTCCTTTTTTTCAGATTCATTTTTTTTATATTTAGATGAGTCCAGAAATATACAAGGAACAACATCCTTGGAATATTTCTGGAAACAGCTGATAAAAAAAAATGAACTCTGGTTTTCAGAGGCTCATATATAAGTTATTATTTTGAAATATTACTTTGAATAGATTTAGTACCATGTAATGCCCAATATTTTTAGATTTATTTTTAGTGTAAGTCCTTTTTTTCAGATTCAATTTTTTCAGATTCAGATAAGTCCAGAAATATGCAAGGAACAACATCCTTTGAATATTTCTGGACCCAGATTAATTTTAAAAAAATAACTCTGGTTTTCAGACGCTCATATATACGTTATTATTTTGAAATATTACTTTGAATTGATTTAGTACCATGTAATACCCAATATTTTTAGATTTTAGGTGTAAGTCCTTTTTTTCAGATTCATTTTTTTCAGATTCGGATGAGTCCAGAAATATACAAGGAACAATATCCTTGGAATATTTCTCGGCCCAGCTTAATTAAAAAAATGAACTCTGGTTTTCAGAGGCTCATATATAAGTTATTATTTTGAAATATGACTTTGAATAGATTTAGCACCATGTAATACCCAATATTTTTAGGGCATGCCGTTTAACTAACATGAGATAAAGGGTGAATTACATGAAAGTAATAAGTAGTCAATGTCTATTGTTTCACACTCAAGATTTTGGAAAGATATATAAGGAAAAATAAATGCACTGGTAATATTGATCAAAAATCTATAATAGCTATTTATGGTATAAGCGAATAAAGTCGAATTTTATAATATTAAAAAAATGGATAAAATTGCTTTATTCACGTGTATCATACAAGATTTTTTTCCAATTCGTTAATAGACTTGAAGAATTTGCGTGAAGTGTCGCATTGTGAGGTGACAACGAAAATCTTGTGGATAGTGTGAAGTTTCGTATTTTTTTAAACTTTATTCACGTTGTCAATGGTGATAAATAATTTTTTTTAAATATTATTTTGACACTTATTTATTTACTATTTGCCAAAGGAATTTAAAATTACATTTAACAGCATTAAAGAAAAATAAAGTAATTGAAACAATTCCCCAAATGCAGAAAATAATACTGAAAATTTAAAAAGTCGCCTACGAGTCGCATTTGCATCAATAACTATTGAAGAAATCTAAAACAGTCTTCAGGAGTTCCATACCAGGCTTGAACTGGGCGAAGAAAATTGTGGAGATTGTTTAAATGATGTTATTTTTCATAATTATTTGACATAAAGTGCAAAAATTAGATTCCGTTTTTTATTTAGCCAACACCCTGTATAAATAAATCAATGTTTTAATAACTGAAATGGTAGTTTCAGACCAAGCAGAAATTTTAATTCCTATAACATTTTTACTTAAAAGTATAATTTAAAAAAAAACCCTCTTGTAAACTCAATCTGGGGACATACTGTATGTAATGAGTATTTTATTAATGCGAATTGGAAAAATAACATTATAAAACGATCAGGGATCAAATAACATACCTAAGAATTTATTATTAAAATATTTTTTATTGAATAAATTATAATAAATACAGACAGTAACAATATACAAATATATATCAGGCGATTTACATATTATATGATCACAAATTTAAAAGTAATAGGAATTACAATTAGAAAATCACGTTTGCAACAAACCAAGTTTGCTCGTTTCGATTTGTAGTGCAAAACGATGCATATTGGAATGTTAAGGAAACTATTATTCGTTGTTGCATCAGGACTACATTTACTTGGGATGATGTCTTGGATGTCTAATGCACCTGAAAATGAAAAACGTAACATAAATCATTGCACATCATATATGTTCACAGGCAATATCTATATACCTGCTGTGTACAAGAATACATACAGAGAATAGAAATATCTCTATTTTAATGTTGGGATAAAAAGAGAAACCCTAAAGCCTCGTTTACATTTGGAAAGTTTACTGGCGGAAAGTACTTACCGCCAGTAAACTTACGATGTGTAAACCAGAAAAACGTCTGTCAAGAAAGAAACTAAACAAGAAAGTAAGACGATTTTCTGGTTTACACATCGTTAGTTTACTGGCGGAAAGTACTTTCCACTAGTAAACTTTCCAAATGTAAACGAGGCTTAACACATGCATGAGTTGCTATAGGAATGTGCGAATGCACTGAAATTTTGGTTTTGGATGAGACGAATGTTCAAATTGAAAGAGCGATTTGAAAATGGCACATATTCCAAAAATATTAAAAATAGTCTTCATCACTTTTTTCATTTACATCATAACGGTTACTTATATTAAAAAATGTATTTTATCAGTGAGTGTGTATCATTTACAGCTATAAATTATCAATTGTAACTTTTCTTGTAATATAATCTGTTTACAAAAAAAACTGTTATCAAAATTAGTAAAGAAAAAACACCTTTTTCACAAAATACATTTATTTGATCTAAATGTACATTTCGATCGCTAAGCGACCATCTTCAGTAGAAATATTACAGTAATATTTATATTGAAGATGGTCACCTTGCGATCGAAATGTACATTTAGATCAAATAAATGTGTTTTGTGAAAAAGGTGTTTTTTCTTTATTAATACGAACCTTTCACAAGCTCCAAGATACCATTTGTTATCAAAATGTTACTCTGGAGGAAATTATCCCCTTTTTAACTCACGCATTCATTTTTTTTTAAACCATCTGAATTGTTACATGTGAAGTAATATAATACGGCAAAGTACTATATCGTCGGCTTACAAGTGAAATACACTAAGTCATTTTTTGGCAGGTTTTAGTTTAGTTTTATTTTGATAGTTTACTAAATTGTAACAAATATCAGGCTCAGTAGAGGTATGGTAAAGGGTCCTGTAGGCGAACTTCAAAAATCTTAACTCATTAAATGACTGAGCAATAAAGGTAATAGCAGAATATAAAACTGTAATTGCAGTTTCTCACATTTTATTGTTTTTGAGTTAAGTAATTTCACTTGTAAGGCGACGATAAGGTGATTTAATACTAAAATTACTATATCGTCGGCTTACAAGTGAAATACACTAAGTCGTTTTATGGCAGGTTTTAGTTAAGTTTTATTTTGATAGTTTACTAAATTGTAACAAATATCAGGCTTAGTAGAGGTATGGTAAAGGGTCCTGTAGGCGAACTTCTAAAATCTTAACTCATTAAATGACTGAGCAAGAAAGGTAATAGCAGAATATAAAACTGTAATTGCAGTTTCTCACATTTTATAGTTTTTGAGTTAAGTGATTTCACTTGTAAGCCGACGTTATGATATTTAATACTGAAATTAATTAAAGAGTTTTGAAATATGATTTTACTCACTTGCAACTTTCTTCGTCCCAACTGGAAAATGTTGAGCATTTTTTTCCCTTGCAGACACACGCGCATTTCTCTTGGCTCCATCGTTTGTTTGGCTGAATGCAGCTAGCATAGTCTTCCTGGAATGAGATTCACATGATTACCCATTTAAAATATTTATGACTATGAACAATCAACTTATTTTGTGCGACAAGGGTGATTAATTACCTGATTTGTGCAGTGCCTATGGGAAGGTTTATCACATTTACATGCCAGATGCTCCTCCACAGGAATATTTTTACACGTACGGAAATCGAAATGGTATTCACTAAATGCACTAAATGTAACAATTCTCTTCACTACAGGTAGGCATTCACCACCACACATTCCTGCACATCGGTTTACTAGAAAAACATTCGGCCGAGTCTGCAAAAATTAAAACCATTAGTATGTATCGCCTTAGGAATTACTAGTTACTTACTTAAATAATGCATTTTTTTACTTTGTAGGTATCACCGTTTATTTTAATAAAGTGACTATAGTTTCGACCGAACAGTCGGTCATTTTCAAAAGTTTGAAAATGACCGACTGTTCGGTAGAAACTATAGTCACGTTATTAAAATAAATGGTGATACCTACAAAGTAAAAAATTGCATTATTTATTTATATATATAATGTATCACGATGTAAAAGCCGCCAGTGTTAATAAAATAGTTACTTACTTCTTTATCTATTCGTACAAGTGTTGGCCTAGGTTCACATCTGACGCGCTCTATGAGTTCATCTACTGATCCTGGACAGTGACCTGAAAAGTTTGGGAATGTAATTTTTGATTCAATGGTACAAGCACATACGAAGATGAATGGACAATAGAATACAAATCTAAGCACAAATCCGATTGATAACACTGGTCAACAAAAATTTGCTGGGACGGTAGATTTTTGTGATATTTCAATTTTTTGCAAAATGTGTAACTTAATTTTTTTCGGGATGCAAGACCGATTCCAATGATTTTTAATGGCAATGGTGATTGATAACACTGGTCAACACAATTTTTTTCCCTTAGACGTAAATAGCCGATTCTGATAGAATTTTATTTGCTTATTTCAGAAACATTAACAAAAATTTGTTGGGACGTCAGATTTTTGTGATATTTTATTTTTTTGCAAAATGTGTAACTTAATTTTTTTCGGGATGCAAGACCGATTCCAATTATTTTTAATGGCAATATTGGATTCATATTTCAGTTTTACAGCTACCGGTATCACTTTTCTAACTTAACTTTAACTGAGAACGTGTTTTTATAAGAAAATAGTGCAAGAACATAACGTAAAAATTCAAAAAAAAAAAAGTTGGAGCTATTTTTTTTGTATTTCGTACATATTCATAGTCCAAAAAATGCATTTAAATTGAAGGGACAACACATACGTCAAAATTTGTCGACCATAATCGAATGCCATGCAATATAAACTTCCCGATTTAAAATAATGTTTAAGTAGATAATTACACTCACCCTTAGACATTTCAGTCACTTTATTGTATGGCGGTTCCATACAAAATACTTGTGCAGCGTTGTAAATTGAAATCAGATATACTATGGTTTTGGTGCTCATTTTGTGAATAAAACTTTGCAACTGATGGTTGGATATGAAGTATAATCCGAGCAGTGTCTTGATATTTATACCACATTTTATTTATTTTTACTAAACATGCCTTCTTGTCGTATTATAAATCCAGCTCTTCCCTGAGGAAGCATATTGCGTAATAAAAGCAAGACAACGTCATATAATAATAAACGCAATGTTGATATTCAAATATTCGTGCATACAATTGAGTGGGGGAGCGTGGAAGGCTCGGGCATACGGGGGATGAAGTTTTGCCCTCCCCCGCATGCGTGGGTGGTGCGAGTTAGTCATCGATCTCGAAGGAGTTCCCCTATCCAACTGTCCACACGGCAGAACGTTTGTTTGTACCGTCTCTCAGTTACAGAATAATATTTATTTATCATAACACAATTATCGCGGAAAGTTCAGTGATGGTGGTTTGTCGATAAGTAAATAAAACAATTTAAACGAGCACACCGAACGATTGCAGAAGAAACATAAAATGGCCTTTTCCAATAGTGTGCTAAGGGCGCCCACCGTCCTCGAGCAACTCCTGGAGGAGATAAATTTTCAGAGGACGAAAGAAATGAGGCAGCTGTTAAAAGATGGTAACGTACATCGCAATCTAGAATGCAGAGCAATGCATTGTTTGTGCACGTTTCAGATTCCGGATTTGTAATGTTGCAAGGCACGACCTACTGGACAGACCTATTCGTTAGACACTTTTTGTTTCAAAACGACTCGACCATTGATTGTGATGACCTCCTCTTCTTCGTGAGGAAAAAACATGTGAAAGGATCACCGAGATACTTACCAAAGTTTGAGGTAATTATCAGACCTAATAAATTCACCAGCCACGTTACACATTCGATGGCCTAATTTCAGACTGAAGTAGATGTGTTTCGCAAAGATAGCCGTAAACTACCAATCGGCGATCCTGATATAGACTGGGAAGAAACGGTATACCTCAACCTGATCATACACCAATTCGAGTACACGCTGACATTGGCGATTTGCACGAGGACGAGCCCCAAGGAGCTGCAGGTCCTGAAGAGGCACTCGCAGAAGGTATACGCGTCGCCCAGCAGACGACGGATGGACACCAAAGGTGAAGTGGAGGAAATTACGTACCCGCACATTTGTTTTATGGTTGATAATTTCGACGAAGTCTTCCAAGATATTTTAGTACGCGATGGTGAGATGGTCTGCGTGGAACTCGTAGCGTCGGATAGGTCAGGGACCGTTCAAGGCGTCATCTTCCTTGGATCTATTCGATATGACGCTCTGAAGAAAGTTTACGACGCCAGGGTAAGTTTAGGGCAGTCTCGTGAGTCTTACACTGTTATCTGATTTTGCATTCATAGCAATCGAGCTTGAGTACGAAAATGGCACAACGAATGACGTTTGGACTGTTCTCAACATCGAGTGCACAAAGGTGTGAGTTTGTGCGAATGAAGGGCCCTCAAGGTAAAGGACACGCTGAGATGGCGGTTACAAAGCCCAAAGGATCTGGAGTAGAAACACCAACCTCAGAGCCAGGTTTTTGCGCCACAGATATGTGGGATTCTGACTGGGAAGAAGATCCAGACGATTTTTACAACTACCGACAACAAAGGCGCCTCAGTGATCCCAGCGCTAACATTAACAACTTCGTCAGGGGTGGATGGAAGACGAAGCTCGACGTGAAGTCCAGATCGGAGAACGAGGGATTGGACTCCATGGATAATGGAGTGAGCGAAATCGAGGCCGGAGACCTAAGGGATGGTGAGTGCATTAGCTATATTACTTTATACGCTTGAAGGAGGACTAGAGACAAAACTCGAAAATTAAGTGTTGTGTTATTTATCTCTCTCACGATAAATATTAATAACTTTTCTTTGTTTTGGTTATAGATGTCTCTGGTCCTACTTCACACACAAAAACGGATTGCTGCGGATGTTTCCAACGCAAAAAGCGTGCATCAATTGCACTTTCGGATATATACGGCCGAACGTGCTCTTCACCTGAAAAATGTGCAATCAGATCACCCCTAGGTCCGCCCGAGCATCACTGCTCATGCAATACAAAAATCAATAACATCCTAAACGAGTCCGAATACGAATTAGGCAAGGAAAAACTAAAAAAGAAACAGAAGAACAATACGGACGTACGGGAGAAATCGAAGTTCACAGAGTTTGAGTTTGCTGACGACGCTATTAGTTTAAATAACGAGCCATCAGAAGGAACTCCAACTTGCAGAAATCACTATGAGGAGACCACCTTCACGGAAAATCCGTATATCACAGTCAATGGTAAAGAAGAATTGCCGTGCGTCGAGGAAGTCAAAAAGTATAACATATCCAACCTTGTTTCGCCTAAATTTGTCCCAAAGACTGAAAAAAGTAAAGATAGTAATACAAATGATAATAAAGTTAACAGTAATTTAGATGATAATTATAATAAATTAGGAGCTAGCAAAATATATGGCTTTTGTACATTGCCTAAAAGAAAAAATTCTATTAGTAATAATAAGAGAGTGTTAGGTCCGCCTAAAAGAATAACGCCCGATGGAACCCATATATACTACTGGTGCGATATACCCAAAAAAATTAATAATGGTAACACATTTATTTCAAACAATCACCATCATATTACCCACTACAATACCACTTTTACTTTCAGAACTAGACGATGGTGCTTACAATCCGCTCTGGACAATGCGAGGCTTCACGCAGACCTTCCATTTCTGGAAAGAGAATAAAAGGGCGCAGTCCGTTCCACTGAACGCATTTCTCACATACGTAACTCTACCTTGGTGGAGCATTGCTAAAGGTACTAACTAAAGTTAATTAACACCTTCATTACTTAAACTACTCAATTTGCAGATATACTCGATCACCGCGAAGAGCCCATATTGACTTTCTAGTAGTAGGCTATAACTGCATTTGATACTGATACTGATACTGACGTGAAGAGTTCAAAAGAAATGGAGATATTTTTATGGATTATTATGCACACCAAGAAACGTTTCTTGTTAGTTTAAATTTCTGTTCTCATTATTGTGATGTTAATTTAATAAAAGTTTCAACTGAATGTTTACAAAAATTAAACAAAAACGATGTTAACCATTTTTATATGAACTTGTTACAACTGAAATGATATTTTGAACCGTGTACGTATACTTCAATTTTCGAAATAAATCATTTTATAAACAAATTAATCTGATGATAATTCTGCTCTAATCGCATCCACTTGTATTTGCTTATAGAATAGTACATGACGCGAACGTTTTTACTGGAAGCGGAGCTACAGTGAATAAACATCTGTAAAGATATTTTAATTGGTAAATACTTGACTTCTTAACCTTATGATAAAAGGTCTCGTGCTTGATAACACCAGCGGAATATTAAATCTGGCTCGTTATATTAGTAATGGCATATTCATAGCGAGTGTAATGTACTGATTTAATACTGCCATCAAAATGTACCTTAAATTCCTATTGTGTATTGCGGCAAGTGCACTTGCTTGCCCACGGGAACCCAGCATTTATCAATCGCGCCTACCAAAAATCGCAGGCGATAATGGGTTTCAAATCAAGATCAACGAAAACCCGGAAAAATACGTCCCAGGACAAGTCTACACATGTAAGTACCTGTGTACAAGTTAAACGTTTGGGGTTTAATGTAAATTGTAGTGTACTTAATGGGATTGAGGACCTTCGATAAGGTTCAGCACTTCAAGCGATTTACCATAAACGTAGAATCAGCTGGGGACCCAGGAAACTTATCACCTCAAAAGGTAGGAAGTTTCCAACTTTTCGGCGATTCCCTATCAAAGTTTAACGAGGAATGTGTGAATACACTATCGGAGACCAACGACCTGCCCAAAACTGAAGTATTCTTCATGTGGACGGCGCCTCCACCAGGATCCGGATGTGTCTCTTTTAGGTACAACCCACCTCCAAATTAGTTACATAATTAACTCAGTCATAATTTCTTAGAGCGATGGTCCTAGAAGACTCGCTGCATTGGTATTCCGATGACGGCAAGCTCAGCAAAACCTTCTGCGAAGTTACGGACAAAGACGCAAAGTTTGACGAGAATGACTGTTGCGCATGCGACGAGGCTAAATACAACGTAAGAAATTTGCTCTAAAATCAAATATTTAGATTCAGAGAAGTGCTCGGTTTTGCATGATTATTTATATATAATTAAATATGCTTGAATATTATGACCCTGAAATCTATAAACAAGAACATATAGAACCAGGACCGGAGTAAATCAATTTATTGTAGTATATGTCGTATACGTGTAGGGCAGGTAAGTCAAAAACAACAATACTTCCAAAACAATTAATAAATATAGTAATAACAAAGGATTTTTGAGGCTGATACGTGATGAAACTCCATGTTAATATATAAATAAAACACAATTGGTGTGAGTTTCACAAAATATTTAATGTTGTTCTGCAACAATTGTTTCGCCACACAGTGGCATCAAAACTTCAGGCATCAAACTTTACTTGAAAACAACAATACTTCCAAAACAATTAAAAAATATAGTAATAATAAAGGATTTATGAGGCTGATACGTGATGAAACTCCATGTTAATATATAAATAAAACACAATTGGTGTGAGATGAGAGTTAATCTGTCTAATGAAGCCACTGTGTGAAATTGTAACGAATTTCCGTAATCAAATAATTTTCTTTTTTTAATGTTAATTTTTGCAATAAATCTGAAAACACTTAATATTTCCGAAACAGTTGAAGATAGGTATAGGATATTGTACATGAAATATGTCTAGAATTATCTGAAGATTCCAAAAATTGAATAATATACCAGATGTTGCATTTAAAATGAGAAAGTTGGTATTGGCCACGGTCACATGACACACCCTGTATAAAAAGTTTTTGTTGAAAAAAATGCGCAACTAAAAATAACAATCGACGTGTCCGAGCGTTTTTTCGAACACGCCCCCATTTATTTATTATCGAATTTATTCCATTTGGCTGATACACAGTGTATAGTAATAACACATTCCAATACTCATCTTTACTATTTTTTTACATATAAATAATATTATCTTCAATACCTTATTTCTAACAACATTTGATTATAAACTAAACTACTACTTTGACGTAAGTATTCACATTGATGGGCAAAAGCACAACTATTGTATGTCCAAAACAATATTTTTTTAGTACGATTTTTATAAAGTTTGAATGCACTGTTTGTAC
Source organism: Othius punctulatus (assembly GCA_951805005.1). NCBI lineage: Eukaryota > Metazoa > Arthropoda > Insecta > Coleoptera > Staphylinidae > Othius > Othius punctulatus. The sequence continues at coordinate 65,183,668 of OX638142.1, forward strand.
CTTTTGCCCTAATTCGCAGATTGAAATTCTAAAATAAGGCTACATATTAGGACACGTTTGTGCAACAACTAGCTTAGCTCAGAGGCAACAGTTCATGCTTCAGAAGTGAAATTAATTTAAAAAAACGAACATGCAATGATTGTGCTTTCGCCCATCTATATAAATTAATGCAATACAAATACAAGCAATATCTAAAGGAGTTGATGAATTAAACTATTTTGTGTCTAAAAAAATATATTTTCAGTTAATTTTTGAAGGAATCTGGTCGAACATAACTCATCCCAAAGATTTTCCGTTTTCGCTTTGGCTGACTCATTTCTCCGACGTCATCGGCGCATCTCACGAGCGTAATTTCTCGTTTTGGGGCGAAGGTCAGTACTCCTCGGAAGGATTCAGGAGTTTGGCCGAATGGGGATCAGTTCGATTGATGGAGACAGAGCTGAGAGCGAAGAGCAAGTACTTGCGTACCATAATTAAAGCGGCTGGTCTGTGGTATCCAAAAGTAAACACAAATACAACCACCAACTTTAAGGTCGATCGGAGGCACCATCTTGTATCACTGGCATCCATGTTTGGTATGTCAGACCTGCACAATTTTGGTTTTGGGTTTTTAATTTTTGACAAATTTAGGTCCGTCGCCTGATTGGGTAGTAGGAGTCAATGGTTTGAACATGTGCTTGAAGAACTGCAGTTGGATTGAAAATTTTGTGGTTGATTTGTACCCATATGATGCAGGAACTGATAGTGGGATCACGTACATGGTTTGTGCCAATTTCCAATCTGTAGTGAAATAACAACGCTCAGATATAAATAGTTTTCTTTCGATAACTTTGCTTCACTCTTTTATTGCATACTTTAGATAACAATACGTTGCAACGATATTAAATATGATTTTTATTCTATGCACAATGGACCATAACTAACAAAAGTCCTCACACTTATTTAGAAATTCGGATATCGTTGTAATTATTACTACATGCCTTTGTGCTCATTGTTGATTATTAGTTTTACAGTTACAGTCAATAAACACTATAAACCTAAAATTGTAACATAAGTTTGAGTTTCACAAAATTTATTATTGCTCTGCAACAATTGTTTCACCTTAGCTTAATGATCACTATATTTTTTACTTTTACATCATGAGTTTTGTCAAATTGTCACCCCTTCAACCCAATAACATAAATATAAACTAAGTTTCGAATGTTGTGCAAACCAAATTTGTCTACAAGATCAATGACCAATCAAGGTCACGAGGACTTGACAAGAAAATGAATGGCAGCAAAATGCTAACAACACTAATGATTAGGTATAGTCATCCCGACAAGAGTTAACAATAAGGTGACCAGATCCTAACGATACAAAAGCGGGACGAGGGGGGGAGGTTGATTGTTGATTTTTAAATTAATTAACAAAGAACGCAAAACGCAAAATATACAGGGTGTCTCTCAACTTTCATTTCAGCCATAGTTTGCTAGATTTTGCAACAAAAAAATTAAGAGGCCCTAATTTTTTTTAACATTTTCCACATGTAGACATGTGGAGCCATTTAGTTTTGTTTTCGTTTTATAGAAATCGGCCAATAAATAAAGGAGTTATCGCAAGCGGCGTTTTTAGGAGACTAATATTAATTATTAATATTGACAGACCAGAATATTGTAATATTATATTACATTTTTTTTAACAACATGAAATATAATGTAATATTTACAAATATAATAAATACGAGGCATGTTTTTAAAGTACCGTTTTGTATTTTGGCCGCTGCAACGCTGCTACCAAATACAGATATTGGGGAAATATATAAGCTGATAACTTCAAAATAGCGAATAAAAGATCATCCCGAAAAAAAACCCAATCTTTCAAAAGGCGGGACATTTTTGAAACGTCGCGGGACGCGGGACAAATTTCTAAAAATCGGGACTGTCCCGCCAAAATCGGGACGTCTGGTCACCTTAGTTAACAATGACTCATGCTTTTTCGAACAAAATATCGAGTTTAATATGGGTGTGTCCGCATGCTTAATGTAAATTTAATAGAGTGTAATAGAAATATGAAACGTATGCCAAATTCTGGCAATATGAAGCCATGAGTCATTGTCAGCTCTCAAAGGGACTGATACTATATAAATTTTGGGGAAACTAACTTCATATGTGTACTATTAATACTATTATTGAAGTAATCAGATAATATTTACAGCTTAATCATCACTATTTTTTTACTTTTACATCATGAGTTTTATCAAATTTTCACCCCTTTAACCAAATACCATATATGTAAACTAAGTTTCGATTGTTGTGAAAACCAAATTTATATACAAGATTATATACAAGATTTATATACAATGACCAATCAAGTTCACGAAGAATTGACAAGAAAATGAATGGCAGCAAAATGCTAACAACACTAATGATTAGGTAGTCATCCCAACAAGATAGTCATCCCGACTATCGTGTTAACTAAGAGTTAACAATGACTCATGCTTTTTCGAACAAAATATCGAGTTTAATATGCTCGTGTCCGCATGGGTAAGGTAAATGTAATAGAGTGTAATAGAAATATGAAACGTATGTCGAATTCTGGCAATATGGAGCCATGAGTCATTGTCACCTCTCAAAATTTTGGGGAAACTAACTTCATATGTGTACTATTTATAATGTTATTCAAGTAATTACATAATATTTACAGGTGTGCGAAATACAGCAAATACAACTGTAGATAGAATCTGTTGTATCTCGAAATACATTTTGAGACCAAAAACCTCAGTTTTTCTAAAAAAAAAAACAAAACTTATAAATAACTTTCAAAGCATTGTACATTTTACTTAAATGTACCTCAAAACTAAAACGATGTTAGCATATTCACGTTTCGGTTGTCCATAAAATGTTTGTTATTAGAATTGGTATCCTTGGCTTGCTAAAATTTTAGAAACAAGCTTAGCAATGTATTAGTTTTAATTTGTTATGTCAATTCTTCAATTCTTCATCAGTATGCTGACTTGTTTCCCACCTTCAGTCGAATAAACTTATACACTCAGATGCATAGAAACCGGGTCATTGGGTCATTGTTTTCAAAGGAACCATTTTTTTTTAAATTTTCATATGTTGTCTTTTTCTACATCCTGATGGTCTCTTTGATTGTAAAACACTAAAACTTCCATTCTAAGGACTATACCAACAACAAAATTTAAAAAAATGGGTTATTTGCAAACAACGACCCAATGACCCGGTTTTTTGCATCTGAAGTAGTTATTAAAAATATTCTTATCTATCTAGTCACCAAATGCTGAAACTACACCTCGTGAGAAGATGTATCGCATAACAACTAAATATCCAGAAGACCCAAGAGCCCCTTTCTACGATATGAATTCCAATGAAATAACTCCAATGGCTCGATTTTATTTTAATCGTGAGAAGGTTATTCCCAAATCTTGTGATGAAAGCTTCTTGAACGCCCAACTTGATGTCAGTGAGAACACGGAAGATACCAGCAGGGGTAAGGTGTAGCATTTTTAGTGTATTTTAGATTTATTTAACAACATTTTCATTTTGGTACATTTTTTATTAACATTCTAAGTGCATTTCCATTTATTTAAACAAAATTAGTAGAATTCGGTACAATTATACATCATTCTATACATCCTTCTGCATACATCCTTCAATTGTACATCCTTCTGCTTCTCAGGTACAAATTAATGCAAATTCATAATCAAAAATGTATAGGGTGAGTAAAAAGTGAGGAATCTCCTTTCTTGAGCATTTATTATTACTTTTGGAAGAAAAAGTTTTTAACAATAGTTTGATAGCTGATTATTTTCCACAATTTGATAGTATTAACTTTGAAAACCTCGTGCAGACTCAGGAAGCATGGTACAAAATTTTGGTATTAAGATGTTCGACTCCGAATTTTATTACGTACATCACCACGTGTAGTACTTTCGCTAATTTATACACACCCTGTTTTTGGATACATCTATCAACATCATATAATATTCTTGAGCTACGTCTAAATCATTTGTTTGTTACTAGATCAGTGGTCCTTAGTCATTCCATCTATACCATCTATAAGTCGCATGCAGGCGCAGATGGGCAATAATAATAATGCCCCTCTCCTCTTAACGCCCGCATAACTAGTAATAGTTCAGAGGCCTATGGTAAAATAAAATGTAATTGGGTCAGAGTTGTCTGTCAAATAATGACAGTAACCAATTACGCCATAGGTGGAGGAGTAGTAGGAATTATTATTATTATGAATATTCGCTCACCATAGTTTGAGAAACGATGTTCTGGAATATTTCTGAAACTATACCTAGTTCCTAGTACCTAGTTCATGTAAATTATTTTTAGCCGAATGTGCCGTTTCCGAGTATTCAAATTGGAGCGCTTGCTCGGTTACTTGTGGAAAAGGTTTAAGGATGAGGACCAGAGAGTACAGGATGCCACCGAAAGCAGCAATGTTTGGATGCAATAGGCAATTGGTTTCCAAAGAGATGTGTGTAGCTGATGTTCCTGAATGTGAAGGGTAAATATAGTCCATCAGAGTATTCAAAGATTCGCCAAAAATTCTTATGGAGCCAATTTTACCTCGCAGCATAACTTACGTGTTCAAGGTTTACAACTCTCTTAGCACACTGCGAAACTTGGTACTCCAAGGGCAATTTAAATACAGTACTGGTATAATCAAATTGAAACTTTCTTTTATTGCACTATTGAACAAAGACGTTAGGAAGAAACCGGAAATGTTAGGCAGTATGAATGAATCCTGAAACCAAGACTTTTCCTGTACTGCACTTTCCAAAAATTGGCTTCTAGTAAAAACCCTTTGGTAATTGGCATTACCACTTCTGCACCATCGATAAAGAGTAATAGAGGAAGCACCATCTAAGATTTGTATTATAGCAATTATGGTAAACCTATGGCGTAATTTATTACCATCAATCGTTTGCAATACCATTTAAACCAAGACGGGTCTATTCGCCTCTGTTCCTTTCTCTTACTGCACTTGCCAAAAATCGGCTTCTAGTAAAAACCCTTTGGTAATTGGCATTACCACTTCTGCACCATCGATAAAGAGTAATAGAGGAAGCACCATCTAAGACTCGTATTATAGCAAATATGGTAAACCTATGGCCTAATTTATTACTATCGAACGTTTGCAATACCATTTCATAATTTAATATTATCTAGGATTAATCATTTCGATATTTTCTGCAAAAATTACATATAAAAGGCATCATTTCTATACCTTTTCATGTTCAAATTGAGACCAATCAACTTCAAATTGAGACCAATCAGTTTCAAATTGAGGCCAATCAAGTTCAAATTGATACCAATCAATTTCAAATTGAGACTAAACAAAATAAAGTTGATACTAAACAATATCAAGTTGAGAGTAAACAAATAAAATTTATTATGACAACTTGATATTGTTTAGTGTCAACTTGATTTTGTTTAGTCTCAATTTTAAATTGATTGGTCTCAATTTGAAATTCATTGGTATCAATTTGAACTTGATTGGCCTCAATTTGAAATTGATTGGTCTCAATTTGAACTTGATTGGTCTCAATTTGAACTTGAAAAGGTATAGTGTCGTAGAAAAAGTGTTTGCATTACTATTTCGTGGTTTGATATTGTCTATGATTAATAATTTCGTTAATTTCGGCAATCAATAAATATATAAGGCATAATTTGTAGTGGCGAAGAGAAAGCTTCGTCAGAAGAGCAACTGGAGTACAACGACGCACTCTGCGCCACGTCCGAGTGGACGAAGTGGTCGGACTGCTCCGAAACCTGCGGAATAGGCTTCAGAACCAGGAGCAGGCAATTCGTAGACTTCATGGGCAGGAAGAAGTGCCCCACCGTGGACACAGGTGAGCTTCGGCCCTTTCAATGACACCATCAACTTATCGACAACTTACAGTCGATCGTGAGAAGTGCATGGGACCACCATGCCGCGAATCGGACATCGAGGTGGCAGACCCCATGTGCCCGGTGACCCCATGGAGCGATTGGAGTCCTTGCAGTGCTTCCTGCGGGAACGGAGTCAAGCTTCGAACACGCCTGCTACTTGTGGAACCTGCCCTGCAGCAGAAGTGCAGCATGCGGGTCGAAATGGTCCAACAGAGGCCTTGCATGGAAACACCGGATTGCACTTTCGACATGCAAACTGCAAAACGTAAGTACCATGAGAATATTTGTGTACCTCCTGCATTTTGGACAAACTCAAATTCAGCAATCGCTTGGGGCTCTTGGATGTAAGAAGAACTAGCAGAACTTTGGCTCCAGTGGAGGGGAACAATAAAGTTTATATGTTATCAAGTTTACTGTATGCACAAGTGTACACCTACCAAAATTCACTAAAGTAGAATCTTGAACAGTTGGAATGAACAGTTGACAAAGTTTGATCAAATAAGACAGTTCTACTTCACAGTTTTTCTCTTCAGTTCTATCAGTTCTACTGTAGGGTGACCACAAAGTCCTTACTATTTAGTTAAAATAATTTGAATTATCAATCTTGAAGGTATTTTAGAGAGATTTGGAAAACTTAGTTATCATTCAGTCAAAATCATGAGGAGAGATTAATCTTGGACATACAATATAAGAAAATATTTGATTAAATACTTGGAATAGTATTTACTTGGTTCCTCTTGAGAGTATTAGATTGATAACAAATTTGATGGGCATTAAATATGATTTGTTTCAGTACATTACCACATATTTTACTAAGCACATAGATTTGATATATGGTAAATCTTCACGTTGACTATTGCATAATATAACTAAAATATGTTCGATCACAGCCTACTCATTTACAACAATTTTGATGTCATTGGTTGAACTGGAAAAATGAAGTCACAACATTGGCCCATTTATTGTAGCGTTGAATAGTCAATCGCATGTTATTATATTGTAGGTGTCTGCATGGAAGAGAGTGTGGCAGGTCCTTGCACAGGTCACTTCAACCGCTGGTATTTTGAAGCGAGGAAGCTGATGTGCATACCATTCGTGTATGGAGGCTGCAGAGGAAACAGGAACAACTTCTTGACGGCTGATGAATGCAATAACGCTTGTGGCGTTGTCAGAAGTATAACTTGTAAAAAGTGGTGCTTTACGTAATTACAAAGAGTGCATTTTCAGCTGCTCTTGGTGGTGGACCACCATCAAATCCTCCATCTCAAGAGACTTCTAGGAGCCCTGCTGTGCTGTCGTCGAACGTAGCCCCGGTTGATTGCATGATAACCGAGTGGTCGAGTTGGTCATCATGTACTGCCACCTGCGGGTTAGCTTACTCCGAGAGATTTAGAATGATCAAGAGGCAAGCAGAGAATGGTGGCAAACCGTGTCCTAGGAGGTTAAACGCTAGGAAGCGGTGCCTTCACTTGCCGGAATGTTAATTCTTATTCGTTTTCCCGCCAAAAGCATGTATATTAAAATATACTTCAGCTGCCCAAAGAATGATCACCTTCCACGTTATACTCCTTTTATTGAAATAAGTTGATAAAATACGTCAAAGATCTGCATAAGTTATCCTCACTTCTATCAGCGCCCATTAACTTATTGAAGAACTCTACTAACTACAGGAATTATCTTTGTGTGGTTAGTATTAGTTTCCTTAAAGTAAAAGGTTGGTCAAATTCTGGAAGATTCAAACAATCTGTGTATATACCTAACTGCACAACTTGTCTTCTTACGCGCGCTTGTTTTCAAGTGTAAATCATGTCTTCAATATTAAAAGCTAACGTAGTAGTTTCGTGAAAGATAACGCTAAGGCAGCTTTACACTTGAAAAGAACTCTAACCAGTCCTCTCCTCTACTTGTAAATTCGCCAGCTATGTATATTTATCTGTCTTGCTCAAGCCTTACGGCAATGTCCTTTACGTTATATCTATATGGCCTTTACAATTTTATTTCGATAAAACTTTCAGGAGATTTGCTCGAAATAGACTTGTAAGAGATTATTGCATCCAGATTATAGTGATTTAATAACCATTTAAAACGTGTATTACTTAAAAATAGTCCATAATACTGCCAATCTTGCAATCTGAGCTGTAGACATTAAATATTTTAAAACACAATATGGAACTTTAGATCATTTTACATTACCGCATAACATATTACCTACAACATTAAATTAAGGATCCAAGGATTCTAAATTAGTAGAGAGGAGCAAGGATCAGATGTAGGTTTGAGTAAAGAACTCGTACTCAACCCCAGGACATATCAACTTACATTTACCTCAACTGGAAAGAGGCATTACTTAGCTAAAGCACCGTTAGTGACATTGAATATGAATATCTTAAAAGGGCATCAGTAAATATTTCGTCCGTTTTGGTTTTTATCGCGTATATTTTTCTTCGTTCATAAAACTACAAATTCTTGTTAAAAAGGCATCAGTTAAATCAGTGCTAATTACAGTGTTAAAAACAAATACGAAAATAAAGAATGTTATTTTAGATATACCGGGTGGCCCACCTATCCTCGCTCGGACCGTTGCTGCTACACTAATGAAAATTGAGGAAAACATCTGATTTGAAGTTATTGGACACTTGATGTGCTACTTTTTGAAATTATTTTCGAGTGTACAAAGTGTACCATAAATCCGAGACACAATATTTGCTATCATTTTTAAATGGAACACCCTGTATATTCTTTCATTTTTGGAATCTGCTTCATGTGGGCTTCACATTTTTATTTTTAGGGATTACATGCAACGTTGCCATTGTAATCAAATTTAACGAAATATCATGGACGTGGAAAAAAATTCAACAAAACCTTATTATAAGAGATAAATAAAAGAATCTGCGTATGCAAGTACCCAAGCAATGTGCTAAAACATACACAATACTTTTTTATAATTTTTTCTAATTCTACTGTTTTTTCTTCTTCTAAATTTAAAACTTTGAAGGCGGATATCTCGGGAAATTTTCAGCCTACTCAGAAGTTATCGTGCCTCCCCAAAGTTGCATTAATATTGGTGCCCCCCAAGAAATACGGTATAGACCCTGGACGTCCCTGAAAAACACCCTGTATATCAAGTTTTCAAAAGTTGCCGCCTAAAATCTACCCTAGCTGATATAACAGTAACCTGTACGTTCAAGATAAGACAGCCACTTGACATTATTGGAGTAACATAGATTTGACAAATGACAGTTTGGCGCTTTAGGTCGTTTACTATTTGATAATTTGTTGGAAATTAAACTGTACAATTATGAGTACACAATAATAATTCAGTTTTTACGTTACGAAACATAAAAATAAAACGTCTCCAATATGCCTGAATGCATGTTCTGCAAGAGGAACTTCACCAGATATTCCTTCAATATAAACTCATCGCTGGAGAATGGTGTTTATCCTTACAAAGATCTCAATAATCTATTTGGAAATTTGGTAAGCCCCACAGTTTAATCTGCACAAGACTACATATTCATTTTGAGCTGTAAATATGAATGTTATGTTATGTATGTTTTTACGTGATAATGTTGTAGGATTTAACTCTGTCGGACACCAGGCAAATATGCCTGTTGTGCTTGTGCGTAGTTCGCACCTTAAATGAATTTAAGCACATCATGCTAGGCGCTTTAGAGCCGGATACTGAGAATCAGCTATCTTTAGTGTTAGCGTTTGAAGAGTTCAAGCGGCAGGTGTCAATGGTGCCATTTGAAGCTGAAAGTGATGATCAAATTGACAAATACAAAGCACAAGAATATGCTCATGAAACACAGGAAGTCCGAAATCATTACGTTGAAGAGGATAGAAACGATGATGAAAACGAACTTTTAGTAGAGATGTATTCAGTGGATTTTCATCAATCAGAGGATTCTAGTTTTTCAAGAGGTAAGCATTACGTAACCCAATCTTAATACCATTCACTTTTATGTATTGCGATAGCCTGTTCACCGACTTCAAGGGAAGTAAAGATTTTTAATGAAGGGAAGAAAACAAGGGGAAAGAGAGGCCGTAAAAAATCGGAGTGCAAAACCGATGCAAGCCTAAATTACGATGATGAATATCCCACGTCAAAGAGAAGTCGATCTGCTGTAACATCACAGGGTATACTAAGGGGCCCCTCAAGCATAGGTTCATCCATACTCCGCTACGATGAAAATCACCGCTTAAAGAATAAATCGACAAGGTGCGTAAACAGGCTGAGGTGTGAAGAAGCAGCCTTGCTTTCTGAAAAGGAAGACAATGAAACGCAAGTCCTGTACCGCTGCTTACTCAGTGTATGTTCACAGCAATATGAGAATTTCGATGACTTGTTAGGGCACGTCGTATCCGAGCATGGGATTGAAGAGTAAGTGCCTCAACCGATGTGAATTTCTTGATTTTACACAATTGTGTACTTTGCAGGAATGACTTAACATACTCTGATTACCAGGAAAGATTGAAGGAGTTTGTGCATGCAGAACAGTCGAAAATAAAATTCAAACTGAAATATAAAACAAATATGCCAGACAATTCTGAAAACAAATATCCTTGTTTAGTTAAATACTGTCAGATGTCATACCTAAACATTAACGATCTTACAAAGCACAAGGTCGATGGCCATCAAGCGCTTGCAAAATTCTGGTGTTCAGAGTGCAAAGATGCTAAATTTGCTTGTGCGTAAGTTCAAATTTTACATATATATCACCATTTTTGTATTCTACTTTTATATAATTTTTAGGGAAGATTTATCAATACACAATAAAGCTGTTCATTCGAAGATTAACTCTTATTGTGTGTATTGCTCACAACCTCTTTACAATATGGACGACTTGTTTTACCACTTAGAAAACCACAAATTATACTGCTATCCTTGCAAATATTGTGATAAGTTCTTTTTAGACTTTAAATCCCTACGAGATCACAGAAAAATACACGACAAGGAACCCGATAAGGTACGAATAAGAAGAGCCACAAAGCATACCATAATTGAAAGAACCGACATAGAAAATTCTGACAATGAGAGTTGTTTGCACGATGAAAACACTGCGATTGATTTCAACAGAGTCAGACTGCAAACTTTACAGATGGCAAAAATACAGCCGACAGAAATTGAGACCTCGAAGAATTTATACGGTTTTCATATCTCTGATGATGAATATGTAATAACTAAAAAAGATAGGGACACTAGTGACGAGAGTACATGTGTGAAAATTTTTCCGATAGTAATTAACACTGAATTGCCCCCATGTGATGACTCACCACATATGATTTCTCCGAAGAAAATTGTGAAGTTAGGAACTGGTTGCGAATCTATTTCAAAATCCGTTGAACCTCTAGTTAGTATGGTTGAACTGGTAGATAATACTCCAAATGATAACTTGGTTGATAATACACGAGTTGATAACGTAGCGTACAATACACCTACTGAGATCTTAGCAGGTAGTACATCTACTGATAACTTCGGGTATACTGTATCTTTTGGTACCTCAGTGGATAATAAACCTACTGATAACTTGGTGGATAATACACCTACTGATAACTTAGCAGATAATACATCTACTGATAACTTAGAGTATACAGAATCTTTTGGTACCTCAGTGGATAATATACCTACTGACAACTTGGTGGATAATAAACCTATCGATAACCTAGTTGATACTAAACCTACTGATAACTTTGTGCATAATAAGCCTACTGATAGCTTTCTGGATAATAAATATACTGATAACTCAGCCGATAATATATCGACTAATAACATAGTAGATACTACGGTCACTATTGGTAACTTAATGGTTCATACACCTACTGATACTTTAGTGAGTAATAATCCTACTTCTAACTTGATCGATAACGCGCCTATTGATAACTTTGCCAATGATATGCTAATTGATAAGTTAGCGATTAAAGTGCCTGTTGAAATGGATGTTATCCAACATTTAAAAAAACCAACAAATCAACAGAAGGGTAATGAAATAAAAAAATGTGTTGTATTACTTGAAAACTACAATGCCCTATTTAATTTACACTTACAAAAGAGACAGTTGATGGAAGCTCAAATAGAACTTTTTGAGGAGGGTTTGAACTTGGACGAGTCATTAAGTGAAGCTGTCGTAGAAACTCAACCAAAAATTTTGATTTCAATAAATAAAGAAAAGCAGCAAGCTATTCCTAAAGCCAGTAAGAGCTCAGCCCATTCATTGAACCAAACCATAGATCAGACGTTAAACTTAGCGGAAGAAACTGAAATTAACACAACTACACAAAAAAATAGCGCAGAATTCATAGCCAAAGAGATGTCGTCGAAAAATGTACGAACACCGAAAAAAGATTTGCAAAAAGCTTATTCAAAAATCCCTTATCCCGAATTAAATATTAATCAACGTACAAGTGACGATGGCAGTGAAGATGGATTTCAAAATTTAAGAAAAAACCGACAAAAAATGAAACTTGCTAAAAATAAACCGAAGTTAATGACTAAGGCAGAAAGAAAGTTTGCTGGTACAGAAACTGAAAATGTTCAAAGTGATCAATGCTCGGAAGAACCAGAAGGAAACAACCAAGCTGATGAAAATTCATCAACAATACATCCGCCATTAACCAACAAAGATAACCTTAATTCTGAAATTACAACACTTGCGCGAACCAGAAACTCCGGAAGGATGCATGTTGCTCCGGCAGACTCACTTTTACAAATTGAAACTAACACGGATGATATTACGGAACAAGTGTGGGAAGTTGTAGAAGAAGAGGTTGTGGTGTTCGCTGAAGATGAACATATACAAGAGGAAATAGTCACTGAAATCAATTACGAAAATGAACAAATCATCCCAGACTTTGAGCAATTTGAAAGCTTTATGCAGAAAAAAACAAAGAAGAAAACTACACTATCGTTGGCAAAAAAAAGTACTTTGAGGAAGCAACCATCAATAAAAAGAGCGTCCAGAGCATCTTCGAAAATTTCCCGATTGAATTCTGAAGAATTAAATGAGAAAGACAAATTAACTACAGAAACTGATCAGTCCGAGAAATCAAACAAAAGCAAACGATCATTTGTTGAAGAAATAGTAGTCGAGACAGTTAACCCTGACGACTTATACAAATCCCCGACAAATATTGCAGATAATTCAGACAACATTGTCATTGAGGCTTCTAGCACAAGTCGCAAGAAGAGAACGAAAAAAATGCCAAAAAAGTACAAACAAGAAGATGTCGTTAGATTCAACGAGACAAATGCAATTGAACAATCGGAAGTATTAAAAGATTATCACCAAGATACTATTTCTGGCAGTTCTGCTGCAACCCATAGTGATGATGATAATAATTTAGATAACGCGCCAGAATTTGCCACAAGGAAACAAGCTCAGATTAAAGCAAAATCTGAGGTAAAAACTAACAAAACAAAACGTATGGGAATGACTGATATCGTAAGAAAAGTAGATAGGAGTAAGTTCAAAACTACCAAGGAAGGCCCATCCTTGCGACATAAAAGAAACATTTTATAACAGAGGAGGCATTTTTATAAATATTAAGTTCAGGTTTACATTTTATGTTTAATTTAAATAACCATTGTAATGAATTACTTATGTACAATATATTTCTTAGAATATAATTATTTGTTTTAAAGGCTGTTAGAATTAGCAAATTATTTTACAACTGTTAAATATATGTAAGACGGATGTCATATAAGTATCGAAATAAAATTTGTAACAAACATTCTAGTTGCGGTGACTAATTATCGTTCATTGTACTTCATATTTTAGTTTTTATAAAATTGATACCAGTATGATAATTTCCACAATTTTGTAACTACAAATTGTCATTTTATATTGGTAACTGTTTTGTGAAATGAAGTCCAAAGTGTCTGAACTCCAAAATTATGTAAAATATGTACTTTTAGCAATAAGTTATGTTACTCTGAATGTGTTTTTTAAATTTCCCATCTTTGAGGGCGGATTTGTCGAAAACCGCTGGGGCTAGGAGGCTGAAAGTGTGCTCATTTGAATCGGGAGGGTCCAATTGGTCTAGCCAAGTGTCTCCAATGTCATTTGGAGCCACTCGAAAAATCTCGATTTTTCGGATTTTTCGACAAATCGTTAATAAATCGGTCCTTGAAAATTTAAAATCTTCGTGAGCGTTATAAATTTTGAAAAAAAAAATTTCATGTAAGTGTTTTAGAGAACGGTATTTCCGATTTGAAAATTTAAAATTTTTGTCCTTTAAAATTATCGACAATTTTGATTATTAAAAATACGCCAGATTGTAAATGACCGTAGCTGGGGTTGATTTGGGGTGTCTAATAAAAAGTAACAATTGGATGTAATAGGGGCGGCAATAGAAAATACATATGTGAAAACACAACAATAAAACACCCCAAATGAATAATTTACAGCCCTTTGAAATTGTCTACAATTTTGCTTACTAAACATACGCCAGCAAGTAAATGACCGTCGCTGGGGTTGATTTGCATTGTCTAATAAAATTTTACAATTGCATTAATAGGGGCGGCAATAGATAATACATATGTGAAAACACAACAATAAGACACCCCAAATAAATAAATTACAGCCCGTTGAAATTGTCGACACCTTTCCTTACTAAAAATACGCCAGCATGTAAATGACCGTCGTTGGGGTTGATTTGGGGTTCCTAATAAAATTTGACAATTGCATCTAATAGGGACGGCAATAGATAATACCTGTGTGTAAACACAACAATAAGACACCCCAAATAAATAATTTACAGCCCTTTGAAGTTATCCACAATTTTGATTATTAAAAATCCGCCAGCTTGTAAATGACCGTCGCTGGGGTTGATTTGGGGTGTCCAATAAAATTTGACAATTGAATCTAATAGGGGCGGTAATAGAAAATACATATGTGAAAACACAACAATAAGACACCCTAAATAAATAATTTACAGCCCTTTGAAGTTATCCACAATTTTTATTATTAAAAATACGCCAGCTTGTAAATGATCGTCGCTGGGGTTTAGTTGCGGTGTCTAATAACATTTGAGAATTGCATCTAATAGGAGCGGCAATAGATAATACATATGTGAAAACACAATAATAAGACACCCCAAATAAATAATTTACAGTACTTTGAAATTGTCGATAATTTTGCTTAGAGTTGTCGCAAACTGAGATGGTCCAGAGGGCGTGGCTTAGCTGCGCGGCCTCGGCCGAGCCAGCGGCGCAGAGAAAACGAGTAGTAAATTAGAATCGCCGGATACAGTGGCGCATCACGCAAAGTGAATTTTTGTAGCAGAATTTTTTGAATTTTCACTTTTCATGAACCCAATAACGTTGGCTATAATTTCACGAGCTTGGCTATGTATAATTACGCCGCACCGTCCGAACGTTTTATGCGAAGACATTTTACAACGTAAACACGCAACGCGACGCAAACGCATTGACTGAACAGCTGATAGTCCTCCTTCCCTATTTTGTCCGAGTGGGCTCGTCCGCAATGCTTTGGTTTTCTGCGCAGATCACGTGACAGGATCATCTTAGTTTGCGACAACTCTACTAAAAATACCGTAAATGACCGTCACTGGGGTTGATTTGGGGTGTGTAATGAAATTTGACGATTGCATCTAATAGGGGCGGCAATAAATAATACCTCTGTAAAAACACAACAATAAGAGACCGCAAATAAATAATTTACAGCCCGTTGAAGTTAACGACAATTTTGATTATTAAAAATACGCCAGTATGTATATGACCGTCGCTGGGGTTGATTTGGGGTGTCTAATAAAAAGTAACAATTGGAACAAATTTTATTCGACACCCCAAATCAACTACAGCGATGGTCAGGCTTTACGCACTCCCTGTATATTGCGATTTTGAGATGAGTTGATACCCCCATTCCGTCTGTGTCGCTAGCATCGGCAGCATTTGGCAGTGTTCTACAATTATTTATCGGCAGCAGTGCTCGCTAATGGCTTTACCGGTGTTACCATGACGAATTTATTTGATTTATTTGACGTTTGACGAATTATTTTAAAATCGGCACATTTCGGTTATAGTTATACTAAAAATGTGGAACAGCTTATAACCCTTGAACATGCTCTTCGCAGACAGCCGTAGACGCCACGGTAAGTATGAAGTGGATACGATAAGGTAAGAGTCATTAGTTTTAATCTACCCCTTATCTCTTACCCTGCTGCTGGTGTTAACAAATTGACGATGGACTTGGGGAAAAGGCTGCCCAATGGTAAATATTTACAATAGCTCGAGGAAACGTTAACGAATATATGAAATTTAGATTCATTTACTGAGTGTGCTTTGTAGCTGTTGTTTTGTTTGTGAGTTGAATTTTGAATTTCCCATTGAGGTCCATTCTGCGATATTAAGTTTTCCATTGATTTTGATTTTGTGTGCGCGCGTTGCATTGTGACTTTACTTGTTGACTTTGTGTTTGTGCGTTGAATTTTGACTTGGTGGTTTAGTTTTTTGTTCGTTATATATAGTTATCATTAGTTATCGGACAAATTATCCTTTAGTTAGTTATAATTTATAGCTAAAGTTAATTTCAGACAATTTCTCGTTTTGTTAGTTTATTATTAGTATAGTAAAGTTAGTTACGGACAGTCTTTCGTTTTGTGATATATAGTTATAGTTAGTTTGGGACAGTAATATTTAAGTATGGTTCATCAGTGCTGTGTAAAAGGATGTGGAAATAGTAGCAGAACTGCGAAAATACACGTATTTCCTCAAGTTTCAGATGTAATTATTAAATGTCACAATCAGATAATTTCCTTATTGGTATCACTTTTGCAGCTCTTTAAGAAATGGGTGATTGCAGCAAATAGAGCTGAATACCTGGACAAGGGAGTTAAAAAAAACCCGAGGGGCAAACAGGTTATACGATCGACACTTTGATGAAAACGCAAGATTTCCTTGCAATCGCAATCGTTCAAATTAAAAAAAAAAATGCTGTACCTACATTATTCCTGTCGAATATTTTGAGTAAGAGAATTTCATACTGTTGAACAATCTATGCTCATCTAATGATTTACAGGCACATACATGATTGAGACTGAGCCACAGAAGGAATTTGAGACAGTTGTAGTAGATGAATTTGGTAACTATAATGTTAATAATTACAATTCTTCCCTACCTGTAGCATAAATATTATTATACCCGGCAATAGATAAAGTTTATGCATATAGGTCAAGAATCAGCTTGTATGTGACCAAATAAATACCTAAGTAAAATATTCTAGTTGACGGTTCCATCCAGCAAGAAATTATAGCATCAACCAGTAATAGTTCCCCTAGCTTTGCACCAGTAATTTGCAAAAGAAAAGGTATGAAATTGAAAATAAAAGCGTTCACCTATTTACTTAAAATTTTATTTTCCACAGTTTCACCTTCCGAAGAGTCCTCCAAGGAATACGGTCCACCAAGGAAAACACCCCGTTACAAACAAAGTAAGATGTTTAAATTGATTGACTTGACCATATACCCTAGCCTATAATAATGTGACATTATGTATCTAATAATTTTAATCATTTAATCTTAAACCGTGTTTTACTTGGTAATGCACTTAAGTGTAGTAACGTTGTTACTATTCCGAAAATGCCTCATGTAATTATAATTATAAATTATAACTGAAATTTGTTTATGATTGTCAGATTTTGTTATAATTATAAGTCTCAGTTATTTTACTATAATAAATATGGACATTTTTACAAATGTATGAACTAATCTTTGTAAACATTAACTTTACTAATGTTCAAAATTGAAAACAGTCCTTAATAAAATTGATCTTACTCATATACGTATTGCATTTTATTTTCTATGTGAAGATTCAAGAACAGTTTTAATATTTGTTGTATTTGCAGTACATATTTATGATTGCATATTATTTATGTGTAACCAAGTTAAGTGATTCTCTAAACTTTGAACTGTGAACACAATAAATTTTGAAATTGTTTTTGAAAAGAGTTTCATTTTCAAATTTTGAATTTCTATTCCGTTTAAAGCTCCCGCCAAAAATCGTTCTGTGATCAGCGCCGTTCGCGGAGCGCGGCCAACAACTAAGTCTGAAATTTTTTGCAATGTGAGTGGCCTATCTATAAGGGGGTTATCTATGGCGATGGTCATTTACATGCTGCATCCGTCGCTGCCAAGGTCGTCGCCAACTTCTCACACCTTATTAGTTTCAGAATTCAGAAGTCTTAACCTCAATTACATTTCGAACTCTGATTTAGCATTTAAATAAACTAGCTTTTATCATTTAAGGTGCAACATGGCTGCAGAAATTCCAATATCTAATGATGAGGCAATCAAACTTTGCCAGGAACAAGATCCAGCAACAAAGGTGAACTGATTTTTTCAATAAACCTATGTCTAAGGCCCAGTTCTACGATCGTGGATCATCTTTGATCATGGTTCAGTTACCTAGGATACAATTTTTAATACAATTCTTAGAAACTGAACAACGATCAACGATAAGCTACGTTTGTATAATTGGGCCTTATAGACCCCGGAGACGGTCAATAATATTGTCAATTATACTCATTGATGCGACTCATTCATCGTGTATAAGGCAATTGACCGTGTACGAAGCAATTGATCGTGTACGAAGCGATTGAGCGCTTGCGATTGTTCAATGAGGTGCACTTCAACTGAAACCGTCAACGTATTGACTGTCTATGGGCCACTTAAGGATCGCACGTTTAGTAAAAGACGTACTAAGCCAATCCAAAAATCTGACAGTAATCAATTAAAAGTATAAGTTGTAATTAAGTATAGGAACTCATATTTTACAGTATGAGTTAGACATTTAAAGATGAGGCGAAGAAGGATCCAAGTTTTGAAACGAAACAAGTACTGTAAAAAGAGTTCACAGATGAATGTCGTTAAGTTTGATATTTCATCGAGTGACAAATTTCGTTTTAAATAAAGATTGATATTAATTTCAAAATAATTTAGCAAATTGTCCAAATCTAGTTACATTTTCGGAACATGATTGGCAATGCATGTTTGGCAATTGTTAGCAACACTTTACCGGACTTGCCTTTTTTTTTGCGTTTTCCCGGACTGAAACATGAACTGTTTGATACTCAATATTTTCAGCTATGCTTTTTCATTTATAATTCTAGTAATTTATTTTAGAAATAGTCCTGGGAACTTGTAAGGCCAGAAATACAGTTAATGTGTTGGATATTTTCAGGAGTTTATATTCCAACAAACGATGTACCGCATAAAGGATCCCAATAAGTCTATTCCATTTTATACCGGTGTGCTAGGGATGCACCTACTTCAAAAATTAGATTTTCCTGAAATGAAATTTTCGTTATATTTCATGGGATTTGAAGAACCTTCAAATATAATTGGATATCTTGGCTCAAAGGAAAGAAGCACGTGGGCATTAAAACAGAAAGCTACATTAGAATTAACTCAGTAAGCTTTTTGCTATCTCTAAAAGCAAGTAGAAATATTCTGGCAGTTCTGGCAGATTATAGCAGATTATATTCTGGTAGATTATAGATTGTTATGGCAGGTGTTAATAGTTAATAAGTATCTTATTATACTCTTGCAAATATTTCATATTTTGGCCACTATTTCAGGTCAAATTAAATATTTGGCAGCCTAATTAAATAAATCCTAAAGCCTAAAGTGCTAATTATGAGATAAATTGAAGGGAAAGTACAAGTAATATTTGTTTATTTTTTAGTAATTGGGGAAGTGAGGATGATCCTAACATTAAATACCACGTTGGCAATTCAGACCCAAGGGGTTTCGGTAAGATTGTTTCACTGGTACGTATTTTTATTATTGATGTGGTATTCTTCGTAGGGCATATTGGAATTATGGTGCCAGATGTTAACAAAGCATGCGAGCGATTTGAGAAACTGGGTGTTAATTTCATCAAGAAACCACAAGATGGGAAGATGAAGACCATTGCTTTTATCACCGACCCAGATGGTTATTGGATTGAAATATTTAACAATGAGTGTGTGTAAATTTGTTCTACTACCACTGCGACTTCACATATATTTTGTACTAGTTCACATTATAAATAAATCAATTATATACAGTTATTACTTAGTTATTTAATCTACTTCTGATCAATGCATGGAAGAATAATTTAAGTTTACTATGATATTTATAGAGGCTGACATTGGAAATTGTTTTTTGTGGTGGTAACAATCCTCTACTGGTGAAATTCTGAAGTATAATATTTTCAAGTCATTTCAGTTTGTTTTGAAGTGCGTGCCGCATAAATTTTGTAGGCTACATATTTGCCCTTATTACATACATCCAATATATACAAACCCTACATTAACAATGGTACGTATTACATTTGATTTAAGAAATAGGTTTTATACCATTAACTCATAGATATTGAACAATGACAAAGCAGTTGTCTTTCAGGTTATGTCTTGTTTTGTCTTTTTATCAAATGTTTGCTGTGGTTCTTCTACACATTTTATAATTTACTACCATTACTATTATCATTTTACGATCAATTTAACAATGCTTACTTGTATTTGCCTTTTTTAGAGTTTTGCGTTGCCTTCCGTTAAACCGAAGCCGGATCATCAGGTGAACTGCAGCATTGACGAGGGTACTTTTGCTGTGCCAGACTTGATGAAGACGGGTTTTGCTGCCAATAATAACACCCATGACCTGCACCCTCTTATTCAATCTGAGCTGAATGTAAGTATAAGGTACTCCTCCGATGAGAATTTTGATTGGCCGATTGTATTCAAGTGAATCCTCCGCATATTAATGTATTCACATATGCATATCGAAATTGTTGCCAAAAACAGCCAAATTTATTTTTGTTCTGACCAGTAATAAAGCAGGGAATTAATGATTGCAATATAATAGGCACTGATATTATATCAAATTACTATTAACAAATTTGAGACCTACATCTTTAATTAGCAATAATTATATTTACTTATGTTTAAATGAAAGCACTGTGTATACTAATCATAAGTTGAATTTCAGTACAGGAAGAACAAACAACATCTTAACATGGTGATTTTGCGGAATACTCAAGGGTTGCACGCACCCCTCAGATTAGAAATGGAACTGAGGGCGTGTAAGAAGATCGGGCATTTGCCATTCTTGCCTTCTTCAAATGTCATGCTGGACTCTTTGACCGGCCGTGATTTGGATATTGGTCCTGATGATATCTTCAACACTGCCGATTTCTCTGAGGCGATGGGCCAGCCTCATGCTATTGTTGAGAAAAGTTTAGGTTTACTATGATGTATATTATTTTATAAGGTTTAAGGTGTTCTTCTCTGCTATAATAAACATAAAGTTCAATCTGTACGATGTGTGTTTTAATGACTATCAATGAAACATTCCAATAATTCCTGTGTCTCAAACGGCAACTGATTTATGCATTTAAAATCAACAGGATCCGGATTTCAGTGCTACTTGCTTCATAACGACCACTGATACTACCCATGAGACTCCTGAATTTTACCATTCGAAGTATAATTAATTTTGTTTGTACCTATTACTTATGTATGTGCTAAAAAAAATTGAATATATCTTAAAAGTAGATATTTTTAATTTCTATAAATAACAATAACTGGGTACTCTACTGATTTTGACTTACATTTTCAGAACCATTACAAAAGCAATAAATAAGATTATAAAGGTATTAATGACTTTAAAATCTATGCAAATAGAGCGATATACATCAGCTTCTATGTACTACACCTGAAATACGTACTTACCATCAGCTTGAGCCGAAAAAACGCACCCCTAAATCGTTAATGAAATATTTTTGACTTCAGCATACGCAAGTTATTGACACATCAGTACGTTTGGTTGCAGCAACATAGGGCAACTGAAGCATTCGTTTTGATACAACTTTGGCTTTACTCCGATAGATGTCAACCATATTGAAATGCATTGATTTAATTGAAATACATATTAAATACATAATTACGCCATGCACATGAGTTCAGAGGGATGTAGCTTTGATTTTAGGCACTTTTGAAGGGTAATTAAGTAGTTTTACAAGAGCACGAGAAATTCATGGGAGGCGCGACTAACAAGTTCAGACAATCGCCGCCGGATGTATCTAAATTTGAATTTGATTTTGATTTGCCGTTTATTAAGTCAATATTTCACTTAGATTAATACAAAGCACAGATTCAGCTTCAGCAGCGTACATTCCATTGGTGTAGAGGATTAATTTATGCGCAGCGGTCCAAAAAGTGCCTGGTTCGAAAAATGTCTAAAATTTTATTTTGCTTTTTTCAACATTTTTGAGCAATTTAGGGCAAAGATAATTGCAGATTCAGATTCAAGAGAAGAAAATCCATCGATTTCCTAATTTAGTTTTACCGAAAGAGACATTTTGAATTTATTGCACATTCGAAAACATTTTTTTCTGACGTTATTTTTCTCACAGATTCGGACTCAGGGGGCTGCTAATATCTATAGAACTGCTATATCATCTCAATATTTTTAGCTGAAATTTTCTGAAAATTCCCCAAGTACCTTAAGGGATTTCGGGAGAAAAATATCAACTTTCGAATTGTGACAAATTATTTATTCCATTCGATTCATAATGTTAATGCAAATGCCTTGTCCGAAGAGTTCTTCACAAAAAAAAAATAGATTTTGAGGAATTTTGAAATTTATGTGAAAAATGATGTTTCGTTTCGTCCACTTTTCTCGGTTATTTAATAAGTAGGACAATAAGGAATTACAGATTCGGGTTCAGAAAGAGAAGTACTATCAATTCCATGCAGTCATATTTCTTTTGGACAATTAATTAAAATAATAGCGCCAAAATAAGTGCGTGGATTAGTTCAAGCGCATTCGGCCATATGGCGCTCGTGTACAAATAATTCAAAGTTTAAAGCAGAGATTTCACTGTGATGGTTTATAGGAAATATCACGAGAATGGCACATTTCATAATAACTAAATTGCACACACTTGATACCAATATACTTCTTAATATTAGTGATATTTTTGTTTAATATTAATACGTTAGTTTTTGATTAATAATTGTTAAAGTTTGAGCCACTTTAGAGACTTCTTGAAGTTGGTCATAATATTATATGCCTGCACAAAACATTATTATCAGAATAATTCTACATTAAATATTAAATCAATTACATATAGTTATTAGTAACATGTGCTTCAATACCAGTAATAATATGTGTTGATATTCATACGCTAGATTTGGGGATATCATAATATAAATATTCGATTTGTCATATTTAAGCGCGTGTTAGATATTAATTAGAATTCACATGTCTATTATCAATATAACACTTACTGTCTTTTATTTGTAGCTATCAGATAATTAAACACAAATGCATATTACGATAATGACGTTTAAAGATCTGGAGATATCATAATATAAATATTCAAATTATCATATTTTAGCGCGCGTTGGATATTAATTCTGAATCACATGTTTATTATCAATATAAAACTTACTATCTTTTATTTGTAGCTATCAATCAGATAATTAAATACAAATGCATATTACGATAATGATGTTTAATGATTCAGAGATATCATAATATAAATATTCAAATTATCATATTTAAGCGCGAGTTGGATATTAATTCGGATTCACATGTTTATTATCAATATAAAACTTACTATCTTTTATTTGTAGGTGTCAATCAGATAATTAAACACAAATGCATGTTACGATAATGATGCTTAAATATGGATTTACATATTTGTGGCGTTTTTATGATTGTTGAATCATTTGGTACTTTAAACTACTACCTTTACTGCGTCTCAGGTACGTTATTCATTCAATAATTATGAACAAATAACGTGGCTATAATAAAACTAATTCTTCTGTGGGTCTTGTTTTCATGTTAGACGTCGAATTGTGTTTCCGTTTGTTTTAGAAAATACAGGAAAAAATCTTAATCGAAGGGTTACTGAATGAGATAAATATCGACCTGTGCGATAATCGAATCTGCTATTTTATTATTTAAAATAATTAATTGATTGGTATATTGATTATTCGGAGGATTCATTTACAATACCATAAGGGTATAAGTGTTTTTTTACCTTTAATTATGCCGGGAAACGAAATGCAACTTAAGGAAGTTCACCGTTAAGATGAAAGTAGAAATTTCAGAAAACTACAGTTTGGTAATATTCTGAATAGCATTTAGTGTACCACGCAAGTGAGCAAAATATTTAGTGTTTTAAGTAATTGAAACAGTGTTTGAAAATATTTGCAGAAACGTATGGAAAATATCATTTATGTAATTCATCTCTTCAGCCATCTGGACAAAATATTGGATAATCTGGAAATGGGATATATTTAAATGCTTGCATTTTATTTTACTGCCGAATTAGTTAATATGCTAATGAACAGTAATTCTTCTTAAATTATTATAACAATGAACATAATAATCTTTTAATAATGTGTAAACTGCAGAATAATATATAATTGCAATTGCGATAGTTAAAATTCCAGAAAAACTAGGGATTCTTCAGAATTTTGGGTTTACGATTGTACGGTGTATACAGGGTGTCCAAGATAAGGATTAACAGGATGGGGATCTCGGAAACCGTATAAGTTAAATTACAAAAAAAGTTACGCAATTTGGTGGTCAGTAATATTCTTTTGAGAAAACCAGAAATTTCCGCTAACTTCCGGAGATATTCGACAAAATCCGAAATCTTGCGATTTCGTTTTTATTTTTTTCTAAAGTTATTTAAAAAGGTATAAGAAAACCAAAGGCACTTTCTCATTGCCACATTTTTAGCTCTACAAGATAGCCATCAACTTTATTTTTTTATATAGCCTGTACAAAATGTACACCCTGTATTAGATAGCATTTCCTATTACGAATTCAACTATTTATATCATAGTATGGCTTCTAATGTTTTTATTCAGAAAAAAGCTTGTTAATACATTTCGTACATTTTCTTGCAGTAGGCGTTGAAATGATGATGATGAAGAAAATAAATATTATCTAATTTTAACCCAAAAATAGGTACCAACATAGCAATTTAAAATAATTTATCTAGAATAGTTGTTAAACATTGAAACATTATAGCTATTTAGGACCACACTTATTATTTGTTTACTGTGATATGAGAATTGTTATGTTCATCTAATGGCGACGAAGACAAAAAATATTGCATAATTTTAACCCAGAATATGTACCGAAATAGTAACAAAAAATAATTAAGCGAGAATAGTTGGTAAACATTGAAACATTATAGTTATTTAGAACTACACTTATTATTTTTTTGCTGTGATATGAGAATTGTTCTGTTCATTTAATGGCGACAAAGACATCAATTATTACCTAATTTTAACCCAGAATAGGTACCAAAATAGTAACTAAAAACAATTTAGCAAAAATAGTCGTTAAACATAGAAACATTATAGTTATTCAGAACCACTTTTATTATTTTTTTACTGTGGTATTATGTGAATTGTTCTTGTTATTTATTTATCTTAAAATCATAAAATTAGGCTCATTTCAACGCTTATTACACAAAAATGTTCGAAATTTATTAACACGCTTTTTTTTCTGAATAAAAACATGAGAAATCATACTGTGATATAAATCGTTGAATTCGTAATAGGAAATAATATTTAATACAGGGTGTACTTTATTTACGGGCCATATAAAATCTGAAGTTGATGATGATTTCTTCGAAACGAAACGTTGTACTGAACATTTTTAAACGCTGTCTTGTAGAGCTAAAAAAGTGGCAATGAGAAAGTGCCTTTTGTTTTTTTAAATACTTTTTCAAATAAATGCAGCAAAACATAAAAACGTTATCGCAAAATTTCGGATTTTGTCGAATATCTCCGGAAGTAAGCGGAATTTTCGGGTTTTCTCAACAGAATATTACTAACCACTAAATTGCGCATTGATTTTCTAATTTAACCGCTTTTGTAACTTTGACAGTTTCCGAGATCCCCATGCTGTTGATCCTAATCTTGGATACCCTGTATATTTTTGTGTATTCGTTCTTTTTTTTTGAACTCTCGGTTTTAAACCGACTTTTTCCCCTATTGTGTACGGTATAGTACCATTTCAGTTCTTCAGTATTCTAGTCATCACCTTATTTTTGTGTATTCGTTCTTTTTTTTTTGTTTCAGTCTTCCACACATCACTTCATCTCCGATGCAGCATTGTAATTATTTTACAAAATTTCTTTGATATTTTCAAATAAATTCAACAATTTATATATTTTTCTAATTTAGAATGCCTTGAATTGCTGACGATTTCCTAGGAATTAGGAAAATAATTGTTTATAGGCTCAAAAATGACGAAATATTAGTCTAGCAATTTAAAATTATGAAAATTGATATAACATTTATATGAGTGTAAATTAATTTCTGGATAAATCACCAAGGCAAAATACAGAGTGCCCAAGAAAGTAGGATCATATACAGGGTATATAATATGTTATAGAAATTGTATGCGTTTTAAAATATTAACAATTTGACGATACAATATACAATACGAATACAACGTACGAATATACAATACGATTCGAATACAACGACCCTATGGAGTCGATAGCCCAATAAAGATTGTTTATATATATATACACACAACAATTTAAAAAAAATATATAAAAAAAGTAAAATGCAAAGTATAAACGTTGCTATTGCGTTGAATACAACGTTGCTATTGGGATTTCAGGTTTAAATTTCAAAAATTTCTTAATTTTTCAAATTTATATAATTTTACACATTATAATAGTATCTACCTTAGAAAATATGTTAACAAAATTTGGTGGTTGTTAAAAAAATATAACAGAGGACTAAAAATTTATTAAAATCTTGTTTTTGTTTGTATTTTCTAATAGTATGGAGTACTCGTATCTTTCCAAAAATGTAAAATCCCAAAATGATCATCAGTTCTTGAATTGCTGTCGTATTACAATTTATTTTTAGTGTTAAATTGTAATAAATATGTGTGGAAAATCATGTGCTGCTTATATCAGATTTGTTGTTTACATGTTCATGCCTTAGGAATAGTACTGAAATATTTTAAGTTAGCATGTAGCGCGCGCTCAAATTTTTTCACGCATTGGTAATTGGCCAGATTCTTGTTGGGGAGATCACGTGACGTAAATATTATGTAGTTCCCCTCCATATAGCGTGACACAACGAGTAGCAACGGCAATGCATTCTACTTTAGTAGTATAGTTGGTCCTAGTAATGCTGGTACATGCTTTCTGCATTCCCCGAGTCTCGCAATTGACGTTGTTTGTTAATACCATTGATTTACAGTTTTTATATTAGTGCGTGATTATGGGCAAGTAAGTATTTTTTTTTATAGAACATTTTACCAAAATTTTAAACTTCTTAGGGTTATTGCAATTTAAAAACGACAGTAATTGTTGTATGTATGAATTAAACTTATGATTAAATATTATAATCTACTTACTAGAACTGCATAAAGAATCAAATTTTCTTCATTTAATGTGTAAACAATGGAAACTGATTATTTTCGTTTGCAAGTATTTTATTATGTCGTAAGTTGTAAAGCAGTGATGACTTTGGTAGTAAATTGGTAATTTAATTTGAACTATAATTGCGTTTTGTCGCCCCCGCAATATTTTTATAATGGCTAGTACATTACGAAATTCGATCGACGTCTAGCGTCGGGATGTTCTTTGTCCCTAACAGGTGCCCAGTTGGATGGGGGAAAGTAAATTCTTTCACACCCCATTTTACAGTTGAATTGGTGTAATGTAAAAAGTTGTAACGTCTCGTCGCTTTGCTTTTTACTGCTCCATTTTATGACAAAGGCAGACTGCTAAAAAATGTGCGTATTTGAACCGAAACCAATGGATATATTGCAATTAACGCAGCAATGTTATCAGTTTCAAGCAATTGGCAAGGTACAACTTTCGACTGTAGTAGGAAATTTGTTGCTATCCAGCAACGAGATTATTGATTTTTTCAGCTGGCTTTAGGTTTTCAAGTTAAAATTTCAGCCCATGCTGCAGTTTGGTGTTGCAGAGATGAAATTGTTAATTTTGCATGAGTTGTGCGAGGGTAACAATAGGACTACACAAACATCAATAAATTGAAGCGGAAACGGCTTTGCTCCAGTTTTATATCAGAACGTGGCGCCCTCGCCATGTCAAATACTAAAATCTCTCGCCTCGAACTCCCCAGTCGTGTTCCAGTGCTTTTCGATAATTCCTACGCCGCCAAGAATGCATCCCCTACACTTCTAAGCACCCCAAAATGAACAAATCACCCCTCGGCAATGGTAAATAAGACCGATCATGACCGTGAGCAGGAAATGCTACGTTGTAAGGTTAAAATAGTAAGTGGACTAATTTATTTATAATATCCATGGGTGACAATTAGTCTCGGTCAACAGGTGATGCTTATTAAATTTTGATTCAGAAAAGGTTGAAGTGCACTTTCCTGCTAGTGCACTTGCAAGTGCAGCGTGTTTTTTCCAGACAAATTTCCGCGTATATTTTAAGATTACTCCGGGTCATCTATAAATACGTTCTCGTGTTTCCTGAAAAGAGCATCCAATTGTAAAACATGTTAATTGGCTCGATTCAGGAATTAACCAACCCCATAACTAATTGTTATAAATAAATTTACTATGTACGACCGCACACCAATTAAAGCAAGAGGTTATAATTAAACTAGTTTCTCTTCCATCCCTTCATGCAACTTAGAGCTTAACTACAAAATGTAAGCTTCATATCACATCTTCATGCACAGCATCTCAAGCATATTTGTTTTGGCAGTTAACAAATGATTAGTTAAAACGTTTATTTTCAACTTATGACGTTCCCAACATCAATAAATTTACTCCTACAATTTAAATAATTACACGGCTGGAATGATTCGTTCTCCATACGAAAAATGGGAACAAACATTAATTATCTCATTAACGATGGCTACAAGCTGAACGATTCCAAGGCTTAATCTACTGAAACCACTGTAAGTGCGAATCAGGGAGGAATCATAACCAATGTTTGAATTTATGTGTAATTTTCATATTAGTGTACATTCGATGTTTCATTGAAGTTTTTACAAACGTATTTTGCTGCATTTTTAATATTGTGCTTCTCGAATGGAACTGAATAATAATCTCAAATTCACCTTGGATTGACTTATTTCCATACGATATTTATATTTGTTTTGCTCGATTGCTGAGGGATCTATATCGTTGTCAATTTTTCATACACTAAAACTTATTCACTGAAATTGAACAATTTTAATACTAAGTAATACCTAGTAATAAGTAAAATTAATCTAAAACCAGATTGTAGATATTTTAGAACTAAGTAATACCTAGTAATAAGTAAAATTGATCTAAAACCAGATTCTAGATATTTGTGTTAAGATATCTTCTAGAAGAATGTAATTTTATTGTGTAATTAAGTAAAGTTTATGTTGCAATTTGCCTGTGTTGTAATGTATCTAGATACAGTACCTAAATACAGTATCCAGATACATTTCAAGTATCTAGATACATTCTTGCGTGAGTACCTAAAGTTGTATCTAGTTTCAATTTTTCTGAAGTATCTGTATTGGTATCTAGATAATTTGCCAGGGTTGTAATGTATCTAGATACATGTATCTAGATACAGTATCTAGATACATTTTAAATATCTAGATACGTATCTAGATGCATTCTTGCGTGAGTAACTAAAGTTGTATCTAGATTAATTTTTTCTGAAGTGTCTGTATTTGTATCTAGAAAATTTGCCATTGTTATAATGTATCTAGATACAGTATCTAGATATATTTCAAATATCTAGATACGTATCTAGATACATTCTTGCGTGAGTACCTAAAGTTTTACATTTTTTTCTGAAGTATATGTATTTGTATCTAGATAAAAAAAAAACATTTTTTCTGAAGTATCTGTATTTATATCTAGATACAAAAAAAAGTATCTGTTACAACGATGCATTTCACCTTAATTACAATAAACAATTACGTTTTTAATGCTGGTTCGTGTGCTTAAGCTAAATGTAATAGAATGAAACGAAATTAGAAACGTATGTCGAATTCATGCGATATGGATCGATGAGTCATTGTCAGGACGGCACGAGTATACCAATAACTATAAGCAGACGATAAAAAATAAATTTAGTTTAGAACATTTTATGAAATATTTCTGAGCATTTTCTTTTGCATGTAAAATGCGCATGTAAAAAGAAAACAATTTTTGGTTTGGTTTTCCATTTATCAGAAATGTATCTAGAAGTATCTAGATACTTTTCAAATGTATCTGTATCTATATTTCAAATTTGTATGTAGATATGTATCTAGATACATTTTTTCTAAAGTATCTGTATACAAAAAAAGTATCTGTTACAACACTGCAATTTGCAACAAAAAGGTTTTATAATTAAATGGATCCTAACCTAAGTCAATTTGAATTGATATGAAACGATAGATATATGCAACTATATCAGGTAAACAATTAAGATTCACTAATGTGAAATCATAAACTGCAAAGTTATTTGAAACGTACATCTGGGAATTATTTCCTCAAGCAATCGGAGACCGGTTTCGTTTTTATTAGAACTCATCAGTCCAGATTATCGCGGAGTACATCTGGGAATTACGAATCTGGCTATATCGGACTGATGAGTTCTAATAAGAACGAAACCGGTCTCCGATTGCTTGAGGAAATAATTCCCAGATGTACATTTCAAATAACTTTGCAGTTTATGATTTCACATTAGTGAATCTAAATTTTTTACCTGAGATAGTTGCATATATCTGTCGTTTTACATCAAAAAGTTTTAGATCTAGTTTCTCTAAAAATCGCAGACAATCTCCAAAACGAATGTCGTGTAATTTTATTACTCACATGGAATTTTTTAGACTCTTAAAGTTTAAAATTTTCTGTACACATGTAATAGGTTTATATAATGCTTGTGTTTGATTGTTTTGTATGCATAACGATGCAAATCTTAAACTAAGGTCGTAATTTTTGGATAATTTCAGATAAGAAAAATTTCTAATTTCTGTACACATGAAATAGGTTTACATAATGTTTGTATTTAATAGTTTTGTATGCTTAACGATGAAAAGGGCTAATTATAAAATGTTAACGTAAATTGAAGAGTAATTTCGTACATTGGTTGCATATTAAAATTCCGGAAAATGATCGATAAAATGTTATCGTAAATTGAACATCAATTTCGTATCCTGTTTGGATATTGAAATTCCGGAAAATCAAGGGTCTCATTATTTTGTTAAATATTCTTTGAAACCACAATGAAGGTAAAACTGCAGAATGTTTTCAGATTTTGTCTGTGGTTGCTGCCAAAAAACAAGTTGAATATCCGGTAACATATTTATTATATAAAAGCAAATCTTAAACTAAGGTCAACATTTTTGGATAATTTAAGATAAGAAAAATGACTAATTAATACAGGAGATAAATTAAAATTACTTTTAAGTTGGCATTTCTAGATTGAGGTATATTTTCAACAGTGACTTCTAGATAATGCTGATGTACTCAGATGTGCTGTTTTTTTAGGCAGAATTAATTCTACATGTATTGATATATTTACACAATTTGATGTCAATATTATAGCCAGTTCATAACCGAAAGTAATTTCATGAAAACTCACCTAATACATCCATCATTAACTCAGGAATCGACATTTGATTTTAGTCGTTGATTGCTGATTGGTATTTCTTTTAAGTTATAATAGTATTTGTAAGAGTTATCGAATTAATAGTAGTTAATAGTAGTAGTAGTAGTAGTAGTACTATTGGTAGTAGAATAGTAGAACTATAAATACTAGTAAAAAATATTTTATATTTGAACAAAATTTGTGGTACAATAGTAGAACTATAAATAGTAGCAGAAAATATTTTATTTAAAAATAAACAAATAGATATTCCATCACTGCAATGTTGTTTGAGAAGAAACTGAATCATTTTAATATTTCCCTCACAGAGTTAGGCATTGATTGTAATTAATACTTTCAAATATTACTTATTCCGGATTGTACGCACATACTTAGTGAACATCGTTTACATTATCTTATATTAGTTCCACGTTTTCGCTCAAATGAACCGACTTGTAGTAAACATGTATTATATATAACTCGAGGGTCAAAGTCAAACATGTTTTGCAATTAACGATAATTTATAGCAATTCATTTGTGTGCTGAACCATGGAAATCGTACTGTTTTCATTTAAAGATAAACGAACACACATCGGCAATTCGTTAATTTTATCAATGGGATGCCAAGTGGTCAAGCTGTGGGGCGGAACGATCGTGGTAGTTATGTAACACCAAGAAAGCCAATACTCGAATACAGCGTTCTGAATAAACGTATTTATGAGAACTAGAGGTGAATAATTTCATCTCCTCCCGGCTTTGGATTTATAAATTATTTATGGAGCTATTGACTTAAAATGGTAGCTCATTAGACAGGATTGGGTGTGAGATTGTTGTTGTTGACACACTTTAACAAAACATATGGCATCTAAACACTGTACTAAAGAACGTAATCTGGAAATATAATATGTATTATCTAAGTAATACATATACCTAAGTAGCAGATTCATTAATAGCATGATGTACAAAAAAAAAGTAGTATACAAGGTGTAACATTTGAGATTGAGTACAATTTAATACTCCTATAAGTGCAGAATGGTTCTGAATTCACAATGAAATGTTGGCCTGTAAAGACGAAACGGAATGAGTGGATTAATGGAGTCTGCTAGTAATTACAAGTATAAGATATTTAAAGCGTTATGTTACGAACTAAGTAGTAATGCAGCTTGTTTTATTACTTATTTTATATCAACACTTGTCGTAGCAAGTCGATTGCATCTACATATGCTTTAATTTGTCTTGATAATTCAACCTTTATTTAATTTTATCTTTATAATTTCTATTCATATGTATCTATTAACAAAAATATTCTATTCGTATGTTTTTTATCAACAAAAATATTGTTAAAAAGCCTCGAAATTAATATTGAAATTGCAGTAATTTTTTAGAGATATGCAAAGAAAACTTTAAATAGAACGTTTATTGCTTAGATGCTTGATGCTGAATCTACAGTTTTATGTGGATTCCAAACTAGTTGAGATGATTATATCACCTTAGCACCAAAAATAATCAAATATCAGTTTATATAGTGCAGATTATAAAAGGTATTGCAACCATTACCTAAGTATGTCTCACGTTATTAAATAATTTTGTTGTCTTAAAATGTTTACAGCATTTCGAATTACAAATATTCGAATAGGTACAAATTACAGCAATTTGAATTTTGTTTTATAAATATTATTTCGCGTTAAGAAATGTAGCAGCATTTCTTTGCATACAAAATAAACACGTGATAGAGCTCTTTCAATGCGTATGTGTGACGGAAAAGAAAATTCAATATTAATTATCTCTAATTAGCACGATCAATAACAACACGTCGTGGTCTACATACCAGTGCATTAAATTGCGCAGTGCATTACTTTCATTTATGCTTTTCTCTGTTTTGAATACAATTTTTAAACTTGTAGTGTAATCAATTTGCAAATTTTTGTAAGTACCTATAAATATTGCATTGAAGATGATTTATGGTGGTATAATTGAGTTTGTACAATGTCTTAACAATCGCTTTTTCAAGCTCCACAAACTTATAATTATAACGATGGAAACTTTAAAACAGTGCTGATTAATCTTATATTGTCAGGTTAAGATTTAGTTTCTTGCAAGTAATCAATTAAGTTTATTCTCGGGCAATATATATTTTTTTGCTTCTGTTTTGACACCGACTCTATGTCATTCTTCCAGTAACGATATTAAGTTTTAATTAGAATCTGGAAGTTTTGGATACATTGTATAAAATTGTTAATTATTGCAGAATTAACACAAGTTGGTGTATATTGAAAAATTAAATTGGATTAAATTGTGTGAGTGGTTACCACTTGGTGAAATATAAGTGCATATACTCTTGAGAATGGCTGAGAGGCCAAAACAATTGTAGAGTTCTTTTCTATATATACTATGAAACGTCAACCAAGTGTTTTATTAGTCCTATATTGAAGAAAAGTTATTACGAGTTTTTCAATTTACTTCGATATCTTTAAAAACGACAAGCTTTATTATTATTGTTCGTTAATATTTAATGCTAATGACTACAAAAAAAAGGAACTAACACATCACGTAATTATCACAACTACAATCAACGATTACAAATACAAACAATTACCACAAAATACTACAAAATTAAAAAAAGACTTTCATTAGTATTAATTTCTGATTTATAAACTTCTTCAAGTACTCGTTTTTAATCTGCCGAAATATTTTTTATTTCTTATTTGGATACTGGTTACTAATATTTAAATCGGAAACACTTCTCTCAACTTTGTTAATATCACACTTATTTAGATATATTGACTACTATAATTTCGATCGAGAACTGGTCATTTTTTTTCCGAGGATTTTTTTAATTTAATAGACACATATACAAATATATACAATATCTAAAGTATTAAAATCCGAACTACAACTGCAAATGTGATATTAACAAAGTCGAAAGTGTTTCTCATTTAAATATTAACCATGTATCATGAAGTGAAAGCCTCTAACATTAATCAATTGGTTACTAAAAGTAAATTAAAGTATGCAGTTAAAAGAAAAAAATATACCTACATAAATATCAATTCAATAAGAATATCTAATATTGCTTTACTTTACTTTAATCCTCTTTACTCTGATCGGAGCATGGGGCATCTACAAGCTTCTCTATCTGACTTCTGAGGCTTGTATAAGTTTCCGTAGCACGCTACATTTTACGTTGCAGGGTTGGTAGCCCTGCGAACAACCCTCCTCCTTTCACAGCCGGGCTTTGGACCGGTCACAGCGGAGTTAATATTTTTAATGTTGGTACTGCCAATTTTTAATTCGAAATTCGTGATCATTTTTGATTAGATAATGCAAAATTATATGTATAATTATACATCAATGAACATATGAGGTTAATTATTGCTATATTCCAATTGTAATACAATTCTGTCTTAGTTTTTTGCCTCTATCTTACAGTATTGAAATTTTTACATATACATTCTGGATGAACATGTCGTGTTCTACAGAACGTTGTGTTTTATTAGAATACCTTAAAATATTGAAATAGTTACTATTCTATATATTATATTCTATAAATATTTAATATTCTGCTTGAACACATCGTTTTCTTTAGAAAATTGCAGTGTTAGAATATCTATTTTATTTTTAAATAAAATATTGTCTACTACTATTTATAGTTCTACTACTAATACTACGACAACTATTATTACAACAACTTTTACTACTTACTATTACAACTTCTCAATTAACAATGCCAATTACTTTTAATTAATGCACTTATTGTCAGGTATATGTTGTGAGTGATTTACTATTTTACTTTTTGTTATAGTTTCATCCATTTTGGATATCAGTTATTATTATATTTTTTATTGTTTTCTTCCTTCTTTATTGGAGTACTTACTTTTAAGTTCTCCAATAAAGAAGGAAGAAAACAATAAAAAATACAATTTTAGTATTTATTTAATTATTATTTTACCTGCCTGATAATAGTTATAGTTAACAGTATTGTTATAGTTAATAAATAGTTAATATTCTGGTTGAACACATAGTTTTCTTTAGAACTTTGCAATGTTAGAATATCTATTTCTTTTGTTTTTAATAAATATATAAAATATATTTCTACTACTATTTATAGTTGTACTACTAATACTTCGACTACTATTATTACAACAACTTTTACTACCTACTATTACAACTTCTACAATTAACAATGCCAATTACTTTTAATTGATGCACTTATTGTCAGGTATATGTTGTGAATGATTTACTACTTTAGTTTTTGTTATAGTTCCATCCACTTTGGATACCAGTTATTATTATATTTTTTATTGTTTTCTTCCTTCTTGATTGGAGTACTTACTTTTAAGTACTCCACTAAAGAAGGAAGAAAACAATAAAACATACAATTTTAGCATTTATTTAATTATTATTTTACCTGCCTGATAATACATAGTTATAGTCAATAGTATAGTTATAGTTAATAAATAGTGAATATTCTGGTTGAACACATAGTTTTCTTTAGAACTTTGCAATGTTAGAATATCTATTTTAGTTTTTGTTATAGTTTCATCCATTTTGGATACCAGTTATTATTATATTTTTTATTGTTTTCTTCCTTCTTCATTGGAGTACTTACTTTTAAGTTCTCCACTAAAGAAGGAAGAAAACAATAAAAAATATAATTTTAGCATTTATTTAATTATTATTTTACCTGCCTGATAATAGTTATAGTTAATAGTATAGTTATAGTTAATAAATAGTGAATATTCTAGCCGAACCTATCGTTTTCTATAGAACATTGCAGTATTAGAATATCTATTTTCTTTTTAAATAAAATATTTTCTACTACTAGTTATAGTTGTAGTGCTAATACTACGACTACTATTATTACAACAACTTTAACAACTACTATTACAACTTCTACAATTAACAATGCCATTTACTTTAAGTTTTCTTTAGAACATTGCAGTTTTCGAATATCTATTTTCTTTTTAAATAAAATATTTTCTACTACTATTTATAGTTCTACTGCTAATACTGCGACTACTATTATTACAACAACTTTTACAACTACCTACTATTACAACTTCTACAATTAATAATTCCAATTAGTTTTAATTAATGCGCTTATTGTCAGGTATATGTTGTGAATGATTTACAGTTTTAGTTTTTGTTATAGTTCTATCCATTTTGGATACCAGTTATTATTATATTTTTTATTGTTTTATTTTGCTTTATTACTTACTGGTAAGTACTCCAATAATAAAGGAAGAAAAAAATGAAAAATACATTGTTAGTATTTATTTAATTATTATTTTACCTGTCTGATATAGAATCATCGACCTATTATATTATAAGTGCTTCTGCCAAATTTTTAAACTACTTTTAACTACTTTTAACTACTAGTTACTTTATTCTACTAATATTTTGATAGGGACGAAGTTTGTAACTCAAGTAAAAGGAACAAAGAAACATGCTTTTATTGCACAAAAATTAGGTACTATAAACTTTGTATGCACAAATTAGGTATGTGCGCAATCAAATGATAATAATCGATTATTTAAAACGTATAAAATTCTCGAGTATTTCATATAATAAAAATCAATTATATTAATTATACAATTACTCCAAATTGTGTTCAAGTACTATTCCTTATTTTAAACAATGTAAGATTGTAAAAATTGTATAAAAACTTGAGTTGACTTGTATACTATAATATACCAAAATACTGGAGAATTTTATTGGAAAAATATGATCGAATTTTTTAATCAAATTACCTCGATTACTTTATTTGAATACACCCATCACGAAACATCGAGTTGATAGTATACACAATTACTTTAAATTTATGTACATTGTTTGCAGGGGATTAGCGGAGAGGAGATTAGTATTATCCATCGTGCACCTGAGTACAATTTATACTGGTTTAAGGAATTTTGCATTGTATGTCTACTGATATTTATTAGTATTAACAGTGAGGAACAAACTACTGCACGATTTTACTTCATATAAATTTGAATTAAGGTATAATTTTGATAGAATAATCAGCGTTTTAATACTCATTTTGCCAATGAACAGTTTTAGTGCAAAATATTTTAGTATTAGGAATATTGCACAGAAATAATATTTCCAGACGTTTTTAACACATAACAATTATTATCTCTAATGATTTTCCGTTTAGCATGTATACAGGGTGTTAATACTAATTTGTAACATCGGAAAATAGCAGTTAGAACTCATTGAAACAAACAACTTTTCTTAGTTAAATTTTTTGAATTGGAGCCCAAGTTCATAGTTATTGGCGTTCTTTTGTTTTTCGAAAAATCGTCATTACTCCCTTATTTTAAGGAATATTTAAAAAATACAAAAACGTTCAACATGCGCTTTCGGTTCTCTAAAACATTTGTATTTACAATTATTTTCTATTCTATCAAATAACAAAATGGCGACCGATCAAAAATTTCTAAGCAAGATATTTTGAAAACCAATCGATCGATTTTTGAAATAAAACATTTATAAAATCCTTGATCTATCTTATAACATTTGTCTGTTTTGATAATTATGCATTGTTATACACAAATTATGCAAAATACGCACACAGATGATAAACGTGACACAAACTTTTCAAGATGAAGCAGAAATTTCTGAAGAACAAGATCAAAAAGTATTTAAATTTGAACGTACAAACTAGAAAACACGTGCTTCAACTTGTTTAATGGCCTAACTTAAGGTTAGCCTACTTTTTTTTAAATGATTTTTGCAGTTTGTTAAAATTTATCTTGTAATAACTTAAATAAAACTTTTGGACAGATCGAAAAATATGTTTCAGACAAATGTTATAATATAGTTTAAGGATTTCATAAATGTTTTATTTTCAAAAATTAATCGAGTGATTTTCAAAATATCTTGTTTCGAAATTTTTCTTCGGTAGCCATTTTGTTATTTAATAAAATAGAAAATAATTGTAAATACAAATGGTTTAGAGAACCGATAGTGCATGCTGAACGTTTTTGAATTTTTCAAATATTTCTTAAAATAAGGGAGTAATGACGATTTTTCGAAAAACAAAAGAACGCCAATAACTATGAACTTGGGCTCCAAATCAAATATTTTAACTAAGAAAAGTTGTTTGTTTCAATGAGTTCTAACTGCCATTTTCGGGTGTTACAACTTAGTATTAACACCCTGTATATGCATTTGCTGCAGATTTCAACATAATTTTCTCAATTACCAACATTGGTAATTTGCAGCTAAACGAGCTCAAATTACTATTGCATGCCGCACGTTGAAAACAATTGTCACACTATACAAAAATGAATATTATATAGTAAAAAAATTGTTGTGGTTGTTTTTGGGTGATTTTATTTTGACCTAAACAGATTACCATTAATAGCTTATAGCAATTCTTTTGCTATTAATGATAATTTTTATGATTGTGTTCATTCTTTTGTTAACGATATGGTTAATAATAAAATTGTATAAATAACGGTCTTTTAACAATAATTTTTGTTTTGTACCACTTTTGTTTTCAATGTGTCAATGTGTGACATGCAATATTAAGTTTTGCAACTAAAATTACCATTGAAAACAATAGTCACACTATACAAAAATAAAATGAATATTTTATAGTAAATTTTTTTTGGTGCTTGTTTTTGGGTGATTTTATTTTGACCTAAACAGATTACCATTAATAGCTTATAGCAATTGTTTGGC
This sequence comes from Othius punctulatus, assembly GCA_951805005.1. Lineage (NCBI taxonomy): Eukaryota > Metazoa > Arthropoda > Insecta > Coleoptera > Staphylinidae > Othius > Othius punctulatus. The sequence goes on from OX638142.1 coordinate 65,222,857, forward strand.
TATTAATGATAATTTTTATGATTGTGCTCATTCTTTTGTTAACGATATGGTTAACAATAAAATTGTATAAGTAACGGTCTTTTAACAATTTTTTTTGTGCCACTTTTGTTTTCAATGTGTGACATGCAATGTTAATTTTTGCAACTAAAATTAACATTGCATGTCACACATTGAAAACAAAAGTGGCACAAAACTTAAACTATTGTTAAAAGACCGTTATTTATACAATTTTATTATTAACTATATCGTTAACAAATGGATGAGCACAATTATAAAAATTATCATTAATTTTCAATTTTGAGAATTTTGAAATTTGTACCAAATGCATATTCTAAACCAGAATCATCAGGGATAATAAATACTTCTCATGTTTAGTAATGGTTAACTGATGATTCTTCGTACCTATAAACAAGCACCAAATTACTTTTGTCATTAAAAATACAATCATTAAATTGTTGTTTTTTTTTCATAATAAGGAATCCAAAATGACACCTCTTCGTTGCTGGTTTATGTTAAATTCGCAATTTATTCAAAATATTGCCTAATAATATTACCTGTAAACAAATATTTTCCACTGAAAATGTTTCAAATTACATTTTTTGCTTATAAAAATAGCATTTTTGCCAACAATAATTACTAACAAAAATCGGTCTATAATTACTTTGCTCAAAAATAATCACCAACAGTTTAATTTTCCAAACTGATTTATTACAACATTTTTATTTCTGCATTGATTTGTATCTTTCAAAAACATGTTTCTATCCGCTGGTGATGTTTCTGTGCTTGCAGCTTATCAGCCGACGGAGCCAATTATTTATTGCACCAAACTATTACACTAAACAATTTGAACTTATATTAGCATTCGCCGATTTCAGTTAACTGTGCATGTTTACTCATATCATCGATTAATGTGTGCCTTGCACCCCATGTTACCCATCGTAAATAGGTTCGTTTTTTCGATGTGGTAGCTTTGTAAAAAAAAATCTACCACGCGATAAAACTAGAATTTATTGAACATATTGTGATGAAATTTACAATTAATATAATAATGTAGTACCTGCACGTCTTCTATTCTTTTATTTAAAAAACAAGTGTCATTTTAGTCTTTCATTTAAAAAAACAAGTGTCTTTCTAGTCTATTATTAAAAAAAAAAAACAATAGTTTCACATGTATTGCATGTATTATGGATTTTCCAATCCATATGTTGCTTAATTGTGCGTAATATGTAAGCAGAATTTATTTACATATTTTGTACTCTGAAACTACCTTGAAAATATTAAAAATAGGTGCTGCTATAATGCATGTTTCCACACAATCAATAGTACCTGTACACAAGAAAATAATACCGCCATACACATATTCATATTTAATGAAAAATGAGCTAGAAATTACAAAATGAAAAGTACCCACCACTTCCATTTACAAACAACTGGCTGTGAAACGAATTAAAATTAGCGACGATTCAGTTATGATGGCGATATTTGGTTTGCATACGCTCGAAATCAATTAAGCAGAGTGCTGAAAATTGAATGGTTTGCGAGATACACAAAACTGTCGTGCAGCGAAGTCATTACCCTGTGCATTGTTTGTATAATGTTTTCGTGCGTTATTAACTAATCAAGCCTCACAATGGTAAAGTTTGTAACCTCACAGCAAGTTAATAAACACGTTCATAGGGTGACATTATTTTTCGTTAATTAATTGCTGTGTATGAGTTGGTTATTAAACTTGCAGGATTCTGATGTAATTCAGGTTCAATTGTATCAAGAGCATGTAATAACATGTACAATACCCATTATAATCCGTCCAATTTGTGAAACTAAATTACCAGAAGCATATATTGCACATAAACGAGACCATTTTGGAGGATTACTTACCTAAATTCTTGCATTTGGAGGAAATTTGTGCACAATGCTACGTTATTATTATGTTATGTTATTACAGTAATTGGTTTCTATCCAAATCTGATTTTTTGTTTGTTATGCTGTTGTAGGTGTTAAGTTTTTTTTTCTTATCTGGGTTTGACACTATCAAGATATTAATACTATAATTTTTTATTTAATATAATAATAATATAATTTTTCTAAACAAAAAAAAACCCATAGGACAAAAATAAAATCGTTGTTCTCGAAATTTTAATATCTTGTTTGATATTTTATGAAACACCCAATGTTACTGAATTCCTAGAAATCGTCGCCATAAATGAATTAAAAAGCAGGTCTCTATGAGAACGAAATTCTAGAATCAATTTTCTACAGTCTGATATGAAGTTATTTCTTAATTTATCGCTTAATGGAAATAGCCACATCCTATTAAATTCAATCATATTTCTAATTCATTTACAATTAATTTCAATACATTCAATTAACTGGTAATATAACAGATAGCAGTTGTATGATATATGCTGGTACGTGGATGTAATTGTACAGACAATTGTGCGGTTTGTATCTGAATTGTATTGTAATGAAGTTTTGTGCCGACGTTTCACCAACCATCACATGTGACTTATTCAGTGCAATGAAAATGTACCACACAATGGAACTGTTCCCATGCCAACCGCAGCAACAATAAATAATTTGAAGCACAGACGCGACGTTGACTGATGGCTGAAATTTCTCCCCAAACTTCTCAGTTCGGCTTCCTCACTCTCAATCTGCTGTTTTTGCTAATGCTGAATTGCAATTAGTATTGTGGCGTGATTCTTGTCATGCCATCAAATTGTAATATATAATGAATCATTGTTAGAAGTTGCACAGAGTTCAGTAAGAAAATTTTATCGTATTTTAAATGAAGAATGAAAAAGGAATGTGGATATATGATTGAGCATACTTGCAATAACAATTGAAGGGATAATAATAATAGAAGTATTCAAGTGCAATATTTAGTGTAAAAATTAAGTGTAAAAAATACGCGTTTTCGGCGATTTTAGGAGGCTATAACTTAAACTAAAAAACTAGTTGAGATAAAAATTTAAAAAAAAGTTAAATGAGCAAAATTTGAAAAAACTTTAAAAAAAGTTAAATCTGCCAAATTTGGAAAAACTCTAAGTGGGTAAGGGTTTTTCGATGGTTCACTTGACATGGAATGACCCTTGTACCTTTTTTATTCTCACCCCTTCAATTCCATTATCGACAACTTTTTCCCTTATGAGCGAAATGTTGCTCAATTATTGAAAATCTCTTAAATTGAAAATGTTACTTATACCTTCTTATTTTCATCAAGTAAATTGAAGGGGTCAGAACCCTTGATTGCTTCAATTGTTAAATATTACGGTTACCTTTTTTATTCTCACACCTTCAATATCATTATTGACAAGTTTTTCCCTTAAGAGCGAAATGTTGCTCAATTATTGAAAATCTCTTAAATTGAAAATGTTAATTATACCTTTTTATTTTCATGAAGTAAATTGAAGGGGTCAGAACCTTTGGTTGCTTCAATCGTTAAATATTACGGTTACCTTTTTTATTCTCACACCTTCAATATCATTATTGAAAAGTTTTTCCCTTAAGAGCGAAATGTTGCTCAATTATTGAAAATCTCTTAAATTGAAAATGTTACTTATACCTTCTTATTTTCATCAAGTAAATTGAAGGGGTCAGAACCCTTGATTGCTTCAATTGTTAAATATTACGGTTACCTTTTTTATTCTCACACCTTCAATATCATTATTGAAAAGTTTTTCCCTTAAGAGCGAAATGTTGCTCAATTATTGAAAATCTCTTAAATTGAAAATGTTACTTATACCTTTCTTATTTTCATCAAGCAGATTGAAGGGGTCAGAACTCTTGGTTGCTTCAATTGTTAAATATTGGGGTATTTATGTCTCCGATTAACTTTAATCAGTGTCAGTTTTCTTGAATACCATTGTCGAGACAATGGTCCTTTATTAAAGTTAATCGGAGACTGTAAGACCGACATTTTAATGTATCAATAAATCGATAATAACTCTGAACTAATGCCATGCAGCTTGGACATAGCCTGTCAGTAAACTGTTTGTGGTAACAGACGATTTGCGTAATTAGATACATAAACTCGTTTAACGACTGCCCAATTAGGATTTAATTTGATAGCATTACATTAACAAGAATTAAATGACATAATAACATAATGTATACTGCTGCTAAATTTATATCCTTGAATCCACGAGAGCTATATATTAGCTCGTTAGTATATTGCACCAAATTTATTGTCGTTACTTGCAAACTGATTTATTGCAATAATTGCCACCCAATTCATAAACTAATCGTTTTATTATCCTTAATTAATAGTTTAATTTAATTTATTAGAATTATGAGCTACTTTAAGATATCCCGCAAAAGTAGAACAAGTTTTGAATGAAAACATTGCGTTTGCTTCTTCATACTAGCAATACCAGCAATAAGGAAGGTGAACGTCAAAAGCAACTTGAATTTCGAAACTTGACATGTATAGTCATGCTCACATAAATCTAGTATAAAAAAATTATACTAACATATATACATACATACTCCTCAGTATCATTCGTCATCATTTCTGATTTTATTCTCGTAATTATTAAAAAATCTCTCGAAATCTTTTGAGAATTAATGAGAAATCTGTATAATACTCGATAATTACTAAGAAATCATGGAAATTATTGAAAAATATTTAGAAATCTGGATAATTGTTGAGAATTCTGTAGAAATCGCGAATATTGAAAAACCTTGGAAATTATTGAGAAACCTCTAGAAATCTTGGAGTCACGTTGAATACACATGGTGTTCTGAAACATCCATTGAATTTTGCTATTTTCAAATGGCTAAAACTCATTGAGAATGATCTTTATTTACCTATTAAAAAGTATTATTAGATTATAGTCCATATGATACCATTGGATAGCTCATTAGATGAGAACTGAGAATATGAAGCTATATACTGGGTGTTCTATTAAAAAAAAAGAGTTTTAGCCATTTGAAAATTGGAAAATTGAAAATTCTTTCATTACTCTCTTATAATAAGGTTTTGTTAAATATTTTTCCACGTCCGTGATTTCTCGTTAAATTTGATTAAAATGTGAATAACTTGGCAACGTTGCATTCGATCCCAAAAAAATAAAATTATTTGTGAAGCCCACATAAAGCAGATTCTAAAACTAAAATAATATGCATATTCATCACTTTTAAAAAAGTGATGAAATGTTGTGTCCCGGATTTATGGTACACTGTACACTCGAAAATAATTTTAAAAAGTAGCAAGTTTCGTAAAATTTCCTTCAAAAGTAAAAAAGTTATAAGAGGAAAATGAAAGTGCACTTTTTCAGTTTTTCAGCGATATTTCAGGAGCTGTGCAATATATCCCAGATTTCGTTTCAGTATATTGAAAGGTACAAAAATAAGAAACTTTTTTCCCATTTGACCATCTCTGTATGTATTCCCGTTTAATATCTTTAATATGATAGATTTTAATTCAAGAATGATATTTGATTAGATTATTTAATGAAATATGATTTATGATTTGCAATTTCGGCCAGGGAAATATAATGCAAGATATTACATTATAGAGATTGTACATGTCATTTTTTTTATGATGAGGATAATATCTTACCATTTTTACTAATCAAAGATATATCCTTTTTGCACTTTATACACAATAAAATTACTCAGAAGTTATTTTCTTTTTATGAAGAAATGTCAAAATGGTAATTTGTTATTCCATGGCAACTTGATTTTTAGAGCAGTACACAGCACTTTTTTTGATTTTTGCAACAAATTTTTGAATTATCGATTTTTGATGGTAAATAATATCAGATTACCCATGTGTAATACGTGGTTGAAATTGGATTTTTTTCGCTGTTTTGAATGCTGTTAAAATCCAATATTGCGGCTAAAAAAAATCGAAAGTTGACTATGAAAATTTGGGCATTTAGTTGGCGCAAAAAATGTTTGGTACTGTCATCAGAAAGCTCACGTCAAAAAATGTAAGCGTGCCAAACTTCGTAAAATTTCCTTCAAAAGTAAAAAAATTATAAGAGGAAAATGAAAGTGCAATTTTTCAGTTTTTCAGCGATATTTCAGGAACTGTGCAATATATCCTAGATTTCGTTTCAGTATATTGAAAGGTACAAAAATTTGAAAAAAAAATCCCATTTGACCAACAAGTTTTATAGAATTGCTCTACAATTGTTTCGGCACTGGTGCCATTCTCAAGAGAGATAAAACTGAACTTGTGAAACTTTACCAAGCGTTTTCTTAATTAACCTAATCCAAATGTTTCACTAAGAAGTAACCACTTCCTCATACAATTTAAATTGTCTAAATTGAATTTGATAATTGAAAAATTTGAAATTGAATATTATGTTATATAAGATAAAATATTTTTGAAATATTATTAAATTGTATGAAATAATCTGAAATTTCCTAAAATGTGATCCAAACAACAAATTGAAATTGTATAAATTTCTTTATAACTTCTGTAAATTAAGTGAAATATAACGCAATTTAATAAAATTGTTGGAATAATCACCAAATTTCGTAATTCTATGATACATTTTAGGTAGTATTCTGAAAGTTTGGTGAAAAATAACACAATTGAAAAGAATTATTAAAAGACTTATCAAACTTTGTAAAATGTTTCATCAAATTTTATGAAATACTTATTACGAAATTCTATGATATATTTTAAGTAGTGTTCTGACAGTTTAGTGAGAACTAACACAATTGAAAAGAATTATTAAAAGACTTATCAAACTTTGTAAAATGTTTCATCAAATTTTATGAAATACTTATTACGAATTATTAAAAGACTTATCAAACTTTGTAAAATGTTTCATCAAATTTTATGATATACTTATTAAGAAATTGTATAAAATAAAAAAAAAGTTGAATAAACGGAATTAAATCACATTTTTGGCACATTCATGAAAGTTGGGAAATTTTATGAATCACATTCGACACGCTGTAAAATTCTCTAAAATTTCTGTAAATTTTGTGAAAAATATCCCAATTTATGGGAAACTATGAATACTATATTTCGTAAAATGTTATACAATGTTCTTTAAATATTATGAAATTCGATAAAAATAGTCAAAAAATCTGGAAGAACAAAAACCTGAAATTCGATAAAAAAAATTCATGTTGTGAAATGGTGTTAATTAAAATTGTCATAACCAAAGGTTATACAGGGTGGTCACTTTTACGACGCCCACCATTAGGATCTATCAAACGGGAATATATACAGAGTTGGTAAAATAGGATAAAAGTTTCTCATTTTTGTGCCTTTCAATATACTGAAACGAAATTCGGGATATTTTGCACAGTTCCTGAAATATCGTTGAAAAACTGAAAAAGTGCACTTTCCTTTTCCTTTTATAACCTATTTACTTTTGAAGGAAATTTTATTAAACTTGGCACTGACAGTGCCAAACATTTTCTGCGCCAACTAGATGCCCACATTTTTATAGTCAACTTTTGATTTTCTTATGTCCGCAATATTGCCATATTACCCATTTGTTATACATTGTTGAAATCGGAATTCTTTAACAAGAACAAATTTTACATTTCTTCATACAAAGAAAATAACTTCTGAGTAATATTATTATTTGTATCTTAGATTAGTAAAAATGGCAATAATTAAATATTCTAAATTTTAATTCAAGAATGGTATTTGATCAGATTATTTAATGAATACAATATGATTTATGATTTGCAATCTCGGCCAGGGAAATAATATAAGATATTACATTATAGAGATTGTACATGTCAATGTTTTCATGTTGTGGATAATATCTTGCCAATTTACTAAGCAAAGATATTATCTCCTTTTTACACTTTACACACAATAAAATTACTCAGAAGTTATTTTCTTTGTATGAAGAAATGTCAAAATGGTAATTTGTTATTCCAAGGCAACTTGATTTTTAGATCAGTTTACAGTAGTTTGATTTTTGCAACAAATTTTTAAATTATTGATTTTTGGTGGTAAATAATATCAGATTACCAATGTGTAATACATGGTTGAAATAGGAATTTTTCGCTCATTTTAATGCTATTAAAATAAAATATTGCGGCCATAAAAAAATCGAAAGTTGACTACGAAAATTTGGGCATCTAGCTGGGGCAAAACATCATCAGAAAGCTCACGTCGAAAAATGTAAGCGTGCCAAGTTTCGTAAAATTTCCTTCAAAAGTAAAAAAGTTATAAGAGGAAAATGAAAGTGCAATTTTTCAGTTTTTCAGCGATATTTCAGGAACTGTGCAAGATATCCCAGATTTCGTTTCAGTATATTGAAAGGTACAAAAATAAGAAAACTTTTTCCCATTTGACCAACTCTGTATGTATTTCCGTTTAATATGGTGGGCGTCGTAAAAGTGACCACCCTGTATATATTACTATATAAAATTGCTATTGTATCTAAATTGCTTGTACTAGATTTAGGTGAGCATAATGGAAGTTTAATATTGCTGATAAAACATAACAAGGAATTTAAAGACAAAGACAAAAATCAATACTTAAGCTGCAAAATTTTGGATTGTTCATATGGGCTCCAATTTATGCCATAATGTGGAAAAAATTGAATACCAAAAGCAACTTTCAGTACATGGTTTTCATTCTAGACATGTACTTCAATATTGCTGATAACATAGTAAAGATGTTAAACAGCGTACATGTTGCAGCGTACAACACTTGTACGCTGCAAAAATTTGATATTTGCTATGGACTCCAATTTTTGTCATATCTGTCTGTTTAGTTGTGGCATTGCAAAGTTAAAAAGGTTTTGTAGACTAAAACTTAGTTAATTTAGCTGTAAACTGTTCCTGTAAACTGCTTTAAAATATCTTATCTGTATCTTAATTGTATCTATCTGTCTCTACATATGAGGCGAAATAAAGATTATTATTATTAAAATATCTTATGTGTACTGTGGGCTTGTCCCGTTAAATAAATAAATAAATAAATATCGTTGAAAAAAATTTGGAAAAATCTTTTTGAAGTTATTAGTGTAGCTCTAAATATTGGCTGCTTATTATTACGATTTAGTAAGAAAATAGTTGGAAACATGTTTTTCAAGTTATTAGTGTTGCTCTAAATATTGGCTGCTTATTATTACGATTTAGTAAGAAAATAGTTGGAAACATGTTTTTCAAGTTATTAGTGTTGCTCTAAATATTGGCTGCTTACTATTAGGATTTAGAACAGAAAGTCAAGGTATACTGTTTATACATTCAGAAAGTATTCGGTATATCAATACATAATTAGACTTTCAAATAAGGCGAGAACAAATAACAATCATTGTGTTATTCAAATTTATACGTGCGTTATACCTAGATATCTGATGGAGGCAGAATTTACACAGGATCAATAGTAAAATCTAGATGTGGGAGTTTGGTGAGAACGGGAAATCAATGAAAGTGCGAAGATTATCAGAAATGCGTATTTTATGCAAAGATTTTTGATGTGCCAGCGCGTTAGTATGAAGTGTGCGAAGGGAACGATATTGATAAGAAAATACTGGTGCAGACAAAGCAAAGTGCGAGAAAAACATTATACGTACAAAATGCTGATAGTTATTACATATTAGTTTGTGAAGAAGAGGCATTTATTATATCTTTTACATGGCCTAAATATTATTTAGCCTAAATATTTTTATTTGAATTCGTAAATCTAGTATTACGTAAATCTGACATAAACATTTAATTATATTTGGATAAAGTCGGGTCGAAAATATTCAATGAATGAGCTGACAGTTGCTGAGATTAGTTTATTTTTGGATAAACTGGAAACGATTTCTTCGCGAGATTGACGCCGCGATAACATTTTTATTATATATCGGTTTCAAGATGTATTAAATTGTGTTCACACATTTTATTGACTGGTTCCACTCACCGGTTCAAGGAAAAATCGCCAGAGACCGGCGTTTTAATTGAACACGGAGGAAATCCACAATGTAGGGCAGCGTAGTAATAAAGTGCAATCCTGCGCAGACAGAAACTCCGCGATTTTAGCGGCATTAGTCCGTCGACCTAATCGTAGTAGAATAGTCGTAGGCACGCGTTTACGTTACTTAATTTGTGAATGCCCTTTTTTACTTCCGGCTTATTGTGCAGAGCCGAATACCAAGCAGCGTTTCCTGTCTGCGGAGGTATTTTTTTGTATGTGATTCGTTTATGCCTGCACACATACAGCGAGGCATGGAAGTCTGTGCATCAGCGGGGATGAATGTGTAAACATTTTCCTCGTGCGTCCGAAGGTTAGGGGTAAGTCAGGGTGTCTTTCTACGATTTGCACTGTTTCGTGCCATTGTTTGCCCGCTTTAAAGTCATTAGCTTATTGATTAAATATCCCCGAAGGGTGTGACCTACATATGCTCTTGTTGTGGCACCAGCCACACTCTTTTCAGGTATTTGTGAATTTTCAGGCGCTGTTTAAAAATACACCACTTTCAGTTTTTATACGTTTACTGTAATTATTTTTAATCACAAGACAAACACACTCAAAATAGATATTTTAATCACTGCTAAATTAACAATAAAAAATATTAGCAATTTTCACAAATTCAGTTTACCTACATAGATGACAAAAAAATTATATAATATTTTTATTAAAACCTTTATTATTTCGAAATCCAATATAGATAATTTTTATAACAATAGAATTTGCACCGTAATATAAGTGATGATTATAGATATATTCGTATAATAATGGACCCCTCAACTAGGTAGTAATAATAAAATTATTACTTAGTAATAATAAAACTAGTAATAATTATTATAATATTACTAATTAATAATGCAGAATTAGTAAATGCTATTAACTTCTGGTTTTCTGCCTCTGTGCAATTTATTTTTAAGATTGTTCTATTGCATCGCATATCATAAGAAATTGACCTCTAAGGCCAATTATTACAACCGTAATCGACTGCCAAATAAATTAAAAAGGAAACTGTGACATAGTAACGAACAAAATTGAGTGGCAATTATTTCTAGAGTAATATCTGCAACTTCTGATATAAATTGCAGATATTACTAATAAATAGTAGTACTATTATTAGTAGTAATATTAGTACTACAATATTAGTAGTAATACTAATATTAGTTACCGTTTAGTAGTAACATAATAGTTATATACCGTTTCTCCACAAGATTCCAGTTTATTGAATAACACACAACGTACTTACGTATAAATAAACGTCTGCAAAATTATAGACCTGTCATTTATTCGATTCTGCTTTCATTTCTTTTGTTAAAGAAAATATTGTGATCACGAAAAGTTTCGAAATCGAGATTTTTTCGGTAATATCAGTTTTCTTTTAGTTCAGTAAAAAGTTCTAGTTCTCTACAGTTCACATGACTTAACTGATTGACTTGAAAATTCACATTTCAGCTTTTAAGTAAAATTAAAAGTGTAGTATTAAGATTGATCTTTTGCGTCGCATATCATAAGAAATTCACCTCTAAAGCCTATTGTTATAACCGTAATCGACAGCTAAATAAATTTAAAAACAAACTGCGACATAATAACGAACAAAATTGAGTGGTAGTTATTTCTATAGTAATATCTGTAACTTCTGATAGTAGTCAGCAATAGGGACTAATATTAGTTACCGTTTAGTAGTTACATAATAGTTATACTGGGTGGCCACAAAATTGAGTGGTAGTTATTTCTATAGTAATATCTGTAACTTCTGATAGTGGTCAGCAATATGGACTAATATTAGTTACCGTTTAGTAGTTACAATAATAGTTATACAGGGTGGTCACTTTCACGACGCTCACCATTAGGATCTATTAAACGGAAATACATACTTGGTCTAATGAGATAAAAGTTTCTTATTTTTGTGCCTTTCAATATACTGAAACGAAATCCGGGATATCTTTGTTCCTGAAATATCGCTGAAAAACTGAAAAAGTGCACTTTCCATTTCCTCTTATAACTTTTTTACTTTTGTAGGAAATTTTACGAAACTTGGCACTCTTAAATTTTTCGACGTGAGCTTTCTGATGACAGTACCAAACATTTTTTGCGCCAACTAGATGCCCAAAGTTTCATAGACAACTTTTGATTTTCTTGTGGACATAAGAAGATAGCCATAGATCTCGATTTTTGGTGGTAAATAATATCAGATTACCCATGTATAATCATGGTTGAAATTGGAAATTTTCGCTGTTTTGAATGCTATTAAAATCCAATATTGCGGCCATAAGAAAATCGAAACTTGACTATGAAAATTTGGGCATTTAGTTGGCGCAAAAAATGTCTGGTACTGTCATCAGAAAGCTCACATCGAAAAATGTAAGCGTGCCGAGTTTCGTAAAATTTCCTTCAAAAGTAAAAAAGTTATAAGAGGAAAATGAAAGTGCAATTTTTCAGTTTTTCAGCGATATTTCAGGAACTGTGCAATATATCCCAGATTTAATTTCAGTATATTGAAAGGTACAAAAATAAGAAAAAAAAATCTCAATTTAATAGCATTCAATAGAGCGAATAAAGATTGTTTATATATATATAATATTGATTTTTTGGGTCGCATATCATAAAAAAATCACCTCTAAGGCCAATTGTTACAACCGTAATCCACAGCCAAATTAATAAAATTTAAAAAAAAACTGCGACTTAATAACGAACAAAATTGAGTGGTAGTTATTTCTATAGTAATATCAGTAACCTGATAGTAGTCAGTAGTAGTAGGGACTATATTAGTTACCATTTAGTGGTTACATAATAGTTATACAGGATGGTCACTTTTACGACGCCCACCATTAGGATCTATTAAACGGAAATACATACAGAGTTGGTCTAATGAGATAAAAGTTTCTTATTTTTGTGCCTTTCAATATACTGAAACGAAGTCTGGGATATCTTGCACAGTTCCTGAAATATCGCTGAAAAACTGAAAAAGTGCACTTTCATTTTCCTCTTATAACTTTTTTACTTTTGTAGAAAATTTTACGAAACTTGGCACTCTTGCATTTTTCAAGCTTTCTGAAGACAGTACCAAACATTTTTAGCGCCAACAAGATGCGCATATTTTCATAGACAACTTTTGATTATTTATGGCCGCAATATTGGATTTTAATAGCATTCAAAAGAGCGAAAAAAACCTATTTCAACCATGTATTACACAAGGGTAATCTGATATTATTTACTACCAAAAATCGATAATTTAAAAATTTGTTGCAAAAATCAAACTGCTCTGGACTGCTCTAAAAATCAAGTTATATTTCTTCATACAAAGAAAATAACTTCTGAGTATTTTTATTGTGTATAAAGTGCAAAAAATGAGATAATATCTGTGATTAGTAAAAATGGCAATAATTAAATATCCTAAATTTTAATTCAAGAATGGTATTTGATCAGATTATTTAATGAATACAATACAAAAAGTTTCACCTCAAGATTACAGTTTATTGCAGACCTGTCCTTTATTCGATTTTGCTTTCATTTGTTTTGTTAAAGAAAATATTGGGATCATGAAAACTTTCGAAATCGAGATTTTTTCGGTAATATCAGTTTTCTTCTAGTTCAGTAATAAGTTCTAGTTCTCTACAGTTCAGATGACTTAACTGATTGACTTGAAAATTCATATTTCAGCTTTTAAGAAAAATTAAAAAATTCCAGTAATTTGTGGCTGAAATCCACTAGCTGGAAGTCGTAGCTTATTGGACCGGTTTTTCGCTTTTGAAATTATTTTAAGAAGAAATTCTTATTAGACAGAAGACATTCGAAGAGAGAAAATGTTATAAAAATGTGGAGATTAATATTATCTTGAACTTTTTTGAAAATATGTTTCAAATAACTATCATTCTTTTGAAATTGTTGATAAAAAACAAAAATATGATGGTAAGAGTTAATTATAAACCACTTTCGAATATCTATTTCTTTCGAAATCGAAATGTTTTGGAAATATCAGTTTTCTTCTAGTTCAGTACAAAGTTCTAGTTCTCTACAGTTCAGATGACTTAACTAATTTACTTGAAAAATCATATTTCAGCTTTTAAGAAAAATTAAAAGATTTCAGTAATTTGTGGCTGAAATCCACTAGCTGGAAGTCGTAGCTTATTGGACCGGGTTTTCGCTTTTGGAGTTTTTTTTTAAGAAGAAATTATTATCAGACAGAAGACATTCGAAGACAGAAAATGTTGTAAAAATGTGGAGATTAATATGATCTTGAACTCTTATGCAAATATTTTTAAATAACTATCTTACTTTTGAAATTGTTGATAAAGAACAAAAAATTTGATGCTACAAGTTAATTAAAAACCACTTCTGGCTGTCTATTTGTTTTCAAAAACTTATTAAAATCTAGATATCTTAACATAAACCTTAATTTAAAAAAAAAAAAACTCTAGTATTATGTATATTACATTCACGACATTTTTGCAACCGGTTTGGCGTGGTTTTCTTTTTGCCATGTTGGACAAACTGATTCAGTGATGCAACGGAAGTTAATTATTTATTTGTGTCGATGTCTATTAGACATTTTCAGATTTATAATTTTTTTCACTACTAGCTTTTAACAATATCATTATTTTTTTACTGCATATTTGAACCCAGAAATAATTTTCATTTCTATCAAAATATTAATCAAAATGCCAAATTGGTTCAATTTTCATCTCTACTAATTTAAACTTTACACATCTGTTCTCTACAGTTCAGAAGACTTAACTGATTGACTTGAAAAATTCGTATTTTAGATTCAAAGAAAAATTAAAAGGTAACAGTAATTTGTTGCTGAAATCCACTAGCTGGAAGTCGTAGCTTATTGAACCGGTTTTTCGCCTTTTGCAAATTTTTAAAGAAGACATTCTTATCAGACAGAAGACATTCAAAGATAGAAAATGTTATAAAAGTGTGAAGATTAATATTATCTTGAAATTTTATGAAAATATTTTTCAAAAATTCATATTTTAGATTAAAAAAAAAATATTAAAAGGTAACAGTAATTTGTGGCTGAAATCCATTAGCTGGAAGTCGGAGCTTATTGGACCAATTTTTGCTTTTGGAATTATTTCTTCTGGAAGAAGAAATTCTTATCAGACAGAAGACATTCGAAGACAGAAAATATTATAAAACTGTGGAGATTAATATTATCTTGAACTTTTATGAAAATATTTTTCAAATAACTATCTTACTGTTGAACTTGTTGATAAAGAACAAAAAATATGATAGTAGGAGTTAATTAAAAACCATTTCCGGCTGTCTATTTGTTTTCCAAAACTTATTCAAATCTATCAAATATCGTAACATAAACTTTAATTTAAAAAAAACTCAAGTAGTATGTATATTACATTCATGACCTGTTTGTCATTAGAATAACTTAACAATAATTTTGTTACATTAAAATAACTCTTTAGTAGTTATGTAACACTAAACTCTGTTCCTTTTTAGTTTTGAACTAAGAAGGCTGTGGTTTCATTTTATAAAGTTTTATACATGAACACCAACAAAAATTATCTGACAGTGAAAAAAAAATTAAATGTCGGATTTCTAACAAAGTAGCATAATTCATATAAACAGCGAATAAATTCTGTACTCAATAGATACTCAATTTGATGGCAACATTGCCCACTGTCATAAAATATAACCTCTTTTTTTAAAATATAATCTATTTTTTCAAGTGTAGTGACCTTTTACATTGGCCAACAATGTTATTACCTCTTTTTTTTAAATATAATCTATTTTTTCAAGTGCAGTGACCTTTTACATTGGCCAAAAATTCTGTTACCCTAACAGAGCCAATGTAGTTAAAAATAAAAATGGAACTGACTATACAAACACTTTTAAATCAGTTTCATTTCTTTACTTTTCTATTCTTCCAGTTTTCTATTTGTTTCCAAAAACCTTTTCAATTTAGGTATCACACCAAAAGCTTTAATTTTAATATAAAAACAAAACTCTTGAGTGTAGTAAATAAAACACCACAAACTCGTTCAAATCTGTTTCATTTCTTTAGTTCAGGTTTTCTTTTGTTCCTCGTTCTATTTTTGCACGAGCTTTGCGAATATACATTCATAATATATAAAATAATGGATCTTGACCATTCGTTTAATGAAATTGAATTATTTAACAAAACTTTGACTTGGCGTGAGAGCTGAAACGCGAGCTGAAAGCTCATATCTTGGCGGTAATTTAATTTCCTCTTCCATCTTTGCCCCTACTAAACGAGATTGAGGAAATCATTAAATGGTATTCAAGTGCTTTTATGCGAAGCTGCCCGTTTTCCAGAATAAACAATTAATTATATATTAGAAAGTAATTTAAAATAATTAAGTTTTGTTTAGTGAATAAAAATAATTAAAACTTTTGTTAAAGATTTTATTATTTATTTGGATCACTATTGGTAATAATAAATAACGAATCAATGAATCAATGAATCATCATAACATAACCACATGTTAATAAAAGTATTCTTCCATCTTCCTCTTCGTATCGGATTTTCGGGTAATAGTCCATGCCAGATAAGATGTCACTTTTTACATAAAACCGAAGTCCATTCTATGTGCTGTCAGACTGGTCAAGTTTATTAAGATACGGCAGTGTACTTAAAGTCCCTGACTAACTAACAATAATAATATTCTTTGTTATAGTTTCATCCATTTTAAATAATTTTAAAAGTCAAAATATTTTCAATGAAATAATTTCAATATTATATATACTATATATAAAAAAAATCACCTCTGAAGATGGCCTAAATAAGGCGAAACTAGTTAGGTAATAATACAAAATTAATATATATATATATATATATATATATATATATATATATATATATATATATATATATTTATCATTACACCTTCTACCAATTAGTGTAGATGTACAAAATTAATAAAATCTTTAAAATCTATAAACCAAAATTTTGTATATAATAAAAATATCTACCAGTAAGTACTCGAGAAGTACTACAATCAATATAATAATAATAATGGTAATAATAAATAACGCATTGCATAGTTTTTATTTTTTAAACTGAAAACGCATTTAATGTACTATTTGACGGCCTATCATATTGCACAATTTGCTTCTCTTCCTTTGAAACTATAAACAGAATTGAGTTATTTCATAAGAAAATAATCACCATCAACCTTTAAATTGCATCCGGTCTAAATATCAGCCATATGCTTGCTACACTGCAGCATCAAGGTTCAATTATCTCAACAAAAATGTTTGTATTCTTTACAATTTTTATACACGATAATGTTCAATTCTAAATATAACATATAGTTATGATTATGAATATTGTATTAGAATTATAGTATTTCAGTTTATCAATAATTTTAAAGGATTTGAAATTTTCCTGTTATATGGATATAGTCCATGCCAGATAAGATATCCCTTTTCACATAAAACCGAAGTCCCTCCTATGTCCTGACAGATTGGTCAAGTTTATTAAGGTACGATAGTAAACTTAAAGTCTCACTTATTTTCTAAGGAATCAAAGGAATAAATTTCCTTAAAATTTATGGTTTTATGCAAAACAAATTCCGCAGTTTTAAGATGCATTCTCATTGGTCCAATTCCACCAGTGGGGAGGATTTCGGTTATATGTGAAAGTGACATTTTATCTGGCATGGACTATATCCATAACAGAAAAAAATAAAATTCATTAAAATTGTTAATAAACTGAAATACATAAATATTGCAATTTTTACTTTGTTGGTATTTATTAAATAATGGTGTGATACTAACAAAGTAAAAATTGCATAACTCTATTTATACATAATGCATCACGAAGATTTAAAATCCTTTAAACTTACAAATGCATACATAAATAATACAATTTTTACTTTGTTGGTATTTATTAAATTATTGTGTGATAGTAACAAAGTTAAAAATGGCATAACTCTATTTATACATAATGTATCACGAAGTATAAGCCTCCAGTGTTAACAAAAGAACGTATACATATACATGTACAACATATATAACTTATACAACATATAAAACCAATACAACATATTAATTATATGTATATATTTATAAATTTAAATACATTTAAAAAACTTGCACGTAAATATGAAAATCTAATTATTCTATTAATTTGTTCTTTGTATATTTGTTTGTATTTGTCTTTTGTTGTATATTTTTTGTTCTAATTATTTTGTTCTTGTTGCTAGGAAAAATTCCTAGCGGATAACAGTTTGAAAACTTTTGAAACCTTTGCTCCAGAGAATCTTTAATGAGGTCCAATATATACAACATATACAACATATAAAACATATACAACATATTAATTATATGTATGTATTTATTAATTTAAATACATTTAAAAAACTTGCACGCAAATATGAAAATACTTGAATGAGCAAGGAGTTCTAATTATTTTGTGCTTTAAAAAATGCATAGCAGATAACAGTTTGAAAAGTTTTGAAACCTCTGCTCCAGAGAATCTTTAATGAGGTTCAAATGGCGCATGATAGCTTACATGAACGACTTTGTTTCAAGCCGCAAGTCTGGTGTGCATTAGTAATGAGAACTGGTTCTTATTATTAATACATAAAACTCTTGAGACTTGAACTGAAGTCGATCGCGTAAGCTATGCTTTTTTAAATTTTGAATTATTTATTGTGCTAGAAGTACATTTTACATGTGTGTGAATGCATCGAAGTAGATACAAAGATTATGAAAAACATTATCACATATCCTTAGATGCAATTTTATCCTAAAAAAAACTACAGTACTAGATTAAAAAAACGGAACAACTCTAAGAGCAATGTTGCCGTTTTTGAGTTGAGTAACTAAAAAAGTTGTAAATGCCTCATTTAAATGATGTTTAGAAAGCTAGAATTTTTACGAAAATTGAAGAGAAGAAATAAAGGGAAAAGTACAGTATTACAAAAGTGTCCCCAATTTTTGTTTACTACTATATTATCTTTGTGTAAATGTTTTTGATTTAATTAAAACAAACAATTTTTCAACAATTCCTACATTAAATTGTAAGAGGTAGTGGCTAAATCTTTATGAAACATATTGATAAGATAAATAAGGGAAACACTTGGTATAGTTTCACAGGTTTATCTCCCAAATATCTTCAAACATTATTTCTGACCCTTTCTTTCATGCCCTAGTGCCATTTTATGTTGAATTATCTTCATAGGTTGTGTAGTTATTTGCACATTTTAATGTGTGTATTATAAAATTGGCCAAGTCTCAGTTCCTTCCTATTTTAATTAATGTGTTTGTAGTTGAAAATACACAGTGAAGAATTTCCTTTTGTTGATGAAACAATTTCCTAACATTTTACCGAATTATGTAAATATGGCATACTACAAACAAATTTTTGGTTTTCAATTTTGCAATAATTAGTAGGGTTATACATTTTTGATACAGTTTGACTTATTTGCAGCTTTATTTGTCTTATATTAAATAATAATTACTGGCCATATAATTATATTGTGGGGTTACAACTTACAAGAATAAGTGACTGAGTCTAAAAAAGACAGTTTCAAGATAAATGCATTTGAAAATTTTACACTTTATGATTACTCTAGTTTTCAATATTTTATGTTTTTGCAGATTTTATTAATTTTCCATTACAAGATACTACATAGGAACTTTTTTCTGATAAATACAACGAAGTACTTTTTTGGTATCTGATAATTTCAACTTTTTTGTGTCTTGTTTTTCTTGTTGCCCACGATATAATAAATAGTTAATTTCTTAGAATATGTTATAGAATATACATTCTGAGATACAATGGTTAGCAATTGTTATTAATGTTTAAGAATTATAGTAGAATTTACAGCACTCTTGCACTCTTGCATTTGTTACAAAAATTTTATATAGGTACCTATAATTTTTATTGCGTTATAAAAATTCATTTTCTTAAAAATATTGATTAGTACTTTTAGAAGGAGTTTATGTTTAAAGCTATATAAAAATCAAATCAATCATAACATAAATTAAACCGTGGCGTACAGCCTGGTAAAATGTGGTTATTCTTAGTGTGTATTGTTGATGAAGTAGAGAAAAATAGAACCGCAAGTCCGGTGCAGCTGCCTTTTCGCCGCTTTCCGCATTCGTTACAAGCATTTCCCATTCTCTTAACTGTCTTGCACATTTTTAACGACTTGATAAATGGGCCATTAGATTTGAAACATTTAAGTTGTAATTGTGGTGTACATTAGCAGACCATTACCACAATATTTGGGTTTAATCTCTTAAAAATAGTAAAACTATAAACTATTTAACATTTTTTTAAACTCAAAACGTGCGTTATTTGCCCAGTCATTGTAAACTATTTATTTTTAAATATGCCTCCCTTGAGCAAATTGCAATGTGCTCGATTATCGAATAATAATGTTATTGGTGTAAAGCTTTAGCTCAAACAAGCTATGCTCTGATGTAATCATTACTGCAATAAATTTGCAGAGAAGAAATAATACAATGCGCCATTTTAATATAATTATTCATTTATAATAATTTTCGCCAAGTTAATTTATGCACAATGTTGCACTAGTACTTTACTATATCCAAGCTTATATCTGATGTTATCCTGAGTGTAGGAAATCTCTTTGATCACGTATTAGAAATTGAAAGGAATCTAACAGAATTTATTAGTAACTCCGATGGAATATATTTCTCCTTTAGTTTTCAAGACAATCCCATTTGATTACAAAGTCAGATGTGCTCAGTTCGGCCAGTGAAAACAATAAATCCGTCAGTACTGATGTATGGAGGAATGGGAATTCGTTTCAAACTAAGCTAAAACACGTTTACTTGCATTGATCTCCCCTTCTGGATATTTTTCCCACATCTGGACTATAAATGAATATTTCCAAAGTTGTCATCATTAGATTATTGTGAAAGAGTTTACTTTTAATTTATACTTTTGCACAGAATTCTTACAGAAACTCTTACACAGAATACATTTGACGGTATTTCAAATTTTCATAAAACTTGGAATTTCAGTACATACCAATAAAAATAAACAGAAATTATTGCAATATTGTCATTGATATGACAATTGGTATGACTGGACAGTTTAAATATTGGCAAAAATTATTAAAATTAATGAGAGTAACGGCAACAAGATTAGACCCACACTACTCAAAATAGAAATTTTCTGTTTTATCTATATTATATATCTATTCCTCGATTTTTTCGAAAAATCATTGTTATTTTACATCATATAATTGAATAAACGACATTAATTATTGATACAATAACTAAAGCTCTGATAGAAACAATTGAAAATTTGACAGTAGCGTTTGACAATATATGAGAATAATTGAAACTTTTAACAGCAATAATATTTAATTATAATAAAACTAGTAGTTAAGAATAGTTGCAATTTTGGAAAAATTGTTCGTTTTTTTTTTCAAATTTCAAACTTCGAAGGCTCTCGGGAATTTCGCGTGGTATTCAGAAGTTCCCTCCCACCAAAATTTGCATTTTTAAGAATAATTGCAATTTTGGAAAAATATATAAAAATTCGACAGTAATAATTCATATATTGACAAAAATCATTACGTTAAAATTTTACTTCGTATAATTAAATATACGACATTAAACACTCAAATTTAGTACAATAAGCAAAGCTTTGATAGAAAGGCCCCACCATTTTTAAGAATAGTTGCAATTTTGGATTTTTTTTTTCAAATTTCAAACTTTGAAGGCTATCGGGAATTTTGCGTATTATTCAGTTACCAAATTTGACAATTTAACAGAATAAATGAAAGTTTAACAGCAATAATATTTAATTATAAGAAAACTAGTTCGGTTTTATTTTCAAATTTCAAACTTCGAAGGCTCTGAATAATTTCGCATCGTATTCAAAAATTGCCCCCTCCCCCTCAAAGTTGCGTTTTTAAGAATGCTTGCAATTTTGGAGAAAAAAAAATGATTAAAATGTTGATAGTAATAATTGATATATTGACAAAAATCATTGTAATTTTACTACATATATTGAATATACGATATTAATCATTGATACAATAACTGAACCTCTGAAACAATTGAACATTTGATAGCAGCTTTTGACATTTTAATAGAATAATTGAAAGTTTAACAGCAACAATATTTAATTAATTTTAATAATAAAACTAGTTTTAATAGTTTTGTTTTAAAAGCTGCTATAACTTGATTAAGGCAATTAGCAGTAGCACTAGAAGTCAATCAGCATTTAACATATAAACATGAGTCTTTACTAATTGAAATTAGAACAGAAATTGTTGAAGTTTCACAGAAGCAGTTGACATTAGCATTATATTATGCTGGTAGAAATGCAAGTAGAAATGAATCAGCATTTAACAAATAAACTTGAGTCTTTACTAACAAAAATTATAACAGTAGTTATTAAAGTTTTAACAGATGTAGTAGATATTAGCATAAAATCTAAAACAAAAAATGACAGTATTTAAAATTTTTCTACAAATTGAAATTTCTGTACAAAAAATTGAAATATTTGCAGATATCATTGCAGTTTTGACATGTGTCATTGAAATATGACAAAAAATTGACTAAAATGGCGTGAAAAATTCTACAGTGAATTAATATTTTGCTAAAATTAATTAATTAATTGAAATTTGACTACATATTTTTGAAAATTCTATAGTAATCATTAAAATATGAAATATATATGAGATTTTTGACAGAACAGTTGAAATTTTGGCAAAAATTATTAAAATGAATGAGACTAACGGCAAAAAATATTGTACCAATGGTTCTCAAAATAGAAATTTTCTGAACTATACACCATAAATTTAATAATTTTAAAATTCGCGTATTTGAACAGAATAATTGAAAGTTTAACAGCAATAATGTTTAATTCATTTTAATAATAAAACTAGTTTTAATACGGTTTTGTTTTAAATGCTGCTATAACTTGATTAAGGCAATTAGCAGTATCAGTAGAAATCAATCAGCATTTAACATATAAACATGAGTCTTTTCTAATTGAAATGAGAACAGAAATTGTTGAAATTTCACAGAAGCAGTTGACATTAGCATTATATTATGCTAGTAGAAATGCAAGTAGAAATCAATTAACATTTAACATATAAACTTGAGTCTTTACTAACAAAAATTATTAACAGAAATTATTAAAGTTTTAACAGATTTAGTAGACATTGGCATAAAATCTAAAACAAAACAAAACAGTATTAAATTTTTTCTACAAATTGAAATTTCAGTATAAATAATTGAAATATTTGCAGAAATCATTGCAGTTTTGACATGTGCCATTAAATAATCACAAAAAAAATTGACAAAAATGATGTGAAAAATTCTAGAGTGAATTAATATTTTGCTAAAATTAATTGAAATTTGGCCACATATTTTTGAAAATTCTATAGTAATCATTAAAATCATATGAAATATTTATGAAATTTTTGGCAGAACAGTTCAAATTTTGGCATAAATTATTAAAATGAATGAGACTAACGGCAAAAAGATTGTACCAACGGTTCCCAAAATAGAAATTTTCTGAACTGTACATCATACATTTAATAATTTTAAAATTTGCGTGTAACTTTTTAAGTAAGCGTTTCAGGACACATGCCTATAGGAACTTTTTTTACAGTTTTGCTCCATACGTCACGTTCGTAAAGTTTGGTCAAGCATTTCAGTTACACCCTGTATAATGGTCAATTTTAATTTGCACTATTCATATTTTAATTGTTCTTTTTTAATTTTGTAGCATAGTTTCAAGGTCACTGCTGCACGGTACTTCTTTATTAGTATATTGAGAATCTAGTCATAAATTATTTATAAATCTTTGATAATTTATGAGATATAATTACAAATATAACTTTTTAAGTAAGCATTTCTGGACACATGCCTATAGGAACTTTTTTACAGTTTTTTTCCATACGTCACGTTTGTAAAGTTTCGTCAAGTATTTCAGTTACACCATATATAATGGTCAATTTTAATTTGCACTATTCATATTTTCGTTCTTCTTTGTTATTTTTGTAGCATAGTTTCAAGTTCACTGCTGCAAGGTACTTCTTTATTAGTACATTGAGAATCTAGGCATAACATATTTATAAATCATTGATAATTTATGAGGTGTAATTACAAATATAACTTTTTAAGTAAGCATTTCTGGACACATGCCTATAGTAACTTTTTTTCCAGTTTTTTTCCATACGCCACGTTTGTAAAGTTTGGTCAATTATTTCAGTTACACCATATATAATGGTCAATTTTAATTTGCACTATTCATATTTTCGTTCTTCTTTGTTATTTTTGTAGCATAGTTTCAAGATCAATGCTGCAAGGTAATTATTTATTAGTATATTCAGAATCTAGGCATAAAATATTTATAAATTATTGATAATTTATTAGATATAATTATAAATATAACTTTTTAAATAAGCATTTCTGGACACATGCCTATAGGAACTTTTTTTACAGTTTTTTTTCCATACGTCACGTTTGTAAAGTTTCGTCAAGTATTTCAGTTACACCATATATACTGGTCAATTTTAATTTGCACTATTCATATTTTCGTTCTTCTTTGTTATTTTTGTAGCATAGTTTGAAGGTCACTGCTGCAAGGTACTTCTATTTTAGTACATTGAGAATCTAGGCCTAAAATATTTATAAATCAGTGATAATTTATGAGGTCTAATTACAAATATTGGTAATTTAACAAATTGATGTTAGATCTAGAACTTTCGTTATTTTTATAGCATAGTTTCAAGGTCACATAGGCACTATACATTGATATATACATTGACATTGAGGTACATTGAGAGTCTAGGCATAACATATTTATAAATCATTGATAATTTATAAGATAAAATTACAAATATTGCTAATTTAACAAATTGATGTTTTTTTTTTGCTTCATTTACTCCTAAAAATGTAATCTACATAACTTTTTTCTACGTAATTACATATATTGGTAATTCAACAAATTGATGTTCGAACTTTCTTACTTCGTTTACTCCTAAAAATGAAATCTATGTACATTTTCTATGTAATTACATATATTGGTAATTCAACAAATTGATGTTAGAATTAGAACTTTCTTGCTTCGTTTACCCTTAAAAAATTAAGCTATGTAAATTAGGTTTTGTGATTTAATTGGTTTTTAAAACTTACAGACTTACAAAAATAAACAGCAATTTTCTTAATGCAAAAATATGGAGCAATTAACCCTCCGTTTCAGAATTACAGCTTCATCCACTAACGAACGCGAAAACTTGTAATTAAGTACCTTATGCTTTTACATTTATTAAAAAATATTCGCGCAACTCACTTCCTGCTGCGACATTTAGCATTCATGAGTTTCTAATTTATCATAAAATATTCCGAGAAAGCAAGGATGGCCGTAAATAATGCGAAGTTCTGTGTTGTGCCTCAAATTTGAATAACTAGTTTGATGCCATTCCTGGAATGATGACATTTTTTCGTACTAGAATTCGTTTGTCGAGACTGTGTTGCATGCTTTAGGCATACATTACTAACATGTAGCAAGAAATGATGTTTCTGTGGTACAGTTTTATACCATTATTGCTACAAGCTATGGTCTTACCTGATAATTTCTGTAATAAATGTACACAGAAGAAATAATGCAAGTGAAGTAATATTTTAATCATTACTGCAATAATTGCTACAAGCTACACCTTGATCTCGGCATTACTGTTACAAATATGCAAAGAAATAATGTAAATGAGGTAAAGCATTATAACCACTATTGCTACAAGTCTTATATTGGTGTGTTTGTCTATAATAATTTTGAATTTTCTAAAAATTCGGAATTTACAACCAATATTGCTACAAGCTACACCTAGATCTAGGCATTCCTACAACAAATATGCAAATTAATAATGTAACTCAGGCAAAGCATTACAGCCACTATTGCTACAAGCTACACCTAGATCTAGGCATTCCTACAACAAATATACAAATAATGTAACGGGGGCAAAGGTGTAACCGAGGCATTATAACTACTATTGCTACAAGTTTTACCTTGATCTGTTTTCCTTGATAATTGTGAATTCTTTTATATTTTTGATTTTTGAAAAATTCTCGTAAAACTCGCGAATGTATCAAAATTCAAACAATAGTTTCTCGTATCTTTTCTCTTTATCGTATGAACGAATTATTTGACTTCAAGCTGTACGACTAGTACATATTGTTGGTCGAAAAACTGGAAAGTTTCGCTGTTGGAATATCATTAATAGCATTCTAGAAATTGTGACAAATTTCTCGAGTACTAAGCAATACTTATGCATGCCAGATCAAAACACACTGTTAAATGGCATAGTCGATAATGAGTAGTGGATAATATCTATAACAAATACTACAAGAAAAATACTTCATCTGAGAAATATGGAGTTATCGATAAGTATATCTAAAGGTTGATTATGTCTGTAACAAATACTACAAGAAAAATATTTCATCTGAGAAATATGGACTTACCGATAAGTATATCTAAAGGTTGATTATATCTGTAACAAATACTACAAGAAAAAGTACTTCAACTGAAAAATATGGAGTTATCGATAAGTATATCTAAAGGTTAATCTTTACGTTTTCTTGGGGATAGTACAATAGCCCAATCTGATTGTTTTTCTTGGTAAAAATGCTTGCAATGTAACATTAAAAAAAATGTTTCCATGGTATAACTTCCCGGTATAAATAAAAAGTTGATAAATCGGATTGACCTCTTGGTAATAACTCTGATTATAATCAAAGTTAATACGTACCGTGTGTCATGTCGTCAATCTCATGAACAGCTTGTTATTCAATTTGCTTACAATTTCCTCGTGCCGTACAAAACCTTCACCTAGAACTCCATGTAATTTCGTAACAACATTGACAATGGTCGTGAAATCTTTCATGTATGTGTTTTAATTAAATTCATATTGTGTAATAAAGGCCATTGTATCAGGCATTAGCACAATGTAACATCCAGCTGTATAAATGATTGAGTTGCTCAATTTCACAGATGAATTGCACGCAATTACAAGCTTGATGCACGCATCTATTATGCATATTAGAAACAACTAGTAAAGCAATGCTAGAAAAAAACGCGAATTCAATGCCTTGGCTTTTGTGGGATTGTTTGTGGTGTTCGCTTGACTTGCGTTTTATGCTTTTTTGTGTCGGTTGAATTCGCGAAAAAATCAAGGTTAATGGTATTAATATCGCGTATGGCTTCGTCGGGTTTCCCTACCATATTAGATAGTATATAATAATAATTGCGTTTTGGAAAAGCCGTGCGATATTTATTATTATTATCTTAACGTTTAGTATAACTAGTTACACATCAAACACATATCACACAGGTCTATAAATTTTGACGAATGTGTTGTCTCTTCAATTTAAACACATTTTTGGGAAAGAATTCACTGTGCATAAGTACGAAATGCAAAAAAAATGTGTTAAAATTGTTTTTTACATCGTTTTTGCACTATTTACTTACAAAAACACGTTCTGAGTTGAAGATAGGTTAGAAAGGTGATACCGGTAACTGTAAACTGAAATTTGAATCTAGTATTGCCATAAAAAATCATTGGAATCTGTCTTGCATCACAAAAAAAAATTAAGTACATATTTTGCAAAAATTGAAATACTACAAAAACCTGACGTGCTAGAATTTTTTTTTGACGTTTCTAAAATTGGCTCAAAATTTTCTATCGTAAACGGCTATTTACTCTAAGGGACACAAATTGTGCTGACCAGTGTTATTGTTATTAAAAATAATCAAATTCCATATCGCATAGCTGTTTTAAACATACCTAATTCCTATAAAATATCGATTATGGTAATAAAACTCGATGAAGCCATATATCGCTGCTTGGCATTGATATTGACACAATTCAAAAATTGTAGAAAATGAGTGTTTTAAGTTTTATATTTTTGAAAATATCACAAGAAGACTTCAATAATAACTATTATTGATTATTGAAAAACTAATTAGTAATTATGTTCTAGAGCTATTTGCACTTTTTTGCAACAAATGACACTTTTGTTTGCAATAAAAGCAAATTTGAGATATTTGTCACTATGAATGCCAAAATATGATATACTAATTAATCTTATTATGTTGTAGCAAAATTCTTCTGGATGTGAAATTTTCATTTAACCTTAGATATGAATGTTCCTGTTACAAATGAATATCCTTTTGGTAGATAATAAATCATTTCATCTGTCAGTTTTGGTGTAATAAAGTTTTCCTCCTTTCCCATATTGCATAGCTTTTTTAAACATACCTAATTCCTATAAAATATCGAATATGGTAATGAAACTCGATGAAGTCATATATCGCTGCTTGGCATTGATACTGACACAATTCAAAAATTGTAGAAAATGAGTGTTTTAAGTTTTATATTTTTGAAAATATCACTAGAAGACCTAAATAATAATTACTATTGATTATTGAAAAACTAAATAGTAATTATGTTCTAGAGTTATTTGCATTTTTTTGCAATAAATGACACAATAAAAGCAAATTTGAGATATTTGGAGTTGTCTCACTATGAATGCCAAAATAAGATATACTAATTAGTCTTATTATGTTGTAGCAAAATTCTTCTGGATGTGAAATTTTGATTTAACCTTAGATATGAATGTTCCTGTTACAAATGAATATCGTTTTAGTAAATAATAAATTGTTTCATTTGTCAGTTTTGGTGTAAGAAAATTCTATGCGAAAACCTTTCCTCCTTTCCCATATTGCACAGCTTTTTTAAACATACCTAATTCTTATGAAATAACGAATATGGTAATGAAACTCGATGAAGCCATATATCGCTGCTTGGCATTGATACTGACACAATTCAAAAATTGGAGGAAATGAGTGTTTTAAGTTTTATATATTTGAAAATATCCCAAGAAGACCTTAATAATAATTACTATTGATTATTGAAAAACTAAATAGTAATTATGTTCTAGAGTTATTTGCATTTTTTTGCAACAAATGACACAATAAAAGCAAATTTGAGATATTTGGAGTTGTGTCACTATGAATGCCAAAATATGATATAGTAATTAATGGTATTATGTTGTAGCAAAATTCTTATGGATGTGAAATGTTGATTTAACCTTAGATATGAATGTTCCTGTTACAAATGAATATCCTTTTAGTAAATAATAAATCGGTTCATTTGTCGGTTTTGGTGTAAGAAAATTCTATGCGAAAACCTTTCCTCCTTTCCCATATTGCATAGCTTTTTTAAACATACCTAATTGTTATAAAATATGGAATATGGTAATGAAACTCGATGAAGGCATATATCGCTGCTTGGCATTGATTCTGACACAATTCAAAAATTGTAGAAAATGGGTGTTTTAAGTTTTATATTTTTGAAAATATCATAAGAAAACCTTAATAATAACTACTATTGATTATTGAAAGACTAAATAGTAATTATGGTTTAGAGTTATTTGCACTTTTTTGCAACAAATTACACAATAAAAGTAAATTTGAGATATTTGGAGTTGTGTCGTTATGAATGCCAAAATATGATGTACTAATTAATCTTATTATGTTGTAGCAAAATTCTTCTGGATGTGATTTTATTATTTAACCTTAGATATGAATGTTCCTGTTGCAAATGAATATCCTTTTAGTAAATAATAAATCGTTTCATTTGTCTGCTTTGGTGTAAGAAAATTGTATGCAAAAACCTTTCCCTTCCTTTCCCACGTCTTGTATGAGTAATGTTTGAAGCGATAAATCTGGCGCCATAAAACAAGGAAATAGTTTAATCAAGACAACCCAAGTGCCTGAATTCCTCCGGTTGCATTCAAGTAATTATATCGTTGGAATGAAGAGCATTCCAAATCTTCGAGTCGTCGACATCACAAATCTCTTTCGGACGTGACCTTCGCTGGAGAGCCATTAACAACTCGGTTACATCATTATTTTTACTAGGAGTCAATTACTACAAAAGAGATGCATAATTTCGATACTAGTAATTAGAATGCGATAAACATTTAATTAATTATTTTCGTCATAAATATATCCGAAAATTATCGCTAATTAATCCGAATATAAATTAACTTTGAGCTAATTTATTGAGGGCGTTTCTGCTGGTGTCTTCATATCCAGATGAGATATGATAGTCCCTTATTCTAATTAGTAATTATTTTGGAATATTGAACAGGCAAGGCCACTAAATGCTAAAACTGTGTAATGTATTCATCGCATTATCACGTGGGTTTTATAAATATTTAAATGTCCGTTTACCGTGTCGTTTAGCTGATTTCATTCGCTTCGCAGAACTTTCAGTTTCATTGTTTTTAAGCAGCATGTCGTCACAGGAAATTTTTTCTTCTGTTGCACACCTACGTGAGATTATTGCAGTTCATTGTGTTGTGATTTTTGCTATTGGCGCAGCTTGATTGTATTGTGTAAGTAAGTTATAAATACAATTGCCTGAAATCTATATCATATTTTCTCTAATCACTTTTGGCCCTACATTGCCTAAACATAATTACTGTGCCCAACATTTGTATCTCGATATTTTTGTGAGACCAATAAACTTCTTGCTGTTGGACTCAGAAATTGTAGTTTTAGAATGTGAGAAAAATCATACGCGGATGTGCATTGATCCAGTTTATTATTCGAATCGAACCCATGACTATTGATTCATTGGAGCTTTAACGTCACCACTCAGCTTGCAATAATACTGTTATAAATGGACACAATCTTGAAATTGAAGCCTTAAAATATGATAAAAAATTATATGCGGATGTAAGTACATTGATCCAGTTTATTATTATTTCCTGGGCGAGAATCAAACCCATGATTATTGATTAGTAGGAGCCTTAACATCGCTTCCAATAATACTGTTATAAATGGGCACATTCTTCGCAGCTTCCGAAGCAGGTACTCGTTGAATTTCAAAAACAATCATTACATTTGTTAAATTACACTAATCTCGTAACAAATCGTAATGTAAAGCAATCGTCGTTTTGTGAATCGAAAATAATGACGTTTCTCAGGCCGGAAGCCATTATAGTTAACTCTTATCTTGTATCTCTTGTATCCTGGCGTGTAAATGTCAAGCAATCTATAGAATATAGGGGCCCAAGCCGCCGCACAATGAAACACTATAATCCATACCAATTAATCCCACTCCACTATGATATCGAAGTTCGAGATTTCATATCTTTCACGTGATCTTCCACAGCAGTGCAGCACTGAACGACGTCGATATTTATTAACTTCTCCTGTATTGGGTTTCCGTTTGTATCAATGCTCGTGTATCGTTTTCACAGGATGCTTTATATGGTTTTCGTTATATCGCAATATGAGGGTTTTCTTTTCGTTTCAATTGAGCTTTTAATAACGTTGTTGAACTTCGTGCAATAAATGCTCATATGAACTTAATTTCTTTATTACACACCGAAGACAGTTATATTGAGTTTCAAATAACATATAAATATGACTTTTTTACTTTATTTCGATTGACATGAATAACGGATGATTTTCTATACTATTCAAATAACATAAAAAATTGACTTTTTAACTTTTTTTTCTATTTACTTGCATATTGAATGATTTTCTATATTGCGTTTCAAATAACATAAAAAAATGTCTTTTTAACTTTATTTCTATTGACTTGAACAACTGATGAATTTCTATATTGCGTTTCAAATAACATAAAAATTTGACTTTTTTACTTTATTTCTATTGACTTGATTGAACAACTGATGATTTTCTATATTGCGTTTCAAATAATATAAAAAATTATTTTTTTTACTTAATTTTGATTAACTTGAATAACTGATGCTTTTATATGCTTAAAATTAGACTAATTGCAACAATACGCTAAATATGAAATAACATAATTAAATAAACTGTACGTTAAATCGCTACAATATGAAAATTTCGGTTCTCCTAAAATTATTGCTTTGATATTATCTTCACTTGTCTAAAATTATTTATACCTTAATGGATAACCAAATATACTTAGTGTAAAAAGAGTAAAACTTAGTGTAAAGAAAAAAAACAATACCCTAGATATTTTGCCTTCTGGGAAACCCGAAACCCGTACGTAAATATTGCAGGTGACATAATATATTAATGTTCATATGGAGAAAAATACAGCTGCAGGTATATTGTATAATAACGCAGATAAACATAGCACCTAAGGTATAATCATTAATGGACAAATTTAAAATCTAAATAAATAAGGTAATTAATAATAATAATTAATAATAACAAATCAAAACCAAAAATATATCAATAATCCTTCAGAACTTAATATTGATAAAATTCCTCTCCATCCATATTTTTCTTTTAAAGATTTATTTGCGACTTACACAATATATGGCACATGTGTTTTAGATTATGGTTACTTCAAAACTATAACAACATATTAATACTGAATATGTAGTTATTTAAAGATAACAGTTAATTAGATATAACTGATATATAAATTGATCCTTGTAGAACATTTTGTGAGTTATTCTAAAGAAAAATTTTCAGTTTATTTGCAGCTACACAAAACGAACATCTTATTACGATAAAAACTATAACAAAATATTAATACTGAATATATAATGGTAATTAATAATAATTATTAATAATAACAAATCAAAACCAAAAATATATCATTAATCCTTCAGAACTTAATATTGAAAAAAATCCTCTCCATCCATATTTTTCTTTAAATGATTTATTTGCGACTTACACAATATATGGCACATTTCTTTTAGATTATGGTTACTTCAAAACTATAACAACATATTAATACTGAATATTTAATGGTTTAAAGATAACAGTTAATTAGAAGTAACTGATATACAGAGAGACCATAAAGTATTAAGACCTGCCTTTATTTTTTCCCCTGTATACATTTCCGAAAAACGCTTCAACAGGTCAAAATGATTTTTTTTTAAACAAATATTTTGAGACCATTTTCAATTTTCCATCTCTCTCCGTGTTGAAGTTATGACGTCAGAGCGATTTTTTTAATGACAACCTATATTTTTTATTATTGATTTTGATAGTACTTTTTATTATGTTTTCAACAACATGTCATTTTCAATATGTAACATTTGAAAATATTTGAGAAAAAGTGCGTTAAAATAAAACTATTAAATTATTGTTTAAATGTGCAGAATGCATCTAGTTACCATTCAAAATAACGTCAGTTAAAACAAAATAAGGAAAACAGGCTTGGATTTTAAATATTGGAATAAAACAAAATCGCTCAAGATCAAGCACACTGTCAAGAACAAAATGGTCAACAATTTGAACATCTAATTTGATTTTTTTTCCTAACCAATATTTTTTCGTTATTTTAATTATTTTTGTAACTTTAAATTATTTTAAAACTTATCTTAAAACAAGTCATTCGTATTTTTCTCGATAAAACATTCTTTTGGTTTTTCTGTTCTTATTTTTGTAATTGATGATATTGTAATAAGAATGTTTTTCAGGTTAATCAATTTTGTTTTATTCCTATATTTAAAATCCAAGCCTGTTTTCCTAATTTTGTTTTAACTGACGTTGTTTTGAATGGTAACTAGATGCATTCTGCACATTGAAATAATAATTTAATAGTTTTACTTTAACGCACTTTTTCTGAATTTTTTTCAAATGTTACATATAGAAAATGTCATCTTGTTGAAAACATAA
Organism: Othius punctulatus; assembly: GCA_951805005.1. Taxonomy (NCBI): domain Eukaryota; kingdom Metazoa; phylum Arthropoda; class Insecta; order Coleoptera; family Staphylinidae; genus Othius; species Othius punctulatus. Next base: position 65,256,363 of record OX638142.1, read on the forward strand.
TAAAAAGTACTATCAAAATCAATAATAAGAAATATAGGTTGTCATTAAAAAAATGGCATTTTTCAAAAATTTATACAGGGGAAAAAATAAAGCTAGGTCTTAATACTTTATGCGCTCTCTGTATAAATTGATCCTTGTAGAACATTTTGTGAGTGATTCTAAAGACAAATTATGATTTTATTTGCAGCTACACAAGACGATCATCTTATTACGATAAAAACTATAACAAAATATTAATAGTGAATATGTAATGGTTTAAAGATAACAGTTAATTAGATTTAACTGATATATAAATTGATCCTTGTAGAACATTTTGTGAGTTACTCTAAAGACAAATTTTGATTTTATTTGCAGCTACACAAGACGAAAATCTTATTACGATAAGTAACAGGAGTAACATTTTCATTAACTGTAGTAAGTATTTTTATGTGGAAATTCGTGTTGTTTTATTTGTTGTTTTGTGGTTTTGTAAATATGTTCTACGAGTCGACAACATTTGGATTGTAGTTATAGATATAAAAAAGCATTATAAAATGCAAAGGTTTCATGAGAATTCTGAAATTGGAGTAAAAAATAAAAAAGTCAAATACCGAAATGGAACTTACTAATTAAAATTTTAACAACTTTAGCAACTTTAAAATTATAAAGTAAATGACGTTTTAGAATGCTCATAAACAATATTAATAGCACATAAAATATTATCGATAACTGCTTATAGCATGTCAATATCAATGCACATTATTATTGATATTCTGTGATATGTTCTCATCGGCGATCATGTGTTTTCCATTGATATTTTCAAATATTCATATACTTCAGTAGCGATATCTCGAAAACTGGCGTACCAATATCAAGGAAATTTATTACAGATATTCACTGATGTAGTTGTATCTAATTTATTAAATTGGATTAATATCCAATGCGCTATTGCTTTTTACTATGATTATGTGTTTTCTATTGATATTTAATTTTTTTTGATCTTTAAGAATGCTCATAAACAAAATTAATAGCACATAAGATAGGATCAATAGCTCCTTATAGCATGTCAATATCAATGCAAATTATGATTGATATTCTGTGATATGTTCTTCTCATAGGCAATCGTGCGTTTTCCATTGATATTTTCAAATATTTATCTGACTTCACTAAACGATATCTCGAAAACTGGCGTACCAATATCAACTCAATTTATTACAGATTTTCACTGATGTATTGGTATCTAATTTATTGAATTGGATTAATATCCTATGCGTCATTGCTTTTTACTGTGATCATGTCTTTTCTATTGATATTTTGAAATATTCATATGACTTCACTAGCGATATCTCGAAAACTGGCGTGCCAATATCAACGCAATTTATTACAGATATTCACTAATGTAGTGGCATCTAATTTATTGAATTGGATTAATATCCAATGCATCATTGCTTTTTTCTGTGATTATGTGTTTTCTATTAATATTTTCAAATATTCATATGACTTCAGTAGCGATATCTCGAAAACTGGCGTACCAATATCAACGCAATTTATTACAGATAATTACTGATATATTGGTATCTAATTTATTGAACTGGATTAATACCCAATGCGTCATTGCTTTTTACTGTGATTATGTGTTTTCTATTGATATTTTTAAATATTCCTATGACTTCACTAGCGATATCTCGAAAACTGGCGTACCAATATCAACGCAATTTATTACAGATATTCACTGATGTATTGGTATCTAATTTATTGAATTGGATTAATATCCAATGCGTCAATGCTTTTTACTGTGATTATGTGTTTTCTATTGATATTTTGAAATATTCATATGACTTCACTAGCGATGTCTCGAAAACTGGCGTACCAATATCAACTCAATTTCTTAGAGATATTCACTGATGTATTGGTATCTAATTTGTTGAATTGGATTAATATCCAATGCGTCATTGCTTTTTACTGTGATTATGTGTTTTCTATTGATTTTTTTTTATATTTTGAAAACTGGCGTACAAATAACAACTCAATTTTTTACAGATATTCACTGATGTATTGGTATCTAAGTTATTGAATTGGATTAATATCCAATGCGCCATTCTCGAGATATTTGCTATTTACTGTGATCATGTATTTTCAAATTATATTTTCAAATATTGGCAATACAATATAAAAATTGGATTACAATCACCAAAAAGTGATCAATAGTAACAATTAAGCACTTTTTTTATTAAAAAAAATATGACTTAAAGGATTTTACTGTTTCCAGAGAAATTTAAAATATCAGAATTACCATATTTTACTGTTTCAAGTCAGAATTTATAGATTTTATGTCTTTAAGAAGTGATAATCTTGAAAAGGTTTATTTGAAATTTGTACAATATTAAGCTGCACGTAAAATTCGAAAAATTTTAAAAGGTAAATTCTAAATTTGTACATAAATAAGTTGCTCGTAGAATTTGAAAATTTTCAAAGTTCGCAATGTAATGTTCGAATCGGTGAGATTTGTTGTTGTTTGAATCTATACACATACTTGCCATCTTTACGTTTGGTGGATAAAATATTACACAAGTAGATTAATTTTGGAATTTGCAATTTTAAAATTATAAAAATATATCTCATTTGCCGATTCTTAAGTCAAGTTATTAACCATTTACTGAACTTTAGCAGATAAGTGTGGTCTGAATATTGTATTTGACGTTATTGTAGTTTGTACAAAAGTATTGTACAAGTGGTGTGTACAAAAGTTTTGTACAAGTGGTTTGTACAAAAGTTTTGTACAATTGGTTTGTACAATTAGGTCAGAATGGGTCTAATAAGGCCTAAATACTCTGACCAATAGGTCACCCTCCAAAGTATACGCATATTGTAGAATCCAGAATTGTAGTTTGTAGTAAAAATTCTACTTTAAACTAATGACGAGATTTAATAGGTCAAAATCAATCTAATAAGGCCTAAGAACTCTGACCTATAGGTCACCCTCCAAAGTATATCCAGAATCCAGAATTGTAGTTTGTAGTAAAAATTGTATTTTAAACTAATGACGAAATTTAATAGGTCAAAATCGATCTAATAAGGCGTAAGTACTCTAACCAATAGGCACCCTCCAAAGTATATGCCGATTGTAGAATCCAGAATTGTAGTTTGAAGTAAAAATTCTACTTCAAAATAATGACGAAATTTAATAGTTCAAAATCGATCTAATAAGGCCTAAGTACTCTAACCAATAGGTCACCCTCCAAAGTATATCCAAAATCCAGAATTGTAGTTTGTAGTAAATATTCTACTTTAAACTAATGACGAGATTTAATAGTTCAAAATCGATCTAATAAGGCCCAAGTACTCTGACCATTAGGCCACCCTCCAAAGTATATCAAGAATTTAAAATCCAGAATTCTGAATTCAGAATTGTAGTTTGTAGTATACATTGTATTAAACTAATGACGGGATTTAATAGGTCAAAATCGATCGAATAAGGCCTAAATACTCTGACCAACAGGTCACCTTCTAAAGTATATCAATAATCCAGAATCCAGAATTGTAGTTTGTAGTAAAAATTATACTTTAAACTAATGACGAGAGTTAAGGCCTAAGTACTCTGACCTATAGGTCATCCTCCAAAGTATATCAAGAATCCAGAATTGTAGTTTGTAGTAAAAATTGTACTTTAAACTAATGACGAGATTTAATAGGTCACAATCGATTTCATAAGGCCTAAGTACTCTGACCAGTGGGCCACCCTCCAAAGTATATGCAGATTGTAGAATCCAGAATTGTGGTTTGTAGTAAAAATTCTACTTTAAACTAATGACGAGATATAATAGGTCAAAATTGATCTAATAAGGCCAAAGTACTCTGACCTATGGGTCACCCTCCAAAGTATATCCAGAATCCAGAATCCAGAATTGTAGTTTGTAGTAAAAATTCTACTTTAAACTAATGACGAGATTTAATAGGTCAAAGTCGATCTAATAAAGCCTAAGTACTCTGACCTATAGGCCACCCTAAGAAGTATATCCAGAATCCAGAATCCAGAATTGTAGTTTGTAGTAAAAATTGTACTTTAAACTAATGACGAGATTTAAGGCCTAAATACTCTGACCTATAGTCCAAAGTATATACAGAATCCAGAATTGTAGTTTGTAGTAGAAATTGTACTTTATACTAATGACGAAATTTAATAGGTCAAAATCGATCTCATAAGGCCTAAGTACTCTGACCAATAGGTCACCCTCCAAAGTATATGCAGATTGTAGAATCCAGAATTGTAGTTTGTAGTAAAAATTCTACTTTAAACTAATGACGAGATTTATTAGGTCAATATGTTATGGTATGAATGAGTTGTTCAATCCTATATTATTTATAATATTTATAGTACAAATTAGTATCATATCTATTTCCAAAATTTTGTATTTATGTATAAATTGTATAAGTATAGATCTAATAAGGCCTAAGTACTCTGACTAATAGGTCACCCTCCAAAGTATATGCAGATTGTAGAATCCAGAATTGTAGTTTGTAGTAAAAAATCTACATTAAAGTAATGACGAGATTAAATAGGTCAAAATCAATCTAATAAGGCCTAAGTACTCTGACCAATAGGTCACCCTCCAAAGTATATCCAGAATTCAAAATTGTAGTTTGTAGTATAAATTCTACGTTAAACTAATGATGAGATTTAATAGGTCAAAATTGGTAATTGCAATTTTGAAATAAATATATCTCATTTGGCGATTCTTAAGTCAAGTTAATGACGATTTAGTGAACTTTAGCACTTTAGCTAAGTCTGGTCTAAATATTGTATTTGACGTTATTGTAGTTTGTACAAAAGTTTTGTACAAGTGGTCTGTACAATTTGGTCACAATGGGCCAAATAAGGTCTAAATACTCTGACCAATAGGTCACCCTCCAAAGTATATCCAGAATCCAGAATTGTAGTTAGTAGTATAAATTCTACTTTAATCTAGACGAGATATAATAGGTCAAAAGCGATCTAATACGGCTTAAGTACTCTGACCTATAAGTCGCCCTCCAAAGTATATGCAGATTGTAGAATCTAGAATTGTAGTTTGTAGTAAAAATTGTACTTTAAACTAATGACAAGAGATTTAATAGGTCAAAATCGATCTAATAAGGCCTAAGTACTCTGACCAATAGGTCACCCTCCAAAGTATATGCAGATTGTTGAATCCAGAATTGTAGTTTGTAGGAAAATTCTACTTTAAACTAATAACGAGATGCAATAGGTCAATAAGTTATGGTATGAACGAGTTATTCAATCCTATATTATTTTTAGTATTTATAGTACAAATTAGTGTCATCTATTTATGAAATTAGGTATTTATGTATAGATTGTTATTATTTCTATAAAACATCCATTTCACTAAATTATAAATTTAATTTTGACTTTAATTTGGGTTTGATTTGATTTGGTTTGATTTTGATTTTCGTAAAAATGTCCGTATTCAAGAGAAGTTTTGTATATCATACATGTCTAAATGGATCACAATGTTGTCGTTTTTCTAACATTCTTTCTTAGTTGACCTTCACCCTGAGGGAATGACGTTGATTTCTTTACTTTTGACCTTGACCATCACATACCTTGAATTTCATCCTTGAGCTTACGATTTGAAATGTGATATTAGGCACTTGCAACATCCTGTGCATTTATATTGACATAATATTTGTATATCAGTTTCATTCGAGGCAATTTTGAAGTTTAGCACTGTGTGTTAAGTGATGAACAATGACCTAATAATAGTGTAACCAATATAAACATATTTGTATGTCGAAGTTTGCAAGAATAGACTTCTATTTAAAAGTCCTCACAATGTATGAAGAGCGAGAGGCAGGATCACCAATGGATATAATTACGACAATACTGTGGACACGATTCATAATAATATAATTAATATCAGTACTTGTTTTCATATATTTAAAGAAGAAACAAGAGACAATACGTATATTTTATTTTTCTATTTAACACATAAATCATAAAAGGTCCATCCTAAATAGGTTTCATTTATTTCTTGTACAATTAAATAACATTTTTTGTTTAGAAAATATCACAAATAAGATCAAAAATCACAGTTGAATTTGAAAATATCATAAATATTGTAAGACTTCGGTTTCCCCAATATTTAATAATTAGGTATATTTTACTTGTAATCATAAATTCTTATAATCTATGATATTTGTTTTGGCTCGTGATTTATCTATTTTACTTTTATTTTGTGTGATCGTATAATGGCAATACTTCTTTACGTTATGTTTGATATTAAATCATTATCGTGACGACTCAAACTTCTTTTAGAGGTAATGCGTGTGTTGGTAACAATAATATTAATAAAATAAAGACAAAGAATTATAGATTAAGTGTAATTTATTCACTTTAAAGGATTTTGCACCAATAATTAAACATCAACTAGAATTTAATGACTTTCTTTATTGACTCAAAAAGTGTTAGTTAGTTTTGGATAAAAGATGTACTTAACGTCAATGACTTTCACACATTGCTCAATTCTACGTGCCCGCAAAACGGCTCAATGCATGTCATCACTTCATGAAATATGTCACTGTTTGTGCCTTCCAATGTCATTTTTCATCTATTACTTCAGGATTCACTAACTAGGTTTTGATAGATACAATGTTGTTAAATACGTCCTGTAAATTGTTCGTATGACTGATATTAATGAATTTGCAAGAAGATTAAATAATGTTTTTACTCATTACACAAAACAACCAATAATTTGCCACAGTATTGCCCAGTTATTATGTAAATTATACCTTAATATTTCATAATAATTCCCTGGAGAACATTATCGTTTTTAGATTTCATCTTGAAATTTAGAATGAAACTCGTTAAATAAGCAATTCTAATAATTTTATGGATTTCATTTACTTAATCCTTTTTTAGTTAAAATTTTGTAATGTTTCCGATTTAAACTAAATCTTAATTTGATTCAAATCCATATGATTAATGATTCATAATTAAATAATGTTTCGCCACTTTATCGAAGAGATATTATTTAGGTTATATTTTAACAATTTATACTTATCCCCTGAAGAGTATTATCCTTTCTATTCTACATTTTAATTGATATGTTTAGAAGTATTGTTAACTTGTGAGGAGAATTGTTAATCATGTCTACTAAGGTAAACACAATTAGAGATAGTAGCATTCTCCTGTCTGAACGCGAATGACACCGGAAAGATTACCTCATTAAAATCCACGACACCGCTCATAGCGTATACCAGAAATTAATAAAGCTTTCGAACAACCCACGTATGTGTAACCGGAACGATTACCTCATTAAAATCCACGACACCGCTCATAGCGTATACCAGAAATTAATAAAGCTTTCGAACATCCCACGTATGTGTAACCTGAACGATTTTATATATATATTTCACGGGGTCTTCGTTTTTGGTACTTTAGTAGGAATGTAGTGATTATTGCTACTCAATTTCGAAATAATCAATACCATCCTGAACACAGTCACTTTCAAAATAAATCGGATAATACTCTTTGTAATGATATTCGCGGATACTATTAACGAAGATAATAACGGACTGACGCCACGCTAATCTGGAACCAACTAAACTCTTCGTATGCAAAGCGATGCTATTTATATTAAACTTTTGCCCATTCAGCGATCTTGTGTGATTCCCCGCAACATTATTTCTAATTTCGGTGATCCCACATGGGCCCTATAGCAAGGTTATTGACCTAAAAATACTAAATTGTTATGATTCGTCATCGGGCGGCTTACGCGCCTGTGTTTTGTTTATAAAATTGCGTCACCACGCATCGAACGTGTCTTAATAAGTGATTATAAAAGTTCTCGTAATTTCGTCTGCAATCGATTCAATTTGAATTCATATTTAATTAGATTACTTATTAAATCCCCCAAATGATCACCCCCTTCCTATTCTAACACAATACTTGGCTTTTACGTGTGTTTTTCAATGTTTATACCTTAGTATTAAATTGTTATAATTTTATTTCGAACCGTTTCAATTAATATCAGTCATTTTTCGTAATAATATATATAAATTAATTCATACAAAATATGTGCATTTCGATCCCTTACAATATGAACAATTTCATTTGAAAATTTACAAATCTAGAAAATTGTATTAGGTGTAGTTGTAAGTGATGGATTTCTGTTGCTTCATTAAAATAAATTGTAGATTTTGACAGTCGTAGATGAAAATTTGACAAATTTGATAGTTGACTAGAAAATATGATATATATGCTTGAAACATTTGCAATTATTTAACAACTGGAGCAAAAAAATGTTCAGATTTAGATCATTTGGTTGAAAAATTGGTGTAAATAAAAAAAAAATAACTCAAACTGTTGACATCCAACATATTGTGCAACAGAACACTTCAAATATGTTAAATTTTCAACTAAAATTGTTAAAATTTATCAAATTTTCAACTCCATCTATCAAAATCTGTTAATAGCTCTAATTGTTTAGATTTGGACGATTTCTATTGAAAATTTAACTTTACAAAACTTACAACTACTTACTTTCTTTTGCGATCATACACATTTCTTATAGGTCTCATACAGGATTATTTTTATTATTATGTAACAAGTATTAATCATTATTGTTACTGATGTTTCAGACCAGAAATACAGAAACCAGAGATACTGAACACGGTATTCAATACTAGAAATCTAACGCCAGTTTGCAAGCGTATATTAGGATAATATCTAGGCTGTTATAGAATTGTGTGGTATATGACCTATATTGGGCTGCAATTAACTCGTTGCACGAGCAGAAATTAGCTTAGAATGTTAAATAAACATACAGCACATGTTAAACTACCATATGCTGGTTGTTTAAGTAATGCTTGAGTGTAACATAAACTTCTTAAAATGTTATAACAATCCCACAATATAATCTGCTGAAGTTTTACCGTATCGTATAGAAAGATTAATTCTAGCCAAAATTGTACGTAGCAAGTTAGTTATATTTAGACACGTATGTAGATCGTGTTCGTTTATTTGTATTCTACGCTTTTGCTTTCCCCTTGGACTAATAAATATTTATAATTAATCCGGCTTCATTTCCTGGGACGAATCTAAATCAAATATTGCTGCTGCTTTACGATTGCTCGATGTATTATAAAACTGGGCGAGTATACAAGTCAATTGGGAAATGTACGTATATTTTGCTCTATATTAAGATTGGGCCAACAAATTGATCGTCATGTTTATAATTATATTTGAAGTTCTTAAAATTTTGATGAACTCATCCTTATTTTTAATTGAAACCAAAAAAGAGGTAAATAACGATTATATAGTATGTACTTTATAGTACACTATGCATTATATAGTATGTATAGTATGTATATAAAACGTACTTTACCAGTAATGTAATTTAACTTATGCTGTTCTCACTGTGCAATATGCTGATGATTATCATCCTGTTAATGTGTTAATTCTAATCAGTAATTATGGCACTTACTTTTGCCATTACGCCTCTTAAGCGATTCATAGTTGTGTAAATTATTAGTCTCGGATGTCACTAGCAGGGACTTATGCGTAGCGCCACTTTGGGATCATTAAACTGTTAAGGAACCTGAACAAGCTTTAGCATATCATTTCAAATTTAGATAGTTAATTTCCGTAAGCAAGTAGCTGAGGTAAAACGAGCCCTAGATTATTTATAAGGATCTCAAATTAGATTCTAATTTGACTAGAGGGTAGTCAGCTTTAAGATAAGTGAACATTCTAGAGAGTATCATTTATCATCTTAACCAACAAATCTGCACCAAGTTTAAATTTCGTATACAATCAGGCCTTATTTAACAACACAATACTGAACCAAATACATTTTGCTAAATTATTGAGGATTCTGTGCACATGACGTCTATTTTATGTTTGGGAATTCGCAGGGAATCAAGTCCATGATAAATGAGTACTGTATAAGCTCTTGAATCAAATTATTTAGAATAACAATTTATTTGGTTATCACAGTAAGATTAATAATGTTGTGCATCCATTTTTTTCCATATATATGAAAGTGGAAATCGATAAGTGACATCTAAATATTGTTTAATATTATAAATGTTGTAGATTTTATGAAGATTTTAGTATGTATTATATCGCTGTTTGGCATTAATAATTACACAACTCAAAAATTATAAACTTTAGAAGAGTAGAAGAGGAGCATTTAAGTTGTTGAAACTTACAAACGCAAACCTTATTAATTATAATTGATTATTGCAAAAATAATTATTGATTATATGACTAAGTTTTGTATGAATTGTATGAATATGTTGTTAACTTTTTTCTAGTAACAGCAAATTTGAGAATATGATAAAAATCACAGTTGAAATTGGAAATTTTAAAAATTTGAGCAGAATTTGAGAATTTTAACTCAAAATGCATTAGCTGCAGTTGTAAATGACGGATTTCTATTGCTTCACTTAAAATAAATTGTAGATTTTGAGTAGCAGATTAAATTTTACAGATTTTGATAGACACTAGAAAATATGATAAGACATGCTTGAAAAATTTGAATTAATTTCGAACTGGAGCTAAAATGTACAGATTTTAACGATTTTGTTGGAAAATCGGCAATTTTTTTAATTTTAACTGTCGACATCCAACATATTGTCCAACAGAAACACTTCAAATATGTTAAAATTATTAAAATTTATCACATTTTCAACTGTATCTATCAAAATCTGTTAATAGCTTTTATTGTTTAGATTTGGACGATTTCTATTGAAAATATAATAAATTTTTAGTTACGTTTAGAAAATTTGGCAGATTTCGTCTGTTGGAGTTATTTTTTTTTTAGAGATTTTCACAGCTAGTGTATAAGTATAAGTTAAGAATATGTTGTTAACTTTTTTCTAGTATCAGCAAATTTAAGAATATGATAAAACTCACAGTTGAATTTGGAAATTTTAAAAATTTGAAGAGAATTTGAAGAATTTGAGAATTTGAAATTGCATTAGGTGCAGTTGTAAATGACGGATTTCTATTGCTACACTTAAAATAAATTGTAGATTTTGACAGTCGCAGTTGAAATTTTACCGATTTTGATAGTTACACTAGAAAATATGATAGGACGTGCTCGAAAAATTTGAAATAATTTCAAACTGGAGCTAAAAATGTACAGATTTTAACGATTTTGTTGGAAAATCTGTAATTTTTTTAATTTTAACTGTCGACATCCAACATATTGTCCAACAGAACACTTCAAATATGTTAAATTTTCAATTAAAATTGTTAAAATTTATCAGATTTTCAACTGTATCTATCAAAATCTGTTAATTGCTTTAATTGCTTAGATTTGGACGATTTATATTGAAAATTTAATAAATTTTGAGTTACGTTTGGAAAATTTGGCAGATTTCGTCAGTTGGAGTTATTTTTTTTAGAGACATTCACAGCTAGTGCTTAAAACTGCTTCGTTATAGTTGAAATATTTTGACTCAGTAGTTAAATATTTCTGTTAAAGTTAAATAACAATAAATAATAATTTATTCTCATACATTTATAATGTGGCCACATTATGCACGAAAATAAAAAATCCCAAAGATGTTTACCAATCACAATTTTTACATTGGAAAAGTACTGATAAAACTTGGATGTACACGTAATACTTGAAAATTGGCCGAATTTTCACAACTAGAGGCAATCATTTGACTAATTTTGATCGTTCAAAACAGCTCAAAACAGATTAGGAGCATATTTTAGAATTTGACAGATTTTGACACTGCAGTTATAAATTGTACAGATTTTCACAACTGATGCTAGTTTTTTGAGTGTGGCAAGATAATATAATACATTTCAATTGTTAGAGTTGTAAATTTGGAAAATATTAGAAGATGAAGCTAGATTGAGCTGATGAGATTTTCACAGCTAGTGCTAAAAACTGCTTAGTTATAGTTGAAATATTTTGACACAGTAGTTAAATATAACTGTTACAGTTAAATAACAATAAATGATAATTTATTATCATACATTTATAATGTGGCCATATTATGCACGAAAATAAAAAAAATCCAATAGATGTTTACCAATCACAATATTCATTGGCAAAGTTCTGATGAAACTTGGATTTACATGTCATACTCGAAAATTTGCCAAATTTTCACAACTAGAGGCAATCATTTGACTAATTTTGATAGTCCAAAACAGCTCAAAACAGATTAGGAGCACATCTTAGAATTTGACAGATTTTGACAGTGCAGTTATAAATTGTACAGATTTTCACAACTGGTGCTAGTGGTTTGAGAGTGGCAAGATCATATGACAAATTTCAATTGTTAGAGTTGTAAATATGGAAAAAAAATAGCAGATAAAGCTAAAATATTAATAGATTTCGATACAAGCATTTGAAAATTCGATAAATTTTATCAATTTTATGCACGAAAATAAAAAAAATCGAAAACATGTTTACCAATCACAATGTTCATTGGCAAAATACTGATGAAACTTGGATTTACACGTCATACTTGAAAATTTGCCAATTCTTCACAACTAGAGGCAATCATGAAAAATTGACTAATTTTGATCGTCCAAAACGGCTCAAAACCGATTAGGAGCACATTTTAGAATTTGGCAGATTTTTACAGTGCAGTTATAAATTGTACAGATTTTCACAACTGATGCTAATAGTTTGAGAGTGGTCATATGAGAAATTTCAATTGTTAGAGTTGTAAATTTGTAAAAAATTAGCAGATGAAGCTAAAATAATAATAGATTTGGATACAAACATTTGAAAATTCGATAAATTTGATCAATTTTATGCACGAAAATAAAAAAAAATCCAAAAGATGTTTACCAATCGCAATATTCATTGGAAAAGTACTGATGAAACTAGGATTTACACTCATACTTGAAAATTTGCCAAATTTTCACAACTAGAGGCAATCATTTGACTAATTTTGATCGTCCAAAACAGCTCAAAACAGATTATGACCACATTGTAGAATTTGATGCTAAAGGTTTGAGAGTGGCAAGTTCATATGACAAATTTCAATTGTTAGAGTTGCGAATTTGGAAAAATTTAGTAGCTGAAGCTAAAATATTAATAGATTTGGATACATGCATTTGAAAATTCGATGAATTTTATCAATTAGAATTGAAAATTTAACATATTTGCAGAGTTCAGTTAAAAAATATGTCAGATTTCGATAGTTGGAGTTGAAAACTTTAGAGATTCATAGTCAATTGTTTTAGTGTAGTGAAATCGATAGATGACATATAAATATTGTTTAATATTAAAAATGTTGTAAGTTTTATGAAGATTTTAGTACGTATTATATCGCTGTTTGGCATTGATAGTTGCACAACTCAAAAATTATAAACTTTGTTGAATTGTATGAATATAGTTGTTTACTTTTTTGCAATAACAGCAGATTTGACAGCTGCAGATGCAAATGACAGATTTGCTGATGAAACTTGGATTTACACGTTATACTTTAAAATTTGCCAAATTTTCACAACTAGAGGCAATCATTTGACTAATTTTTATCGTCCAAAACAGCTCAAAACAGATTAGGAGCACATTTTGGAATTTGACAGATTTTGACAGTGCAATTATAAATTGTACAGATTTTCACAACTGATGCTAATGGTTTGAGAGTGGCAAGATAATATGACAAATTTCAATTGTTAGAGTTGTAAATTTGGAAAAATTTAATATATTTGCAGAGGTCAGTTGAAAAATATGTCAGATTTCGACAGTTGGAGTTGAAAATTGTAGAAATTCATATTCATTTTTTTTAGTGTGCAACGAGTGCTCTCTAGATATATGATATTGGAAATCTCTAAGTGGCATCTAAATATTGTTTAATATTATAAATGTTGTAAGTTTTATGAAGATTTTAGTATGTATTATATCGCTGTTTGGCATTGATAGTTACACAACTCAAAAATTATAAACTTTAGAGGAGTAGAAGAGGAGTTTTTAAGTTGTTGAAACTTACAAACGCAAACTTTAATAATTATTATTGATTATTGCAAAAATAATTATTGATTTTGTGATTGAGTATTGTATGAATTGTATGAATATGGTTGTTTACTTATTTGCAATAACAGCAGATTTTGACAGCTGCAGATGCAAATGACAGATTTGCTGATGAAACTTGGATTTACACGTCATACTTGAAAATTTGCCAAATTTTCACAACTAGAGGTAATCATTTGACTAATTTTGATCGTCCAAAACAGCACAACACCGATTAGGAGCACATTTTTGAATTTGACAGATTTTGACTGTGCAGTTATAAAGTATCAAAATTTTCACAACTGATGCTAATGGTTTTGAGAGTGGCAAGATCATGTGACAAATTTCAATTGTTAGAGTTGTAAATTTGGAAAAAAATAGCAGATGAAGCTAAAATATTAATAGATTTGGATACAAGCATTTGAAAATTCGCTAAATTTTATCAATTTTATGCAGGAAAATTAAATAAATCCAAAAGACGTTTACCACAATATTCATTGGCAAAGTACTGACGAAACTTGGATTTACACGTCATACTTGAAAATTGGCCAAATTTTCACAACAAGAGGCAATCATTTGACTAATTTTGATCGTCCAAAACAGCTCAAAACAGATTAGGAGCACATTGTAGAATTTAATGCTAATGGTTTTAGAGTGGCAAGATCATATGACAAATTTCAATTGTTAGAGTTGTAAATTTGGAAAAATTTAATAGATGAAGCTAAAATATTAATAGACTTGGATACATGCATTTGAAAATTCGATAAATTTTATCAATTTTAATTGAATATTTAACATATTTGCAGAGTTCAGTTAAAAAATATGTCAGATTTCGACAGTTGGAGTTGAAAATTTTAGAGATACATATATTTTTTTTAATGTGCTAAAAACTGATAAATGAGTAATGCATAAGTTCTTGAATAAAGTTAGTTGGAATAACAATTTATATGGTTATCACTGTTAAAGGATTAAGATTGGTGGGCAACGATTGCTTTCCAGATATATGATATTGGAAATCGATAAGTGACATCTAAATATTGTTTAATATTATAAATGTTGTATATTTTATGAAGATTTTAGTATGTATTATATCGTTGTTTGGCATTGACAGTTAACCAACTCAAAAATTACAAACTTTAGAAGAGTACAGGAGGAGTTTTTAAGTTGTTGAAACTTACAAACGTAAACCTTAATAATTATTATTGATTATTGCAAAAATAATTATTGATTAAGTGATTATTGAGTTTTGCATGAATTGTATGAATATGGTTGTTTACTTTTTTCCAATGACAGCAGATTTTGACCGCTGCAGATGCAAATGACAGATTTAGTCATTAGTATGTTTAACCAACAATAACAAACTCTCGTTCTGAAGAATGAAATGTGATTCCCATATATTTGGTTCATAATGTTTTTACTTCTTTCAGTCTCTTGATATTTCTCTATTTTTCTTGCTACTTATATTTCTCCATTTTTCTTGCTATTTATATTGCTCCATTTTTCTTGCTATTTATATTTCTCCATTTTTCTTGCTATTCATATTTCTACATTTTTCTTGCTATTAAAATTTGAGATGTTTGGCGTTTGGTCACTATCAATGCCAAGCAGCGATATGTAGGCACTGATTTGGAAAATCGTGTGTTGCTTATTAAAACTAAATGACGCAATACTTATTTATGCTAATTGGTCATTGAAGTAGTCGTGAAACAGTGTACATATTCCACATGTAGCTAATTATGTGTTTAAACACGTCGAAGGACTAATTTATTCAAAAATTAAAAGTTTACAGTTCTGAAAAAATGCTACTATGCAATCAACTCATTTTCTACATTCCTGATCGTTTTTCATCAGTTTCATGCAGAACTATCATTCTACGATATTCTATTCTATTGGCGATCTCTCTATTTCCTGCCAAACAACACATTTTCCTCTCCATTCGTTTTAACAACTCTTCTTGGATAGTTCCTTTGCTTATTAATTAACCGTTTATTTATGTATTCCTTGTACACCTGTTTAATTCTTTTTCTAACATTATCTCTCAATCTTATTATTCTCTCGTTTTTAATATTTTTAATATTCCAGCTCATATCTCTCGTTCAGAATGTTTTTACTTCTTTCAGTTTCTTGATATTTCTCCATTTTTCTTACTATTCATGTTTCTCCATTTTTCTTGATATTCATATTTCTCCATTTTTCTTGGTATTCATATTTCTCCATTTTTCTTGCTATTCATATTTCTCCATTTTTCTAGCTATTCATATTTCTCCATTTTCCTTGCTATTAATATTTCTCCAGTCTTTCAGATCCTTAATCACTGCTACAGAAACGTCTGAAGGCAGACGAGCAAAAGTGTTATTCATAATCAATAATTCAATAATCAATAGTCAAAATAGTCAATAATTAATTTAATATTTGCACATTTTATTACATGGGTTGTGATAATTTACATTTTTTAGTTTCATATTAGAAACGAAGCGCATAGCATTGCACTGGTGTTGATATTTCTGTAATATTTCAATCAATGTGTTAAACTGATTCGTTTTACATTTCACGCACTAATTAATGGTTTTCAATAAACGCACTGTGACTTCACTCATTAACAAATATTCCAATACTTTAAGTGCTTTTTAACCAACAATAACAAACTCTCGTTCAGAAGAATGAAACGTGATGCCCATAATTTTAACGACGCAATTATAATTGGACATGGCTTTCATAAATCATTGGTTAACGATGTCTTCCTCCAAGTCCTTCCTAGATGTGTCCACGTAAACGTCACTGTTTGCCATTCACAGAGAATGCGACGAATTGACGGTTTGATATATTTGGAATCAGCCGAGGAGACATGACTGTAAAATGCGATTTTAAAATAACGCGTGATGCAATAGATGAAGAATAGATTTCGGACTTTGGCTTCTGGCTTATGATGAAATGTGTTGATAATTGTTATATTAATGGTAGAGCAGTTGTACTGGTTTTGAAATATAAGTTGCAAAATTTTCTTGAGCGAAACTAAATTACAGAAACTGTGATATTATTGGCACTGCTGCTTTGTAAGTATATTTGACTGTGATGTGTTGTCTTGATAATATCTAAAAAAAAAAATTTAAGTCCAGCTAAGCCCGTGTGGGATAGAAAGCTTAGCTTACGATTTTATAAATAGGCGTGGGTTCAATTCCCGTTTAGGATTGTATTTAAACCGATACGTGTGCCTCCGGAAATTGTAAGTATATTATAAGAAATTCATCATGATAAGGCAATTGACTTCTTACATTATACTAATAATAGTTTTTCATTTGAATTGTGCAGCCACTGTGTGATAATTGTTTCAGTACATTAAATTTGTGAAACTCACACAACTCATTTCACAATTAATTTTGTTTTCTACGTAAAAAAATTCAGTATAATTTTTTTTTAAATATAAAAATAAATCGAAATGCTAAACAAATACCAATGAAGGTAAACTTTGACTAATTTTCTTATAGTTTTGATAATTTATCTGTTAATATACAGGGATTCTCTTTTTTTACTTAAATTAAAACTGGTAATAAAAAAAGTTTTTCTTTCTTTCTCTCTTAATCGTGTTTGTCTGTTACCAGTATTGCGTGTTTAGGTTCTACTGTTCAGTATAGTACTAAACAGTAGAACCAGTAAATAGATTTTCTACAATAACAAATAACCGCTCGCAATAAAATCATGATTGCGATTTACGATGACAGAATTGACAGATGACAGAATGACAGATGACAGAATACTTGAGAGCAAATAATTAGACACTGAAATCAACTTATCGACTGTCAATTGAATAGGTGTCATAATGGGGGTATATCAGAATATTTTTATTAAAAAAAAAAGATCTAATCAAAATTTTGCGAAATTTACAAAAATGGAAGAGCATTTCATTTAACCTACAAACGAATCATATGGCCAATAAAGAAACGAATTTTTATTCTTGAAATGGGCCCCTTTAACAACAATAAAACAAAAACAACAAAAGTGAAGCACCCTGTATATACAATACTAATTTATTATTTTTTTTATTTTTTTCAATTATGTAGATGGATATGTAGACGTATGTAAACCTGCAAGTATGTTGATAAAACTGTAGCAAATATATGAGTTATTTAGATACATTGTTCTTAAATTATTAATTACTTACATTCAATTTTATTCGTTGGCAATATTTTGACTATTGATAGATTATTTATGGTTTGTACGTCATAGTAAGGTCACTTTAAAAGTCAATATTTCTTTGAAAGTGCGGATTATCGGTGTACTGGTTTGTCACTAATCCACACGTGTGCTGTATTTTTAGCTCAAATGAAACTCGCTTATGCAGAATAATAGGAATCAATCTCCCCTCAGGAGAACAACGCGTTTGGATTGAGTTCTATCCCGAATGTTTTCTATGAGATATCAGATACAACACTAAATAACAGTTTAGTATTGTACATACTTTGCAATAATAAATGCCATTTTGCAATTCTCACTGTAGAATTGCAAATGGCAAGGTAAATGGCAAAAGTATACAGGGTCTTTTTTAAATATGGAATCAAAGTGCTCCAGAGAGGTAGCACAAAAAAAAAATTAAAAAACCTCAAACAGGCTAATTTTTGTTATTCACCCAGCATTTTTTGACGTACTAAGAAAAATTATAATTATAAAATTATATAAATTATAATTATAAAAATTAAAATTATATCGTTATTATAAAAATTATATTATTAAAAATATATTATAAAAATTATAAATTATAATAATATAAAGTCTGGACTTTTAATGTCATTGACATTATATTTAAACAGAATTCGTTTTTTTTAATTTCACAACTTTTGTAGATCTCTTAAA
This sequence comes from Othius punctulatus, assembly GCA_951805005.1. Taxonomy (NCBI): domain Eukaryota; kingdom Metazoa; phylum Arthropoda; class Insecta; order Coleoptera; family Staphylinidae; genus Othius; species Othius punctulatus. Next base: position 65,275,175 of record OX638142.1, read on the forward strand.
TCTACGTCTTTAATATTTATGTTTATAACGTCTTGACTTTTATTGTCATTGACATTATATTTAAACAGAATTCGTTTTTTTTTATTTCACAACTTTTGTAGAGCTCTTAAATCTCTTTGCCGTCACATTTTTTTTTGCAAAAATACTTATCATTTCATTTAAAGAGTGGATTTTTTAATTTTTTATTGAGATATTTTGGATTTACTGGAAAATCTAAAGGAATCTTGAGAATCATTACGAAATCCGTAGAGATTTATAACGTATTGACTTTTAATGTCATTGACATTATATTCAACCAGAATTCGTTTTTTTTTTATTTCATAACTTTTGTAGATCTCTTAAAGCTCTTTGCCGTCAAATATTTTTTTTGCAAAAATACGCATCCTTTCATTTAAAAACTGGATTTTTTAATATTTGATTGAGATATCTTTGGATTTATTGAAAAATCCTCAGAAATCTTGAGAATCATTACGAAAACCGTAGAGATTTATAACGTCTTTTTATTCATTTATAACATTTAATGTCATTGACATTATAGTTAAACAGAATTCGTGTTTTTATTTCACAACTTTTGTAGCTCTTAAATCGTTAAATCGCTTTGCCGTCACATATTTTTTTTTTGCAAAAATTCTTATCCTTGCATTTAAAAAATGGAATTTTTAATAGCAATTTTTTATTGAGATTTCTTTGGATTTAATGAAAAATCTCCATATATCTTCATAATCATTACGAAATTCGTAGAGATCTCAAATAATAATTGAGAAATCATTGACATGATTGCAAAATCAATTGAAATACATTTATCATTATTTCTGAAGATCTTTCAGAAATTTCAAGATCGATAAAATCACAAAATGCATATTGGCTGGCACGAATATTACATACATTTTACATTCTCCAAATTTCTCGATAATCCTTGAAATATATTGAATTCCCAAAATTTTTCTATACTAAGATTTCTAGAGATTTCTCAATAATTTCCATGATTTTTCAATATTCGAGATTTCTACAGAATTCTTAACAATTATAGAGATTTCTAAATTTTTTAATAATTCCCAAGATTTCTTAGTAATTCTCGATATTTATATAGATTTTTCATTAATTATCAAAAGATTTCGAGAGATGTTTCAATAATTTCCAGAATAAAATCAGAAATGATGATGAATGAGGACGAATGATACTGATTTACATGATAATGATTATTGATAGATAGAAAATTCAAGTTGGTTCACACGATTGTTATATACATATATTTTTTCATTCTACAAATATTTCGATGATTCTTAAAATTTCTAAACATTTCTAAATTCTATCAAGATTTCGAGGGATTTTCCAATAATTTCCACGATTTCTCGATATTTTTCAAGATTTCTATATATTTTCTAATAATTATCACGATTTATGGAGATTTTACAATCATTTCGAGATCAAACAATGCAAATTGGTTGACGTTTGCAATAATTCCGAAGATTTCTCAATAATTTTCGAGATTTCCACAGATTTTCCATTAAATATCAATCATTTCAGAGATTTTTGAATAATTTCCAAGATTTCCTAATAGTTTTTGAGATTCCTAGAGATATCTCATTAATTCTTTAGATTTTGAGAAATGAATCAATAATTGCAAGATCATAAATATCAGAAATAATATGCATGGTTATTATTCACATTTTTCATTTTGTAAATTTGTCGATAATTTAAAAAAAAAAACAAAATCAAGCCATTTCTAAATATTGTCAAATTTCTAGAGATTTTCCACTTATTTCCCTGACTACTCAATAATTTTTTTGAGACATCTACAGATTTCGCAATAATTATCAAGAATTCTGGAAGTTTTTCAATAAATCCAGAGATTTAAAAAATGAATTAAATATGTTTAAGTAAATATGTTTTATTTTTTGCTCTTTTTGATACAGGTAACTTTTTGAACTTACAAATACAGGTAAATAATAATTATCTTTTAATGTTCATGTAGAAAGATCTTCTTGAGTAATTTCGCTATTTTTACCAAGTTATTATTATTATTATCATTAATATCTTACATAGGTGCAAACTAAGTTCTACCTTTAATCGGACAATATGTCGAAAACATAGAATTCATCGTTGCAGTATGAGTTCTGATTCAAATAAGAGTGGATATGTTCTTGTATTCTTGTATAAATTCAAGCGAAAAATCTGATTTTTTTGCTTTCCAAATATATTATAAGTAAAGAAATAAGTCGCATTCGTGAAATCATCAGAAATAGTCATCTTTTAATCAATTGAGATCATTTTTGAAGCATGTCTGCCCGTTGTGTTCGTCTGTCTGTGATAACTTTTTTGTGGACTGAAAAGTCAAAAAGGGGTTATTTTTTTGAATTGAGATTTTTAGAACAAATTTGCTATATATATATATATATATACAGGGTGAGTTCTTTTTGCATTTTTAGCATTATCATCTCAGAAACCATATAACATAGAGATTCGGTTAAATGATAAAAGAGTTGTAATTTTAAGAACTTATATATATATTTTAAATCGTAGTCGTAGATATAACTAGTTATACAGTATGTCCCCGGATTGAGTTTACAAGAGGAAAAACTTTTTTTTCTTTTATTTTACGCTAAAACTGCAAAGGAATAAGATTTTTTGCTTGTCCTGAAACCAGCAAATCTCTAATTAAAACTTAATTATTCTGACTCAGTGGAAAGAAAACTTCATTTTTCTTTTGATTTCGGACTTTCTCTGCTTTTTAAATCCCATCACATTGGCCGTTTTATTTTTTTGACGATGTCTATTTTTTTGACAAATGAGTTTACGCAAGTTAAATAACAAAAATGTTTGTGAAAAACATAATTTTAATAAACAGCAACTCAAAGAAACAGCTTTAAGATAAAAAAGTTATTTTTAACGCTGTTTCTTTGAGTTGCTGTTTATTAAACTTTTGTGTTTCACAAATAGTTTTGTTGTTTAACTTGCGTAAACTCATTTGTCAAAGTGACATCGTCAAAAAAATAAAACGGCCAATGTGATGGGATTTAAAAAGCAGAGAAAGTCCGAAATCAAAAGAAAAATGAACTTTTCTTTCCACTGAGTCACAATAATTAAGTTTTAATTAGAGATTTGCTGGTTTCAGGACAAGCAAAAAATCTTATTCCTTTGAAGTTTTGGCGTAAAAAAAAAGACAAGAAAGTTTGTCCTCTTGTAAACTCAATCCGGGGACATACTGTATATAGATATGAATAGTTATCTGGCGATTTAAGATACCTACAAAGATTTTCATGTTTCCACTTTCTAAAAAAGAGTGAAACTTTATAAACTGGGTTTATATGCATTGCACTAATCTGCCATATGAGAAATTAGGTAAATAGCTAATTCAGCTATTAGCTAAAACTTAGCTATTTTTATGTATTTTATAGTAGCTATATCATAGTAATTCAGAATACCGAGTAGAATTTAGTTACGTAGCTAATGTGTGAGCTCGTTATATGTATATTTTCGAGAGATAACTTAAGTAAGCCACATTTCATCGAAATTTTATAAATGCAAAATTTATTATTATTACGTGAATTATTATCTGATGGTGGAAATATAAATTATTAACTATGGGTAATATTAAAATAATAATGGGTAATGTGTAAGCTCGTTATGTGTATCTTTTTGAGAGATAACTTAAGTAAGCCACTTTTCATTAAAATTTTATAAACGCAAAAATTATTATTATTACACGGCAGAAGAACCCCCGTTGGTCGATAGCCGGTTAGGGATAATATCCCTAACAAATACAGTCACTACTATTATTATTACGTGGATTATTAATTCTCATGGTGGAAATATAAATTATAAACTATCGGTAATATTAAAATAATAAACTCTGAGGTAATATTAAAATAATATAGCCATGTAAATTCTATAACTAAACATCAATTTCGCTGCACTCATGCATAAATCTAATCACTAACTTTAGTTTACAGCTGCATCTAATTGAATTGCGATGCTAGTGCACGATAAAGGTAAATTGCAATCAGGGTGTATCGTTAAGCAGTTGATTATTTAAACTAGTTAAAACTTGTCGTAATAAACTGGGCACTTTTTACTCAACAATCAAGGTATGTTGTACATACAGTTATGTGTTTGGATACAGCTCGAATGACCAAAGAAGTTACACATAAAAACAAAAAAAAGGATTCTTGGCTACGAAAAACTAAGGAATAGTATTATTTATAATTTTTGTTTGTTTGATTTGAAATGTAGATTGCTGCACTCTTTACGATAGACAATTTTTTAGAATACTGGATTGAGATTGTCGGGTAAGGACCAGTTTAAATAAATTTGGTTCGACTTATTATTTTACCTTTGGGCAAAATCGAAGAAACGTTGTTTAAATTGGTCCTTACCAGACAATCTCAAATCAGTATCAATTTTCAAGGTTCCAATTTTTGGTCATCAATTTCTTAGAATATTCTACTGATGCACAATTTCGTGGAATATTCTACAGATAAATCATTGGGATGGCATTAAACAATTTTAATATTGCTCTCGGGGAAAATCGCATCCATGGCTATTGTTATTCTTCTTCGTGTGCCTTATCCATTCTGGATTTTAGTGATCATTATTACTATTTGGACCTTGTCTACTGCTTTTTGGAATAATTGCAGTGAGGTTATTCCACACTACTGGTGCAGATTTTTAAACAACGAAATTCGTCTTCTTACTAACTATTGTTCAGTCGAACAATGACTCCCTGCCTCATAAGATTGTTTATTAATAAAACTAATACTTGTAGAACTATCAAGGCGTTTCATTGTTGTAGGATAGATATTCACAAATTTGAGTAAAGGCCTATCAATTGTTGAGAGAATTTTAGGCACGGAGAATTAAATATGAACCGAGCCTTCTAATAAATTGCCATATATTTAAAATCTCTGCGTTGTTATTTCTTTTCAGCCTTCTGTCGTCCATCTTTGGACATAGCTCCCCAAGTTGCTTCCAATCCTCTCTACTACTTGCTATTTCAGTCCATTTTTTTCCTGCATGTTTCTTAATGTCGTCTGCCCAACGCATTTGTGGCCTTCCTCGTCCTCTCGTATTTTCCCATGGTCTCCAGGGTACAATAACTTTGTTCCATCTTTCATCGATTTGTCTGATGTTGTGACCAGCAAAGTTCCATTTTAGCTTTGTAGCTTCCTGTCTTACATCTTTAACTTTAGTTTTTTCTCGGATCCATACGTTTATTTTCCTATCTGATAGTCGTATGTGGAGCATCTGTCTTTCCATAGCTCTCTGAGCTGCAGCAGTTTTCTCCATATTGGCCTTTGTGAATGTCCATACTTGTGCCCCGTATGTAAAGACAGGAAGTATGCACTGATTAAAAATTCTTGTTTTTAGGTACTGTGGGTACTTCTTGTTTTTTAAGATAAAACTCAGCTTTCCGAAAGCTACCCATGCAAGCCTAACTCTTCTTTTTATTTCGCTGGTTTGATTATCTTTGTTGCGTTTTATTAGTTGTCCCTGGTATATATTCGGTAACTTGTTCAATTGATTTATTTCCTATTTGTACTGTAGCATCTTCCTCTGTATTAGTTAATATCTTTGTTTTCGAATAATTCATTTTAAGACCAATCTTTGAGGCTTGATGTTCTAGCTCTCTTAACATCTTCTGTACTCTACTTTATTGTTTGCAAATAATGCTATGTCGTCCGCGTACCTTAAGTGATTTAGTCGTTGTCCACATATTTTGATGCCACATTCATCCCATTCCAGATAAAAACATCTTCCAATGCTTAACTAAATAATTTTTATGATATAGTGTCTCCTTGTCTTGCGCCTCTTGCAATCATTATTGGTTTAGTTCCTTCATATATTTGTACTGATGTTGTAGCATTTTGATAGATGTTTGACAGTAGGAGAGTGTATCTATAATTGATCCGGCTGTTTATTAGGGAGTTCTTTATTGCCCAATATTCTACGCAATCGAAAGCTTTTTCAAAATCTACATATGCTACGAATAATGGTATTTAGTATTCGTTTACTCTCTCTATTAAGCTCTTCATTGTCAGCAGATGGTCTTGAGTGCTGAATCTCTTCCTGAAGCCTGCTTGTTCTCTAGGTTGGTAATCATCTAATTTTCTGGTAAGTCGGTTTGTCAGTATTTTGCTTAGGAGCTTATACATTATACTTAGGAGGGTTATGGCACGATAGTTTTGTAATTCTCTCTTGTCTCCTTTTTTGAATAGAAGTAATGTAATAGCTTCGTTCCAATTATCTGGAATTTTCTTTTCTGTTAAAATTTGATTTAGGAGAAGGTGCAGACAATCAATAACAGGTTTTCCTCCAATTTTTACCATTACGGCAGTTACTCCATCCTTGCCCGCTGCCTTATTGTTCTTTAATTGTTTCAGTGCCGCTCTTATTTCTGATTTGGATATTTCGGGTTGAAGTTCCGAATTTATGTTTACTATCTTTGATCGATTTTTTACGTTTTCTTTTGGGTCTTTCTTTGATTGGTACAAGTCCGAGTAGTAATTTTAAATTATTCCAATAATTTCTGTTTTAGTATTTGCTTCATTGCCCTTTTGATCTTTGAGTTTATTTATTTCTGATTTGCCCAGTCTAGGTCTTAAACATTTCATGTTTTTGTTATTTTCGATGATGGATTGTACTCTGTCTTATTGTATTCGCATTCTTTCTTCTTTTATAGTTTTCTTAATGGTTCTATTCAGCTCTGTATATTCTATTGATTGTCTCATCCCCTGTTCATTCAGTATTCTTCTATGTTCGATTAGTTTTCTTGTTGGTTCATTAATGTAATTATCTTTTTTGCCCTCTGTTTTTGCTACTTCTTTTGCTATGGTAAGTAGTGTTTTTGTGAGTTCTTTTTCTATTCGGTTTATATCCTTCTCCTGATTTATGTTTTCTGCTATACAAGCTCTTATTTTTTCTATATATAAACTTTTGCGTTGTTGCAGTTTATTCATATCCATTTTTCCATTTCGGGCTTTTATATTTCGTATCGTGCATTCTTAATGTCTACGCTTAATTTTGATCTAACCAGCCTATGGTCGCTGCCGGTGCTGAATCTGTTAAGAACTGTTACATCCTTAACAGCGGATTTGTTAGTAGAGAAAATAAAATCGAATTCATTTTTTGTTGTCGAGTTTGGACTAATCCAGGTCCATTTCCTTTGAGGCCTTTTATTGAAAAATGAAATCATGGCATATAGTTCTCTTTCTTCCATAAAGTTTATTAGCCTAGCACCTCGCTCATTTTGATTTCCGTAGCCGAAGTCTCCCATTTCGGTCTCATCTTTGTCTAGTTTTTTGCCTAGTTTCGTATTGAAAACACCCATGATGATAGTCAGGCGAGTCTTATGTTGATCCATGGCTTTGGTGATATCTTCATAGAAAATTTCCACGTCTTCGTCTTCGTATGTACTTGTTGGGGCATACACCTGGATGATTTTTAGTGTTACTCTTTTTGATTTGATTATGAGGTAGGCCACACGGTTTGATAATCCCTTCAAGGCCTGTATGTTTTTGGACAGCTTCTTATGTACAATGAACCCGACGCCACCGTTGGTATCATTTTTGTTACCTTTCCAATATAGTGTGTTACCTGAGTTTAGTATCATTCGTTGTTCGTCTTTCCGTCTCGTTTCTGCTAACCCTGTTATCCCACTACTTGTTTGTGAGCTCTTCTAACTCGTGGATTTTGTCGTCGTGATTCATTGAACAGATATTATATGTTCCGATTGTCAAGTTAAGTTTACGTTTACGCAGGTGTTTGTTTGGAGTCATAAGCAAATTTTTGCCTCCCCCAGATTCCGTGATTCCGTAATTCCACACCTTAAAGGTGTGGAATTTGAATTTACTCAATTCCTTTGTTTTATAAATCGCCATGATATTTGGGGGGATTTTAGGCGTAAAACACCACGCTGGCCAGACGGGTTGGTGAGTTGGAGTGTTGAAGAAAAGTTTTTAATAAAATAGAGACCCCTAGCCCTCGAATGCTCTAATAGCGTCGGGGTCGGAAACGAGCAAGAGTTGATCAAGAGAGATCTCGTAGGAAAGCTAAAAGATAGAAGGGATCTCACCCAATACATGTTGAAATAAAGTGAGAAACCAGCTAGGGTACCTCGGGATTGCCACCCCCGTATTCACCAGAAGTGAAACCCCGAGTAAGCGTTGTTATTTATGTATTATAATTATCTCGTTATTTTTTTGACCGTAATTAAGATTTTCGTTACCTAAAAATTGCTATGCTCATTGATAGAACTGAAAGGTTATCGAAAAAACCTTCCAATCAAGCATTTTAATATTTTCTTCGTAAGAAACCAGTAGCAATAAAAATAATTATAACTCTCAGTAAGTTCATTAAAACAGTCGTAATCTTTATGGCAGGTACTAAAATTAAAATGCCCGCCAGATAAATATGAAACAGATAAATGAATTAAACTGCACACCAAATAATTTATTTACGCCGCCCCGTCATAATCGCATTTCGATTCGACTTCCTTAACCGCGGAGGCTTGATAAATCGGATTAAATCGCATTTGCATGGGATTATGCAATGATCCATTAACACGGCGTTTTCCCAGATGTCGATCCGCGAGGCCTCATGATTTACAGATTTGCAAAACCAGTTTGTGCAACCTTTACACGAAAACGGCCGTGCATCTCCATGCCATTCATTGTCAGCATTAAAAATAGTGTTTTTATAATTGCACCTTATATGCTCAAGGATGTTTCTTAATGAACCTGCATTTTTCACGACACTATTTCGCTCAGTGCTGTATCGGCGCACGATCAGTAATGTTTAAGCAAAGAAAAAAGGTAATACTGACGGATTGGTTACAAAAAGGTGTATTGTTATTAAGTGTGGTAAACGTGTTTATCTAATTAATGTGAGAGGTTATTGTATCGTGCTATGTATACATTAATATTTTATGGATGATCAATTCGTTATAAACTTGTACGTGCCTCGTTTGTGTTTCAGTAGATATTGATGATGTTGTAAGGTAACGCAATTTTCTCTTTATTTTCCAGTATAAATTATCGAACATGCAGCGTTGCCCGTACATTTACGAGATGAAAGAGCGTCTTCTTGGAGAACAGGTGCCAATGGAAGTGGCCCCAGCCAAGATTCCAGACCCTCCGCCTTTAGCAATGGAACAAATGCATCATTATCAGCAACCAGTGGCCACCGTCGTCAAAGTAGGTTATCCTCCAGCACCAGCTCTTCCTCCTCCATATATAACCGCGCTCGTTTTGTTGGGCTGCACAGCCAGGCTAATTGGATTAAATTGCGGATTCTCATCGCAGCTCGCCTTATTACGTAACAAATATTTATACGGAATTTTATGCCCGCCTGTGTAAACCGGTGTGGGATTCATGTGCTCCCATAAAGGCGCCTGGCCAAATATTAAAACAGATTCCCTCCTGATTCCAGCTGAATCCTGACGGCTATGGCTCACACACATCGCCCACACACAAAAGAAACGACAGGACGCCGTTGATGCCGCGAGATACCGAAAACGACTTCCACTGCGTCCGAAGAAACTCCGCCTTCCCGAAAAATGCAAAGTAAGTCCCACAGATTTCCACATTTGTCGACAAATTTGGACACTGATCCAAATTCTTCGATCATTCAAATGCCAAACTGCAAAAGTAAGTCCCACAGATTTCCACATTTGTCGACAAATTTGGACACTGATCCATATTCTTCGACCATTCAAATGCCAAACTGCAAAAGTAAGTCCCACAGATTTCCACATTATTCGGCAAATTTGGACACCAAATCTTCGATCAACTGCAGCTCGCAGCTTGCAGATTTAATGAGGTGTCAGTGTACTCAATGTTCTATTTATCAAATGAATTGGGTTAAGAAATTTTTGCGGAGAATTAAGTCGACTGTAATTATAATCATTTTGTGCCTCGCTCGGATGAAAGCATCTGAACATAATTAATAGATAATAAATAGCTTCGACACGCACACCTTTTTGTTACTCCAAATTAAACGAATCAACGTGCCGTTACATCCTATCTCCAGTAACGATACCTATGTGATTCATTTGTATGTTTTGTGCTTCGGTTTTGCGGAATCCCATTTAGTTAAATTGAATTGGATATTTTTACCGAGCATGAATAATTGATACTATCTGCTATCTATAACAGCCAATATCTATGGCATCTATGATAGTCTTTAATAATGTAGCCTAATTATGAATGATCAAAAACTTTGTTTCATTTATCGTATAGATTTAGTAAGTAAAAATTAATAAATATTACTACTCCTATTTTTAAATTATATGAGGAAGTGGTTACTTCTTGGTGAAACATTTTGATTAGGTTAATAAAGAAAACACTTGGTAAAGTTTCACAAGTTTTATAGAATTGCTCTACAATTGTTTCGGCATTGCTGCCATTCTCAAGAGAGATAAACGGAATACAAATTCTTATTGTGTAACTTAAATACTAAACGCGCTTAATTAATAATGGTGGTGGGATTGCTTGTTAATTCATTACACTGCTTTCCAGGATGCCGTTAAATATTGGCGTGTTTTCAAAGCACACCTGGTCGTTAACGATGTTCCCCGTAGCTTTCTTGATTTCGAGGATTTCCAATAGATCTAATCTTCTTCATTTGTTCCCCGTAGCTTTCTTGATTTCGAGGATTTCCAATAGATCTAATCTTCTTCCTTTGTTGCTGTTATGGAGCAGCAATAATCCTTCCCTAGGTACATATTGGTTATATTTGATACAATGGTCAGTAATCCCAGTGGACGCTTTATTGTCTAAAACTGTGTTTTGGTGTTCTTTAAGTCTGATGTTCAAGTCATACACAATATGAATTTGTATTCAGTTTATCTCTCTTGAGAATGGCAGCAGTGCCGAAACAATTGTAGAGCAATTCTATAAACTTGTAAAACTTTACCAAGTGTTTTCTTTATTAACCTACTATTTTTTATCGAGATCGTCTTTTATTCTCAATGCACAATTATGTAGTCATCCCTATTCACAGCTTTTCTCAAATCATCGGTTCAAGTTATCAATTGTGGCTAGTAAGTATGATAATCGATCGATATATCAATATACATTAATGATGGACCCACCGATTATAAATAATACATTTTGGTCTATCTATTGAAACAAGTTAATATATTTAGCAATTTATACTTGATAAGTATACAGGGTGTCCATGATAAGGATCAACAGCATGAGGATCTCGGAAACCGTAAAAGTTACAAAGGTAGTTAAATTACAAAAAAGGAGCGGCATTTAGTGGTCAGTAATATTCTGTTGAGAAAACCAGAAATTTCCGTTTACTTCCGGAGATATTTGACAAAATTCGTAATAGTGCTATTTCGTTTTTCTTTTTTTCTGAGTTATTACAATTATGTAATTATCCCTATACCCTGCTTTTCTCAGATCATCGATATATCGATAAGTTATCAATTGTGGCTAATAAGTATGATACTCGATCGATATATCAGTATACGTTAATGATAGACCCACCGATTATAAATAATAAATTGAAACCTATCTACTGAAACAAGTTAATATATTTAGCAATTTACACTTGATAAGTATACAGGGTGTCCAAGATAAGGATCAACAGAATGGGGATCTCGGAAACCGTAAAAGTTACAAAGGTAGTTAAATTACAAAAAAGGAGCGGCATTTAGTGGTCAGTAATATTCTGTTGAGAAAACCAGAAATTTCCGTTTACTTCCGGAGATATTTGACAAAATTCGTAATAGTGCTATTTCGTTTTTCTTTTTTTCTGAGTTATTACAATTATGTAATTATCCCTATACCCTGCTTTTCTCAGATCATCGATATATCGATAAGTTATCAATTGTGGCTAATAAGTATGATACTCGATCGATATATCAGTATACGTTAATGATAGACCCACCGATTATAAATAATAAATTGAAACCTATCTACTGAAACAAGTTAATATATTTAGCAATTTACACTTGATAAGTATACAGGGTGTCCAAGATAAGGATCAACAGAATGGGGATCTCGGAAACCGTAAAAGTTACAAAGGTGGTTAAATTACAAAAAAAGTTACTCAATTTAGTGGTCAGTAATATACTGTAGAGAAAACCAGAAATTTCCGTTTTCTTCCGGAGATATTCGACAAGATCCGATATCTTGCGATTTCGTTTTTATTTTTTCTGAGTTATTTGAAAAGGTATAAGAAAACCAAAGGCACTTTCTTATTGCCACTTTTTTAGCTGTACAAGACAGCGTTTACAAATTGTCGGTACAACGTTTCGTTTCGAAGAAACCATCATCGACTTAATTATTTTATATGGCCCGTAAAAAATGTACACCCTGTATTAGATAGCATTTCCTGTTACGAATTCAACTATTCATATCACAGTATGGTTTCTCATGTTTTTATTCAGAAAAAGGGATGTTAATACATTTCGAACATTTTCTTGCAGGCGTTGAAATGATGACGACTAGAAAAAAAAATATTATCTAATTTTAACCCAGAATAGGTACCAAAATAGTAACTAAAAATAATTTAGCAAGAATAGTTGTTAAAGATTGAAACATAGCTATTTAGAACCACACTTATTATTGTTTTACTGTGGTATGGGAATTGTTCTGTTCATTTAATGACGATGAAGAAAACAATAATTACCTAATTTTAACCCAGAATAATTTGCCAATATGAGTAACTTAACACATTTTAGCAAGAATAGTTGTTAAACATTGTAACATTATAGTTATTCAGAACCACTTTTATTATTTTTTTCTGTGGTGTTATGATAATTGTTCTGTTCATTTCATTATCTTAAAATCTTAAAATTAGGTGATAAATTTTGTCTACTTAGCAAAAATAAATAAAAAAATATTGCAAGAATAGTTGTTAAAGAGCTATTATAGCTATTTAGAACCACACTTATTAGTTTTTTACTATGGTATTGGAATTGTTGTGTACATTTAATGACGACAAAGACAACAATTATTACCTAATTTTAACCCAGAATAGGTACAAATATAGTAACTAAAGACAATTTAGCAAGAATAGTTGTTAAACATTGAATCATTGAAACGTTCTAAATATTCAATATTTTTGCTGTACGTCAAGCTTTTAGGTCTTTGCTAATTTCCGATCTTTTTAAAGTTAAGGATACATTATCTGCCGGATATTCATCCATAATGAGGCTAAACACTTCTTTACGTTTATCAAATTTAATAGATAACTACCAATGCATTTAAAAAATCATAATCAAATTATTTTAATAACATTATTTTAATACATTAATAATATTAACTTTATTCAATCTATTATAACATAAATGTTTTACATAATGCATCCTTTACAAGTAAATTAAATTCGATAATATGTTCTAAATTTTCAATATTTTTACTGCACGTGAAGCTTTTATTAGGTCTTCGCTAATTTTGGATCTTTTTAAAGTTTAGGATGAATTATCTGCCGGATATTCATCCATAATGAGGCTTAGAACTTCTTTACTTTTATCAAATTTAATAGAAAACTACCAATGCATTTAAAAATTGACGATCTAATTATTTTAATAACATTATTTTAATACATTAATAATATTAACTTTATTCAATCTATTAAAACATAAGTGTTTTACACAATGCTTCGTTTACAAGTAAATTAAATTAGATCAAACGTTCTAAATTTTCAATATTTTTGCTGCACGTGAAGCTTTTAGGTCTTTGCTAATTTTCGATCTTTTTAAAGTTTTTGATAAATTATCTGCCGGATATTCATTCATAATGAGGCTAATAACTTGTTTACTTTTATCAAATTTAATAGAAAACTACGAATACATTTAAAAAATCATGATCAAATTATTTTATTACCACTATTTTAATACATTAATAATATTAACTTTATTCAATCTGTTATAACATAAGTGTTTTACATAATTCGTCCTTTACAAGTAAATAAAATTCGATAATACGTTCTAAATTTTTAAAAATTTTGCGCACGTCAAGCTTATAGGTCTTTGGTAATTTCCGATTTTTTTAAAGTTTTGGATACATTATCTGCCAGATTTGGATTCATAATTTTGCTAAAAACTGCTTCTCTTTTATCAAATTTAATAGAAAACTACCAATGCATTAAAAAATATTTAATGAAATTATTTTTTTAACATTATTTTGATACATTCATAATATTAACATTATTCAATCTATTAGAACATTTGAAAATACTGAAACACAAATGGAGCAATATTATAAAATGTATTAAAACTCCTGAAACTTCATGAATCACAATGAAACAAAAGAATATTATAAAATCCATTAAAACTCCCTTAACTTCACAAAACTATTTATTGAAGTTTCAAGAAAATACTAGAAAATACCAAGAAATGCGAATGTGGATGATGCGAAATTTATAATTGTAAAATGTGTTTCTACATGAAAAAAATGTAAATAGATTTAATTTTTTTAAATTCCAAATAATATTAGGTATACTGATTTTTTTACAAAACATTGTCAGGGCATCTGAAATTTTCACATTTCTTTTTTTTTTTAATGGAATTTAACATATTTGCCATGGACAACTTAGATCTAATGATATGTATGGATATAATAAGAGTGATGATATAATATTGGACGAAAAATATTTAGAAAATTTTATGAAATTTATTGAAAAAACTCACAATCTATTTCAAACATTGTATAGACATTATTATGGAATGGAAATAATATAGTAGAGAAATTATAACATTATACAATGTATACAAATCTTTGAAAATATTAAAATATAAATGGAAAAATATTATAAATTCTACTAAAACAACATTATAAAATCCATTAAAACTCCCTAAACTTCTTAAAAATGTTGATTGAAGTTTCAAGAAAATGCTAGAAAATTTCCTGTTTATTGAATAAACATGAAAAAATCCACTAAGGGCCGGTTCCATAATATCACAGAAAAGTTTCCTTTATATTAAGCTTGCTTAATAGAAAGGTCGACTTTAAAGTCTGCTTCTGTTCCATATGATAAGTCACTTCTTCGTAAAGTGACGTTTAAAAAGCTATTATGGAACACGTTACAGTACTTAAAGGCGCCTTTTCGATTTAAAGGAAACTTTAACACCATTATGGAACCGGCCGTAAATCTTGAAATTGCGAGGAATAATATTATAAACAAAAAAAATTAGGAGTTGAAAATATCTACCTTCAACATAAACAATAACATAAACAATATAATGAAATCCATTGAAACTCCCTAAACTCCCTAAACTTTATAAAAGTATTGATTGAAGTTTCAAGACAAAAATTTGAAAAAATTCTACAAAATTACTACAAAATTCCCAAAGAAAAACAGTATTCATAATTTTATATAAAATAGATAATTTTTCTAAATTCCTTAAATATTCAATCTACGTTCTAAGTTATATATACTTATAACTATACCTTTCCAAGTTAAAATTGAGACCAATCAAGTTCAAATTGAGACCAATCAATTGCAAATTGAGGCCAATCAAGTTCAAATTTATACCAATCAATTTCAAATTGAGACCAATCAATTTCAAATTGAGACCAATCAATTTCAAATTGAGACTAAACAAAATCAAGTTGACACTAAACAATATCAAGTTGAGAGTAAGCAAATCAAGTTTATCATTACAACTTGATATTGTTTAGTGTCAACTTGATTTTGTTTATTCTCAATTTTGAAATTGATAGGTCTCAATTTGAAATTGATTGGTATCAATTTGAAATTGATTGGTCTCAATTTGAACTTGATTAGTCTCAATTTGAACTTGAAAAGGTATAGTTGTAATATTTGTTCACAGCATGCAATTTGTGGTTATTCGATTTTTTTTTCGAATTTATTTATATTGTTATATATTTTTTTGATTAATTTATTAGCAGATTTGTGAAACATTACGAAAGTGTCAGCTATAATTACAAAAAAACAACTGTATATTTGTAATCCAATTCTTTATATTCTGCAACCTTATAAATAGCATAATAATAATCTTATAAATAAATTATTAAAAAATGCATATAACTAAATTTAAATGCAAAAGCTAGATGAATAAAAAGTTCAAATAATAACCTTATAATTAAACAATTATAACATGCATGTAACTAAATGCAAAAGCTAAATGCAAAAAATTGTTAACCCATTTTGTGCACACTGATAACATTATAAACAGTGCAATGAAAAATCCATATAACTAAATCGACGTGGTAGTAAAAATGAAGTCTTCCTGGCAGATACCCCGAAGTTCGTTCTTTATGCGCCAAGTATGGGCGATTTAAGTTTTGATAGTTTTATAGTACTTTGCGAGTTTTATCTTTACATAACGAGATGTGTTCAAGTTATCAGTGATAAGTTATTTGACAGAAGTTACTCGTACTAACTTTATAATTATGAAATTCACATTGAATTCAGTATTAATAATATGTCACTGTCACTGTTTATTTCCAATATTTGATAATTTACTAACCTCTGGGAGTTTGGGTTGACATTTACCTAACCCTTATCAACCTCTGCAATATATTTCGATGCATGATTAATTCTGTAGGTGAAAATTTTGCAGTTATATATTATTTAAGCTCAGTAAATGTTATATTGAAATTATACAGGGTGTTCCAGAAGCGTGGATTAAATTAGGTTTTTTGTTAAATTTAGCTTATAGATTAGCTTAGATTAATTAACACTGTGGAAGATATTTTAAGGTGGAGCAATAAAAATGGTTCGGTTTAATTTATGTTGGAAAAGTAACAATACTTTTAAAATCTCATGAACGAACAACTACTTGATAGGTGTAGTAAGGTGTATTAATACACCTAATAATATACCGTGCGTTCAACAATTATTTTGATAAAAAAAAACCCTGTGGAAGATATTTTAAGGTGGAACTTAGCAATAAAAATGGTTCGGTTTAATTTATGTTGGAAAAGTAACAATACTTCTAAAATCTGATAAAATAACAACTACTAGATGTTAAGTAAGGTGTATTAATACACCTAATAATATACCGTGCGATCAACAATTATTTAGATAAAAGAAACCCTGTGGAAGATATTTTAAGGTGGAACATAGCAATAAAAATGGTTCGGTTTAATTTATGTTGGAAAAGTAACAATACTTTTAAAATCTCATAAAAGAACAACTACTAGATGATAAGTAAGGTGTTTTCATACACTTAGTAATATACCGTGCGATCAACAATTATTTAGATAAAAGAAACCCCGTGGAAGATATTTTAAGGTGGTACTTAGCAATAAAAATGGTTCGGTTTAATTTATGTTGGAAAAGTAGCAATACTTCTAAAATCTGATAAAATAACAACTTGTGGATGATAAGTAAGGTGTATTAATATACGTAGTAATATACCGTGCTATCAACAATTATTTAGATAAAAGAATCCCTTGTGATGTTGGAAGGATGTCTTCTACTACAAAACGTCTGTTAAAATCTGGTGGCAGCAATTAATGATAGGCTTGTATATTGTAGGGATGCATATGCAAGTCCTTCTTCAAAATTGTTAGGCGGGTTTCATAACACTGATACAGTCACAGTCGCCCCTTATATAAATAATTGTTGATCGCACGGTATAATTAATAATTAATATAAGGTAGGTTGCTGCGATAAGAAAAAAAGCAATAATTATGAAATGCATTAATTAAATTAATTCATAATTCTATTGTAAATACTAAATATATGACATGCAACAATAAATGGAAATTCATCTGCATAGCATTTTGTATTTGGACTACAAAAATCGCGAAGAATTAGTACCCATTTTTTTATTATAAACATTTATTTTATGGATATATGTAATTTAATGTTCCTCAAAGAATATTAATATAGCCAAAATACAATTAATTAAGTATAATACGGTTTTCGCCATTATCACAAATACATTTATTATATAAATTAGATTATGAGCGGGAAGCTATTAGGAGATATACAATTTGTATATTATATTTAATGGCAAACATTTACAAGCTGCAATCACCACATCAGAATATAAGTATATTAATGTATCTATTCTTCGACTGACAGCCAACGCTACTTAAATTATTTATATACCTTTAATCACAGTTTATTTCCCCATTGCCTGAACGGAAATCAATTGATTTCTTAACCACAACACCCACCATAAGTAACATGTTATTTATTGAGACGTCTGTATATGCAGTATCTCATAGCAAGAAAGTTTATTTCAACGGCAGAAGCTAGACATTATTTATTCAGTCCCGGTCACAGTTTGTACTTCCATTAAAGGTGAGACAACGTCTTTCAATGAACTAATTTTTTATAGGCGAACGGCCTCGACTATCGAAGCGTAAATGATATAAACGTATTCATTGTGACTGCCATAAAATCATCAATCACTCCAAGCCTGGCATTGTGTTGCCCTTTAATGTGGCTTGTCTGCACGTCCCAGGTCTCGATATTAAACCGTATTAACGGTGAACCATTTGGTTACGTTATGCCTAAAAATATACGCGTGTTGCTAAAAATCATGTTCACCTCGCCTGTGAGAGGCATATCAAATGAGGTGGAAAAGTGGGCACGATGGCCTGCAGTGCAACTTGCACTTTTCTACGCTTAAAAAGCGTGAAGTACGCACGTTTATGGAGACGTGGAAACCCGAGATAAGTGCCAAATAATTAACAGATTAAAGGTGCCTGAAGTGGAAATTTAGTTTTAAAGTAATGCGATAATTGCAGCAAAAAATGCGGCACTTGCATGATTAAATAAACCTTCACCCGAATACGTTAAAATAATATATGTGTTTAGTGAAAGTTAGCACTTCAAAGATAATTACTGGATTCCAGCTTGGGATGCCAGAATTTAAAACGTACTATTACATATAACTTTTATAAAAAACTAAACCTGTGGAAGACCACTTTTCATTTCGTATACTTTAAAATCTTCTTAGGAATCTTCCTATTTTTAGCTTCACTTCCTATTTCAGCTTGCCTTGTAACTCTTACATTCATTATTTAATTCCAGCTGTTTCTATTAATTAGGTGGTAGTCTATTATCGATCTTTTGTTTCTGCTTGTCTGTTCCCTTGTGTATGTTTTTGTGTTTGAATTTTGTATTTGTTACCATCTTTATTAATATTTGGAATTTATTAAATCGGTATAAAGTTTACACATTTTATTTTGATCGGTTTTTGGCAAATAAAACCTGTATAATTATTCTTGAAAATTATTCAATTATTGGTGCTCCTAAAACTAGTAATAAAATTGTTCAAAAATCGGCGAACCTATCGGATTCGAACCCGTGGTCTTTGATAGAGAGGTAAGTGATATTTCAGCCACCTTCAGTTGAAAGCATTGTTGGCGTAATGGTTTCCAAATTTTGACTTAAGGTACGTTCTCACGAATAAAATTTAATTGATCGATTGTCGTTGATCAACAAAAGTTTCATTAGTTTAAAGTTGATCTATTGAAACAAAGGTTCTCACTATAGTTTTTATTCTTCAACTTTTGTTGATCAACTACAATCGATCAATTAAATTTGATTCGTGAGAACGTGCCTTAAGTCAAAATTTAAAAACTATCACGCCATCTACCATTCTACTCGATCAATTTAACTTTATTTTCTATTATCTAATTCATTAATTAGTATTAAGTGTTATTAGAATTTATGTATAATTATGTAATTGTTTCCATAAGTGTGAAACTTCGTGAACAAAATCAGTTAATGGCAACGTTGATCGTTGATCAACAAAAGTTTCATTAGTTTAAAGTTGATCTATTGAAACAAAGGTTCTCACTATAGTTTTTATTCTTCAACTTTTGTTGATCAACTACAATCGATCAATTAAATTTGATTCGTGAGAATGTGCCTCAAGTCAAAATATGAAAACCATCACGCCATCTACCATCCTACTCGATCAATTAAACTCTATTATCTATTATCTAATTCATTAATTAGTATTAAGTGTTATTAGAATTTATGTATAATTATGTAATTGTTTCCATAAGTGTGAAACTTCGTGAAGAAATTGAGTTAATGGCAACGTTGATCGTTGATCAACAAAAGTTTCATTAGTTTAAAGTTGATCTATTGAAACAAAGGTTCTCACTATAGTTTTTATTCTTCAACTTTTGTTGATCAACTACAATCGATCAATTAAATTTGATTCGTGAGAACGTGCCTTGAGTCAAAATGTGAAAACTATCCTATTCGATCAATTAAACTTGATGCGTGAGAATGAGCCTTGAAGGATCTGTTTTGAGATCAAATACTTCCATTCTTCCATTACAAAAAAAACCTGGCAAGCTTTATATAATTGTTTATGGTCCATACATTCTTTGTTTCATACATTTTTTTATGGTTCGTACATTTTTGTATGGTTCATATAATTTTTTATGGTCCATACATTTTTGTTAGGGTTCTTACATACAAAATTTTATGATTCATTCAATTTTAATATTGTATCTGAAACAAAATCTAGAGTTTATAGGATTTTGCTTGAAATTGTATATCTTTTAATGTTTTTACATTTGTAAAATATATATTTTTTTTGTTATTCAACACTTTTTGGCTATGACGTTATATATACTTATTTTAATGGATATTTAACAAATATTTATAGTTTTTCAATGTCTCAGTTTTATATCCATTCTGTCCACATATTCTTAGATTTGGCAGATACGATATTGTATCGGAAACAAAATCAAGAGTTGATAGGATTAAGATTAAAAATATTTTTTTTAATGTTTCTAACATTATTTTGTAAAATAATGTGTAAACACTCTTTGACAATTACGTCATAGATGCTCATTTTAAAGGATATTTAACAAACATTAATAGTTTTTCAATGTGTCAGTTTTATAACCATTATTTCCACGATTCTTAGATTTGGCAAGTAGTAATTTTACCCAATATTATCTAATGAATTAATTAGTATTAAGTGTTATTACAATTTATGTATATGTAATTATGTAATTGTTTCCATATGTGTGAAACTTCGTGAACAAAATCAGTTAATGGCAGTGATGTTGTCTCGATATAGAATCGAGAAAAGAAAGATGATCATCTTTACTGTACTGTACATTTACTCGCACTTGGGATAATAACAGCTCAGCTAGAGGAGCAACTCGACCCAGACGCCACACACCCTCGCTGTGGAATTACATGAGGGGGTAGAGGGTGCATATATTACTGCATTTTTATTACCCGCTATTATGTTCCGGAATTTATTTTGATATGTTTCATGTTCAACGCAGATTATGTATAATATAATATAATTTAGAATTTCACGCATGAAATATTCCAGCAAGCAGAATTTCTCGAACATAAAATGGGGAATTTATCTCAAGCTTGCAGAAACGAGTTAACATTCTATAATTGATTACTGAATACTATTTCCCACTTCCCGAATTAATAAAAACAGGAATAAGCTAGTACAAGTAAACACAACTTTTAGTTATCCTAAGAGTCAGTGCTGCCACACATAGATTTACAAGTAAACAAACCTTTTAATTAACCTGAGAGTAAATTTACTTAGATTTTGCATTGCGCTAAAAAAATCTATGAAAATGTACTAAATCCAGGTTTTTCCAACCGCTGATAAAGTTGCGAATAGTTAACTGATTGTTTATGGTAATTATTTACCAGAAATGCAGGCAGTTTGCCAGATATTTCAAGGAAGAAAAATGGGCATCAATTAAATTCCTTAATAATTAAATTAGAAATTTATGCAAATTTCTCTAATATTCCTGAGCTAGTGTTTTAAAATATTTATTATTACATACAACTTTATAAAACTAAAATACCTGTTGCCATTTTAATCCCCACGACAGTACTGATACTACTTGATAGCAGAATATTTGGTTTATCTACACATAATATTATTAATTATTAGGCCTAATTTAATTATAATTTTATTAGGTTGAGATTGGTTAGGGTTAGTTGTGTAAACAATTTTGTATCAACACCAATAAATTACTATTACTATTACTAATAGGCTTTAAATTATTTTAGAATTATTGAGAAATTTGTAAACTTCGTAAATTGTAAAATAAAAAACGAAACAGCTTTTTCACAAAAACATTTATTTACTAAATGCACATATCGGCCGCAATGTAGCCATATTCAGTAGCAATTCAGCAATATACTGCATTTAGTGTAGTTTTAAGAAACAAATGAAAGGCGACTTATTTCGTATCACCTAATCAGATTTGTGTGGACCAGAATACTCTAAGCACATGTTTTTTTGCGAAAAAGGTGTTCTGTATTTTATTTTCTTCAATACAATGTAAAATTGTTGTACAATTTTGTTTTTATTCTTATCGTATTAATGTAATAAATCAGATGGTTTAGAGCTAGAATTAATTAATTGCAAATTTTGAAAAGGGCTTATCTCCGAAAGTTAATATTTTTCAGAAGACACACTGAACAACTGAATTTCTGTTGAACCATTTGAATTATTTTAGCAGTTTTTCTTCTAATATTACTTCTGTTACAAGCTCCACCTCATCGTTTTTAAATATTTGTTTTAAAAGTTCTCCGAATTTTTGGAAACGTAATAAATTTAAATCAAAAATAAATTACAAGATAAAATGATATTTTTTATAATTACTGAGGATTGGAGTTTTACACACAAACCACAAAAATATGTTGTTGCAAATGATCTCCATCTTTAGCAATTCACTCTTTCTCGATGAATCTTTCTAATCTGGAATTTTTCAGATCTGGAAATTTCACGTGATTCTTTAAAATTTGTTTCCATTTTAGTCCCGGCAGATATACACTATTTGATAACAGGATTTATTATTATTTTAGAATTATTGAGAAAAAGTATAAAATTTAAATATTTGTTTTAAAAGTTCTCCAAATATTTTGAACTGTAATAAATGTTTAACCAGTTTTTAATAAAATTTTCCCTTGTAGAATTTTCTATGATTGTAATTAATTTTTAAGAAATTTGTGATAAAATTTTCTACTGTAAGATATTATGTAGAAAATTTCCAATTTGCCATTAAACTTTTCCAAGTTTCGTAGAATTTTGAGAATCATGAATCTGAACACTTTTGTAGAACAACACACACACGATATGTCATGGAATATAATTCATTCTCATTAGACACAGAATACATTATACATCATAGAATACATTTATTTCGGTTCGTACGTTTCGTTTCTTCTTCGAGAATTTTGGTATTTTTTATATAATTTTTGTACAATTTTGTTTTTATTCAAGTCGTATTACTGTAATAAATCAGATGGTTGAGCTAGAATTAATGAATTGCAAATTTTGAAAACGGCTTATCTCCGAAAATTCTTATTTTTCAGTGTGTCTCTGAACAACTGAATTTCTGTTGAACCATTTGAATTATTTGAGCAGTTTTTTTTCTCTAAAACTACTCCTTCACTACAATGAAAACAAAATATAAGGATTTCTTGCTCACAAGATATCGGTCTATATGTGTACATGAAAAAAAGCGAAAGGGTTTGAATTCTCTCCGAGATGTGAGTTTTTAATAAATATGTACATTTTAATAAACCATTTTTAACAAATTTTTAATGAAATTTTCCCTAAATCTACTGTAAGATTTTATATAGAAAATTACCAATTTGCCATAAAACTTTTCCAAGTTTCGTAGAATTTTTACAATCATGAATCTGAAGACTTAATGAAATTTTGCAGAACAGCACACACGATATGTCACGAAATAAAAAGTATTTCGTTTCGTATGTTTCGTTTCAGTTCTTTGAGATTTTAGGGATTTTTCATAACATTTTTGTACAAGTTTGTTTTTAATAATGTCGATCACATGATCAAGACCTAGAATAAATGAATTGCAAATTTGGAAAAGGGTTCATCTCTAAAATTATTATTTTTTAGGAGACAAAAAAAACTGAATTTGTGTTGAACCTTTTGAATTATTTGAGCAGTTTTTTCTTCTAAAACTACTCCTTCACTACAATTAAAACCAAATCTAAGAATTTCTTACTCATAAAATATCGGTCTATGTGTGTACATAAAAAAAAGCGAAAAGGTCCAATTTGAATCCTCTCCTAGTTACTACTAGTTTTTAATAAATTTGTACATTTTAATAACCCATTTTTAAGAAATATTTGATGAAATTTTCCTAAATCTACTGTCATATTTTATATAGAAAATTACCAATTTGCCACAAAACTTTTCCAAGTTTCGTAGAATTTTGAGAATAATGAATCTGAACACTTGAAGAAATTTTGCAGAACAGCACACATAATATGTCAGAAATATTTGTTTGTTTCGTACGTTTTGATTCAGTTCTTTTAAATTTAAGGGATTTTTCATAAAAATTTTGTACAAGTAAGTTTTTAATAATGTCGATCACATGATCAAGACCTAGAATAAATGAATTGCAAATTTTGAAAAGGGAGGCTGAATATGTGCTCATTGCAATCGGGAGAGTCCAATTAGTCTAGGCATCAGCCTCTAAGATCATTATCTCTGAAATTATTATTTTTCAGGAGACAAAAAACTGAATTTATGTTGAACCATTTGAATTATTTGAGCAGTTTTCTTTGCTAAAAGAACTCAAATCTTTCTAAAAGTACTTTTTCACTATAATGAAAACCATATATCAGGATTTCTCACTCATAAAATATTGTTCTATATGTGTTAATACACATGTAAAAAATAACAAAAAGTCCAATTATAATCCTCCCCAAAATAAGCCCTTTTCGTAATTTGCAATTCAATTCGTTTCAGTAATTCAATTCAATTCTACTACTAGTTTTTAATAAATATGTACATTTTGATAATTGGATGTAAATTTATTAAAATTGTAATCAAATTATTCGATATTAGATATAATTCTTGTAGGACTCTCCTTTAGGAGATTATGAGAACTTGTTCAACAACTCGTCTAATATCATAGTAGTAGTTCGTAATAACGTGTTCATAATCAAAACTGATTTAATGACTGACATGATTGTTTTGAATTTATGCTAATATTGTTTTTATTTAAGTACTTTAACGTTTTATCGAAATTCTTAGTCTTTTTTAATTTTTATTAGTATTTTGGATAATTCTATAACGACAAATATTCTAGCAAAGATAATTGATGTTATTATCTAATATTATCTAATAATATCATTAATATGGCATCAAATGTTGAATATATTTTATAAATTTATAAAAAATATAATTTTTTATGACCCGTTTTAATTATTAATATAGGGTCTTATAGAAAACATTAAAACATAGATAAAAATAATTGCATTTATTAAGACAATGTTTAAGACAATTAAAAAAAATGCATTATTTTTCCAAATTCATAGAAAATAATTGCATAGTCAAAGAATCAATTAAAAAAATTGCATTATTTATCGAAATTCAAAGAACACTTCAAATTTTAATAAGTATGTTAAATATGTTACTGTATTAATTGAGATCTTAGTAAAAATAATTCAAATGTGTCAGTAATCATCGAAACTTTACTAAAAATAATTGAATATTCACAGAAATAATTAATAATATCGACATTATTTATTGAATTTGACAGAATACTTGACATTTTGGGGAAAATGTCAGAATATTGATATTTTAAATTTATTTATCGAACATTTATTCATAGAATATTTCAAATTTTGATAAAAATTGTTAAATATGTTACTGTGTTAATTGAGCTCTTAGTAAAAATTATTCAAATTTGACAGTAATCATCGAAACTTTAATAAAAATAATTGAATATTCACAGAAATGATTGATAAAATTGATATTATTTAATAAATATGACAGAATATTTGAAATTTTGGGGAAAATGTCAAATATTGATATTTTAATTTTATTTGTCGAAATTCATAGAACACTTAAAATTTTAATAAAAATTGTTAAATATGTTACTGTAATAATTCAGAGATCTTCTTAAAAATAATTCAAATTTGATAGTAATAATCAAAACTTTAATAAAAATATTTGAATATTCACAGAAATAATTGATAAAATTTACCTTATTTCACAGAATACTTGAAATTTTGGGGAAAATATTGATATTGTAATAAAAATATTTAAAACTTTAGTATACATGATTGATATTTTAACAGATGTATTAAAACAGTAGTATTTTCGAAAAGTTCATTATATTTCTTTCATCTTATCGCAAATAATAAGCAATTGCTAAAAAAATCTCAAAGCTCTCATATTCTAATATGTAATTCTCGTATTAATAAAATTATCATATTTGGAGTTAAAATGACCAATTTTGTATGTAGTTAATATCAAACCTATACTGAAGATTGAGATTATGTCTAAGTCACTAGACCTTGAGAAATTTTTTCAATGGTAAAAGTATTTCAAATACTTGAAATCAGTTAAGAAACTCAGTTGAAGACTTGAAATTATAAACTTAAAAACAAACCTTTTTTACTTGAAATTTTGACAGAAATCATTGAAAATTTGACAATAATTATTGAAACATTGATAAAAATAATTAAATTTTCATAGAAACAATGTATAAAATTGACATTATTCATAGAAGTATTATAAAACACCTGAATGTTCGATGATAATAAAAAAAATACAGAATCAATTGACATCTTGATACAAATATTTTCAATTGTATTGCAATTGATTGAAAAAGAATATTTTACGAATTTATAAAAAATATTCTTTTTTATGTCCCTTTTTTATCATTAATATAGGGTCTTATGAACATCCTTTAAAATCAAACTCAATCCTGCAGTCCACCATGAGGGTTGGTAAATATTAAAGAAATCAATACGAGATATCCATGCTAGGGAATTTGTGATCAAATATTTGATGAATCCTAGCGATTTATGTACATCGGTTTTGTTTGCTTGAACGTTTAATATAGTTGGGAATAATATGCTTTGACTTGGGGTGAAAAATATTGCGTACAAACCCGGCAAGGGCAGTTTTCATTAATATTTTAAGTTCACGTTGCGTTTGTAGGAACGGTTGGTACATTTGTACGCTATTGCACATGTATTAATAAGATTTTATTTAATACTCCTGAGAGGGGTTGTTCCTGCTCGCTGAGAGCTTTTGGAGGGGCGACGAGATCAATACGCTCTGTACCCCGTTTCTATGTTTTCCGAATTGATACAGCACGCGAACTATCAGCATCACATAATGCTATAACTGTAATAGTCCGGTGAAGTTAAGTTTTGGGTGTTGTGCCATGCAGATTGGAGCAGGCAAGCTTTGAAAGCTCTGTAAAGTATAAACGCCATTGTGCTCGTGTGCATTATGCAATATGTCGCTTCTAATTACGTTAATCGTTTGATGATTTCCCCGTATTTATAAACAAATTTGGTGTGGATTTTATGAGAGGTCATAAGAGGTCACTGGGTCGAATCCCGGGACAGCTCTTGTTTAGCCAATAGCGAATGTACGAAAACGTCACGTGGTATCCTGCAGCATCCCTTCTCTTCGCGTTCGCTCCTGCGAGCTTTCAACCCCATTGTACCTCCGAGTTAAAGCGCTTTGCTCATACACACGCAGAAAAGCTCGTACAAGTGCGTGAAGGTGTAATTCTACACTTCCCTGGCGAAAAATGTGACTCGCAATTCGAGCAATCGACACCGGTAACATGTAAAATCCACGGTTTTCAACGTAAAAAGTAACAAATAAATTCAAGTTCGCATCCGGCCTAAAAAGCATCGATCACTTTGTGGAGTTCGTCGTAAAATGTGATTGTTCCAACGAAATATGAAAAATTGTTGATTGTGCGTATGTTTTAATAAAATAATTATTGTTGATATCAATTCTTTAAACAAAATGGTGGGCACTGGTGAAGTCAAGGTCGCCACAGTCGAGGTGGAGTCCATAGACAACATGGCGACACTTCCGGTATCCAGAGCCCAAGGCGGAAACGATTCGGACAAAAATAACTCGAATAAAGAGATGGTTATCAAAAAAGTGCAGCAGAAGCCCGACAAAAGGTGCGAACAATAAAATAAAAAACTACCTTCACCACTAAATCTATACATTAATAAACGATGGTACACCCACTAAAACGACTGACATTTGCGCCTACAGCTAATCATATGTACACACACACTGCAATGTAGACATTTCAATAAATCATTTCCTCGAACACAATCAAGCCTGGGATTACAATGTGGTAATTCATCCCAATAAAAACGCAACTTTGTAATAGTTTTCACAGTACATTAACCCCACTCCCCATTTGCCATCCGATTAAATAAATCGAAATTTGCA
Organism: Othius punctulatus; assembly: GCA_951805005.1. NCBI lineage: Eukaryota > Metazoa > Arthropoda > Insecta > Coleoptera > Staphylinidae > Othius > Othius punctulatus. Next base: position 65,303,331 of record OX638142.1, read on the forward strand.
CACGACGGTGCATACAAAGAAAAATGCAATCATTTGGAGCCTATCCCAATTCACGAGATCCTTTCAGCCATGTTGCGCCTGAAGCTCCAAGGCGAGGCTGTAAGCTCAAAAATGGCCACTGTTGCTTCCCCCATTACGACGTCATACAAGATTCATACGCTTTAAGGGCAACAAACTGCAGTTTCAAGACGAGAACTTGTATTTTGCAGCAACGTGGCTCGAAAAGTTTAATTGGAAGCCTCCCTGCGCCCGTTTTGGGACGTCGTAAACCTGGTTATTGCCCTCATCTCGTTAAATTTCAGGAGATTAATGTGGGTGGCATATTTGGTAATTGCGCATGAATATTGAAAACAAAGGCACCGAAAACTGCCGGCCTTTTCACCTGACGTGTGTTAAGTATTTACGGGTGTAATTAATGTAATTTAATTGAGTTATCACAATGTAATTCCCCACGAGTAGCTTATACATGTTTAAAACCGATTTAGTAACCGAAACAGGCATACATTTTACTAGTATATTTAAGACAGGCATGAAACTATTTGCATGTAGATTTGATTGCATTCGGGGGTTATAAAAGTATTCATTGATTATTAAAATTTACAGCATTCACCAGCAAAATATAAACAAAATACTGCACATATATTTCAGATGCTATTAGGTAGCCAAACAGCATACTTAGCAAATTGGTAATACCAACTTATTGGAGGAGAAGATATTGATTAATTGAAACGGTTCGCATAGTACCATTCTTAAGAAATTCTAAAATTATATTGCATACCCTAAATCTATTACCACTTATATTATCCGTAAATTGCAATAATCAATGATTTCCAAATCTTGCACATAATGGGCGGCTCCAGGTTTAAATTTCCCGCCCATTTTCGTTTAACATTACATCCTACATTTTATCATTTTCAAGTTGAGCACATCATTGATTAATTGAAAATAATTTGAAACAGGCAAATTAAGGATCATACAAATAAAAGTGGCTTCAAAACTGTAAATTGTATTTTGTACCCTTTACAAATTATTATAACAATAATAATACACATTTAATTGTGTTATGAATAATAATTCTCATATTCTCTCTAATATTTGTGTGTTATAATTGTTATAATAATTTGTAAATGGTACAATATACAATTTCAGAACAATGTTCTAACTCTTATTTAAAGATTATTTCATAAGCTCCAAATATATGGTACAATATACAATTTCAGAACGATGTTCTAACTCTTATTTAAAGATTGTTTCATAAGCTCCAAATATTTGGAGCTTATAAAACAATCGTTAAATAAGAGTCAGAACATCATTCTGAAATTGTTTATTGTACCCTTTACAAATTATTATAACAATAATAACACCCAAATATTTGGAGCTTATGAAACAATCTTTAAATGAGAGTCGGAACAACGTTTTCATAAACAACATTTATTTTAACTAAGGTTTTTATACAGTACAGTACAGCACAGTTTTTATGCTGAAGATGGTTGATAGTTAAAATTAATATTTTTTGAGAAAAAAAGTATATTCACTCTTATTTATTGATCATATTACCTAATTGATAAGTGGTAATTGGCATTACTGGAGCCTTGAATATTGCATTTTCGTTTTAACTACAGCAATCTGAACGAGAAGCGGTAAGAAAGATTCAAATATTGGTTTGAATCGGTTCAAAATTATATGTAAAACATGGATGGATCTAAATATTTACTGGCCACAGAAAATATTTAGTTCGTCAATAGTTATATAAATTTAATTTAATATCTTTTGAAATATTTGCTGTAAATCCTTAGGACCTACAGCAATCTGAACGCGAATCAGTAAGAAAGATTCAAATATTGGTTTGAATCGGTTCAAAATTATATGTATAACATGGATGGATCTAAATATATACTGGGCACAGAAAATATTCTGTTCGTCCATAGTTAATATAAATCTAATTTAATATATTTTGAAATATTTGCTCTAAATCCTTAGGTCAACGTGCAGTACCAGTCCTACAGTAAAAAAAAAAAACTAACTTAGTGTCAGTAGTATATTTTGAAAAATGAATTTCTAAAACCAAAATTTTCGACTGTTATGAATACCTAATTTCAAAATTCATTCTTAAAAACCTGCATTTTAGAAGTATTTGAAAGTGCTAAGGGAACAGCTAATTTCATTAGCAATTTTATTTCATTCATATTCAGTTAATTCCTCCCATAATTCAAAACTGAATTATTGGAATATCTAGAAGGACAATCAGTTCTAGAAGAACTAGATCTATCTAGAAGATTCTATCTAGAAGAACGATACAAATTTTGTATGTACACATCATTCTACTAGATGGAAGACTTCCATTGAAAAAATTCCTCGTGGTATAATTAAGACGTTTAGAGAATTCCTGTAGAGAATTCTTTTTCTAAGGAATTGGTAATAAGGTCAAAGAAAAGTAATAACATTTTTGGCTTATTTAAATATTGAAAAACAATTACTAAACCGATGTATGTACGTGTATGTATGTATGTGTGATAAAATATCAATTATTATTTATTATCAATTAGCTAATGTAAGAAATAAGTTTTACAAGTGATACAATACACTTAAAACTAATACATGGTTGAGTGTCTAATCTATGCAGGGAGTTTCAATGTATATTAATACGGTACTTTTGAAACTCCCTGTATCTTAAAATCGTTTAGAAAATTATTTGAAAAAATGCATTATTTCAACTACATATTTCTGCAATCAATTCAAATATTTCTGTCATCATTTCAAGTGTTCCGGTGTTTTTAAAATATGTTTCTCAAAATATCAATCTATTCTACTAAAATTTCAATTATTTTTATCACGATGCCGATGTAAACTTTTTAATTATTTTTGTCAAAATTTTATTTATTGTGTCAGTCAATAAATAGTGTAATTTTTTAAAATATTTCTATGATAATTCAATGATTTTTATCTTTGTTTCAAAGATTACCATTTTCAGCGATTTCTGTCAAAATTTCAAGTATTCTGCTATTTTTCATTATTTCTGTCAAAATTGCAATCAATGGCACCAAAATATATACATTAAGTTTCAAAAGTACACTTATATGGTACTTTTGAAACTCCTTGTATCTTAAAATTGTTTAGAAAATTATTAAAAAAAAAAATGCATTGATTGCAGTACATATTCCTGCAATCAATTCAACTATTTCGGTCATTATTTCAAGTGTTATGGTGTTTTTAAAATAGGTTTCACAAAATATCAATCAATTGTTCTAAAATTTCAATTATTTTTATCACGATGCCACTTAATGCTGTAAACTTTTTAATTATTTTTGTCAAAATTATTTATTGCATCAGGCAATGAATAATGTCATTTTTTCAAATACTTCTATGAAAATTCAGTTATTTTTATCAATGTTTCAAAGGTTACTATCCATTTTCAACGATTTCAGTCAAAATTTCAAGTATTCTGCCGTTTTTCAATATTTCTCTCAAAATTTCAATCAATTTTTACTTATCTCTGCCCAAATTTCAAGTATTCTACTAATATCAATGAATATGTCCATTTTATCAATTATTTCATAATATTTCAATGAATAATGTCAATTTTACCAATTATAACTGGGAAAATTCATTTAATTTTACTAATGGTTCAACAATTGTTAAATTTTCAACAATTTTTCTTAAAATTACATGTACTTTGCCAAGTTTTTAGGTATTTCTGTAAAAATTTGATCAATTACATTAAAATTTAAATATTTCTACCGGAATGTCAATTAATTCTGACAATTTTTTTATTAACGTCGAAGTTTTAAGTAAGTATTTTATAAAATGTCAATGAATAATATGAATTTCATCCATTATTTCTGTGAAAATCAGTTATTTTTATGAATATTGTTAATTATTGTTGTCAAATTTGCAATGTTTTTTTTTGTTGTCAAATTTTTATCAATATGTCAATTATTATTCTGACATTTTGACCTATTTTTGCCAAAATTTCAAATATTCTGTCAATTTCATTGAATAATGTGAATTTTATCAATTATTTCTGGGAAAAGGCAATCATTTTTAGAAAGGTTTCAATGATTATTATCAAATTTTCAATAATTTCTGTCAAAATTTCAAGTAAAAAATGACATGATTAATTATTGTCAAATTTGAATTATTTCTATCATGATTTCAATTAATATCGATTTCTATCAAGATTTCAAGACTTCTGCTGTTTTCAATTATTTATGTAACAATTTTAATAAATTGTGCTAAAATTTTAACAATTATTCTCAAGATGTCAACTATTGTCGTCGAATTTTTACTTCTTTTTGTCAACATTCCAAGTATTCTATTATTATTCTATTAATATCAATGAATAATGTCAATTTTATCAATTATTTCTGCAAAAATTCAATTATTTTTATCAATGTTTCAATAATTACTGTCAAATTTATAATGATTTTTGTTAAAAAAATATGTATTCTGCCAAGTTCTTAGTTATTTCTGTGAAACTTTCAATCAATAGCATTAAAATTTAAAATATTTTTATCAAGATCTGAATTGTTTCTGTTAATTTTTTTTATTATCATCGAAGTTTTAGGTATTTTATAATATTTCAATGAATAATATCAATTTTATTAATTCTTTCTGTGAAAGTTCAATCATTTTTATCAATGTTTCAACGATTATTGTCAAATTTTCAATGATTTCTGTCAAAATTTCAAGTAAAAAGGCTTTTTTTTATAATGCTTGGATTTCATAATGCGTGGATTCAGTACATTGGAAAAGTTCCTCAAGGTGTAATGTAGTGAGTCAGACATAATATCAATCTTCAGCATAGGTTTGATGTTAACTACATACAAAATTGGTCAATCTCCAAATATAATAATTTTATTAATACGGGCATTACATGGAATGCTTAGCACATGAACATGAACAGGAATAGGCGACAAGATGAAAGAAACTTATTTAACTTTTCGAAAATTCAAAAGAAAACTATTTTTTTCAAATGTTTGGAATCTCAAGTCTTCAATTAATATCCAGGTTTTGAAGGCATGATAATATTGGAGAAATTTTCGTTAAGGAGTAGTGTAGTGACTTAGGTGTAATATCAATCTTCAACATGGGTTTGATGTTGACTAAGTAAAAAAATTGATCAATTTATCTTCAAATATAATAATTTTATTAATATGAGAATTTCCTAAACATATGAGAATATGAGAGCCTTGAGAATTTTCTATGTAATTGGCAATAAGATCGAAGAAAACCAGGGTTGTAATAAATCGTGATTTAAAAAAAACAAATATCAATGATTTTGTTAAATCATGAAAATTATGATTTTTTTATTGATATTTTTATATTTCTGATCAGTATTTTGCCAGGGTAGATGTGATTTAAATCAAATTTTATAGATTTATTAATGTTGGTGCGTACATTCAAGATGCATAAGACAAGACATAGATTCAAGATAAGTCAAATACATTGTATAAAAATTTATAATAATTCCAGTGAAACAAAATACAAGTAAAATGTTTCAAATGTAATAAAAGACTTGATTAAAATACACTAAATTGATTTACATCACATATCAGTTTTCAAATTGGTCATTTTCAAGTGGATTTCAAAACTGAAATTGTTTTTGAATTTGGAAACTAAAAAACTGAAGATGAGGTCGAAACAGAAGTCGTATTAAACGTTGAAACAAAAGTGATATAGTGATCCAAAGTGCTGAGGGGCTTTAGGAAACCTACCCAAGGAAAAAAAAGAAAAAAAAAGTAATATAAAACGTGGTAAATTGTATGTTATCATTCCCGATAATAACATGAGATCAACTATCACATTGTAAAGGCTTCATCCACCAACTTCATAGTTATGCACCCACAGGTAAAAATGGCAAACATTCGCCATTTTGGTGAAGGCGCGGAGAACAGTTTAGCCCCAATATTTTTAATCAGGGTTGGAATAAATCATGATTTAAAAAAAACAAAAATCAATAATTAAAACAAAAATATCATAAAAATCCTGATTTATTTGTTGTGGTTTTTTATATTTCTGATCGGTTTTTGAAAGGGTAGATGTGATGTATATCAATTGATTTACATCACGATTTAAACCATATGATTTTTATTCTAATAAATTTTTTAATTTGAACAAGAATTGATGCAACAAATGTCTGTGTCAAAAAATGGAAGAAAACAAAACAAAACAAAAACTATCACATTGTAAAGGCTTCATCCACCAACTTCATAGTTATGTACCTATAGGTAAAAATGGCAAAAAATCGCCATTATGGTGAAGGCGCGGGTAACATTTCAGCCCCAATATTTTTAACCGGGGTTAGAATAAATCATGATTTAAAAAAAAACAAAAATCAATAATTAAAACAAAAAATATATAAAAATCATGATTTATTTGTTTTTTTTTTTTCATATTTCTGATAGGTTTTTGAAAGGGTAGATGTGATGTATATCAATTGATTTACATCACGATTTAAATCATATGATTTTTATTCTAATAAATTCTTTAATTTGAACAAGAATTGATGTTTAAAACAAATTTCTGTGTCAAAAATGAAAGAAAACAAAAGCAAAGAAAAACATACAAAGTATCTAATAGGTTTATAACGCATTTCAATAAAAATAATAATAAAGGAAACGGCTTATTCTTTAAGGTGCCGTAACATTTTTCATCATGCCATTAAATGAAACCAATAAAAAATTAAATGGAAAAGGGGTTTATAACCCTTATAAAACATTTTTTACTGTTGATAGTAACAACAAGCTATGTTACTTAATTAAATATCCAAATGGCAGTCGGGCAATGGTTGTAATATTTTCACACATTTAGTGATATTTGCAAATACATAGTTAATAATAATAATAATAATAATAATAATAATAATAATAATAATACTATATATTGTATCTAGATTCAGAAAAAACAATACAGATAGAACTTACAATCACTTACAACACTTACAATCAGTGCTGAAGCATGTGTTTGAGTGCTATGTTTTTTTAAATAAAAATTTGCTTCTCAAGCACATACTCACATTAATAATTGAGTTCACTTATGGTAACTATTAATTTCATAATTCGTTCTTATGAAATATCTTCAAATCCCATATGGCAATCACAAGATTAGAGACCTTTGCCTTTATTATAGTTGATCTCAAGGTAAAATATGTGCTTGAGTGGCAGTTGCAATGCTTCTTTTCGATGGAAATCGGCTTCTGAAGTACATCCTCCACTTTATTATCGATTGCAAATTCGGCTACTAAGCGCTTATTAATTATTGGTAGGTATGAAATTGCTTCTCAAGCACATAATCACGTTGATTTAATAATTCAGTGCTCACACGGGAACTGATGATTTCAACTAACTCATGCTAATGAAATATCCACATACACCATATGTGTACTGCAGTGTTATAATTGATTGCTATAATTTTCATTAAATTACGAAATATTCCAGTGACTTATTGTTTCAAATAAATTTTATTGGTTTTCTTTAGCACACAGTTAACATTCCAGAAGGTTCGTTGCCATAAATCTCGTCTGTCATTAATAACTCCATGAAACGCGAGTTTGGTTTGAAATAAAATAAAATATTTTATATACAGCAGCGTCTACGTGAATTATTCAGTATATAAATGAATGGCAGCCAACGGTGCATGCATACGCTTTCCGTAATCCTGTTCATATCCGCATATAAACGTTTAATGGGTTTTTCGCGTGCCATCGACACAGGGTTCGAGTCTCGTTTCGGTGAAAGACCTAAATCACTTAACGTAAGTACGCTGGTTTTATTTTCGCATCGCAGTATAATTCAGCAAAATGACTATGTTATGTGCCCCATGATTTTCACTTTAGTTGTTGAATACTTAGAAACAAATGCACTATTATTGTATAAAATGGATTTTTCGGGCGTTTTAAGGTACTTCTCCACTTGTTATACATGTTTACATTGTGGGAACAAATAAAAACAAAAAAAATATTGCCCTCGCGTTCCCACAAAGCAAATTTAAGTGTCACGGCTGGCCAGGGTTAAAGGGCAAACGATTTCAATGCCTCATGCAGTTTGCCGTGTTTCAGGGCGACTTTGCACGAAATAGATTACATCGTTATTTGGTTTGAACTCTAATCGTGGGAATTCATAATCATGCAACGAACAACAAACATTATGCATTCAGTAATGTTTGGACACATAATGTTCCATTTGTTGCAACATTCAAGCAGAGATTAAGCGCACCTAATTAGTCAACACATAAATTAAAATTTGTTTAAATCTGTGGCAGAATAATAAACAATTTTTGCTAATTATAGAAACACCTATTATTAACTCTGTCCCAGTGTATCGTGTTTTCATGAACAAAATCTAACGTTATACATTACTTTCAGGATCATAACAATTGCGTCTTAAATTTAACGAAAAAAATAGTAATTTTGCTAATATAAAATTTGTTATTGTTTATAATGGCCCATATTCGTTACTATTAGGTATTATTATTCATTACAAATAAATGAAGTAATTGTCATAGTAATATGCATGTGCAGTAATATGTAATGGAGAGCACCAAAAACTGGCCCAGTGCCAAAAACTGGGCCTCAAAAAATATATTGGATGAAAATATTTTTGAAAAGATTAAAGCAATAGTAGTAAAATTATAGTACAATACAATAGTACAATAGTACGTTTAAAAGTAGCGTCAAAGTAATGACAGCTACGATATATGCATAGTTAAACGCTACTAAAGATTAGTAGATACTAAACACGTAGAGAAAGTATATCACTGAAACTCATGTCTGCAAGATAATAGTTATTTATGATAGAAGTTCGTAAAGTAGTGCTTTACGAACTTGTATAATGTATCATAAAAAGTTTTTTTCTACGACAGCTATTATGAAAAACTTCTAAAATTTTATGCAAAATACTAAATTTTATCTAGTTGGCGAGTAAATGAATTGTGTGTAACATTTATTTTACTCACAGTTGATATTTTTACGTACTGGTAATTTTTTTCGCACTTGTGCTATGAAGTATTCTTTTATCCTTTACTCCTTTACGCACTGTGAACACTGCGTAAAAGCTTAGTTTACGCATTGTCGTACAAAAATCACATTCTGATTAGCAATTGGAGCTACTAATTTAAGTAGCTACTATAGGGTTGACTATGCATATGGCTGTATGAATCTAATCGTTTAATTTTTTTTAACATAAAAATATTACAGAATATAAGTATGTAATTTATAAATACATAACGTATCTTTCATCGTAAAAGCAAACCAAAAGCATCGAGTTTTTTTTATAAAATATCTTTATTACAGGATATCCTTTAATTATTGAAGCAGTTATATTGTATGAGTTTTGTTAACTGCTATTATACATATGATTAAGGAAATTGCACCACGCAATTTGTTTGAAATGTGTGAACGCACTAAGATTTGTTATGCTATAATTGATTCAAGCACTTGGTTAGGCACGCTTAGGGCTATTATGTGTTCTATTATTATTTTCGTATTATGCAAAATACAAATACCACAAGCATTAAAGTGCATGCCAGTCCAAGATTTGCATTTTTCTGACTTTTAAAATAACATCTGCCGCAACTTATAATCATAAATCTTTCTTTTATTCTCTTCATAACATATTGTTAACCCAATAAAATTTAAAGACAAGTAAGAATCACGTAAGAAATGACAAGGCAAGTTTCATCGCCCTTTTTTGGAAACCAAATTGTCAAATTTATAATTTCAGTTTTATTATGTATTTTTTATTTATACTGATAGAGATATAGAAATGATTATTAAGATATCGGATTAAACAAACTCATAAAAATGTTGTTCCAATAATGACATGAATTGCATGGAATCATAAATAAAGTTTCTTTACATAAAGTAATAGTCAAAAAATGAAAAAAACGCTAAATTATATTCTCCTATAGGCATAGGAAAATATAATCATAGGCATCAGGGATGTAATATTAGTTTGACGTAAACAAATTGAAGAAATAAAAAACCTATGTGGATTCTGCTATGTATTTTAAAACTACCACTTTGAATAAAACTTCAAGTGCAATCATCACTTTTGTAAGGTTTCTCTCCTGTGAGGATCTCATGTGCATTTTTAAACTACCATTTTCGGTGAAACTTGATGTGTTCATCAATGTTCAGCAATCGTCACATTTGTAAGGTTTTTCTACTATGTGGATCCTCTTGTGTATTTTCAAATTACCACTTTGAGTAAAACTTAAGAAGCATTCATCACATTTGTAAGGTTTTTCTCCTGTGTGGATCCTCTTGTGCATTTTCAAACTACCATTTTCGGTGAAACTTGATGTGTTCATCAATGTTCAGCAATCATCACATTTGTAAGGTTTTTCTCCTATGTGGATCCTCTTGTGTATTTTCAAATTACCACTTTGAGTAAAACTTAAGAAGCATCTATCACATTTGTAAGGTTTTTCTCCTGTGTATATCCTCATGTGTACTAAATTGCCAAAACTGGCAAACTGGCAATTGCCAAAACACGTAATGAAAATTTCTCAATTGTAACAGCTGCAGCAACTGACAATCACAAATATCGCTTTTATTTTCTTCATTACATATTTTTAACCCAATAAAATCTAAAGACATATAGGTTTTTCCCATAACGACGTCAAAAATTATAAGGCAAGTTTCAGAGCCCAATTTTGCAAACAAAATGGTAAAAAACATAATTTCAGTTTTGTTATGTATTTTTTATTTATACTAATATAATGCTTCTTTATATCTAAATAGGGTTGGCATAAATCATGATTGAAAGAAAATCAAAAATTCATGATTTAAAAAATATATAAAAATCTTTGATTTAATTTGTTTGTTAATAGGTACAACAATTACTAAATCTCATAATGAAAATTTCTCAATAATATAGTAGGCATTAAAGCTATGATTATATTTTTCTTTAATTTATTATTAGTGTAATGACTTTTATCGAATTTATAGAATTTTACTAGTACTAAATACAACAATTACCGAAACACGTAATGAAAATTTCTCAATTATAACAGCTGCAGCAAGTCATAATCACAAATATCGCTTTTATTTTCTTCATTACATATTCTTAACCCAATAAAATCTAAATACGTATGAGTTTTTACCATTATGACGTAAGAAATTATAAGGCAAGTTTCATAGCCCAATTTTGGAAACAAACTGGTCAAAAACATAATTTCAATCTTGTTATGTATTTTTTATTTATACTAATATAATGCTTCTTTATTTCTAAACAATTTAATTTATAGAAATTAATTAAAAAAATTATAGAATTTATAGAATTTTACCACTACTAAATACAACAATAACAAAAACACGAAATGAAATTTCTCAATTAAGACACCTGCAGCAACTCATAATCACATATATCGCTTTTCTTTTCTTCATTACATATTTTTAACCCAATAAAATTTAAAGACATATAGGTTTTTCCCATTATGACGTAAGAAATTGTATCCATAGCCCAATTTTGGAAACAAAATCGTCAAATATATAATTTAAGTTTTGCTATGTATTTTTTATTAATACTAATATAATGCTTAATTATTTCTAAACAGGGTTCGAATAAATCATAATTGAAAGAAATTCAAAAATCGATGATTTAAAAAAATATAAAAATCATTTCATTTGATTGTTTTGTTAATATGTACAACAATTACTAAATCTCATAATAAATTTTTTTCAATAATATAGTAGACATAAAAGCTTTAATTATATATTTTTTAAATTTATTATTAGTATAATGAGTTTTATCGAATTTAAAGAATTTTACCACTAGTAAATACAGCAATTACCAAAACACGTAATGAAATTTCTCAATTATAACAGCTGCAGCAACTCATAATCACAAATATCGCTTTTATTTTCTTCATTACATATTTTTAACCCAATAATATCTAAATACATATGAGTTTTTCCCATTAGGACGTAAGAAATTATAAGGCAAGTTTCATAGCCCAATTTTGGAAACAAAATCGTCAAATATATAATTTCAGTATTGTTATGTAGTTTTTATTTATACTAATACAATGCTTCCATATTTCTAAACAGGGTTGCAAAAAATCATGATTTAAAGAAAATCCAAAATAGATGATTTTAAAAAATATATAAAAATCATTTGATTTGTTTTTTTTGTTAATATGTACAACAATTACTAAATCTCATAATGAACATTTCTTAATAATATAGTAGACATAAAAGCTTTGATTATATTTTTCTTTTAATTTATTATTAGTATAATGACTTTGATCGAATTAATAGAATTTTGCCACTACTAAATACAACAATTACCAAAACACGTAATGAAAATTTCTCAATTATAACAGCTGCAGCGACTCATAATCACAAATATCGCTTTTATTTTCTTTATTATATATTTGTAACCCAATAAAATCTAAAGACATAGAGGTCTTTCCCATTATGACCCATTATTCCCAAATTGTAAGTTCCATAGCCCAATTTTGAAAACAAAATTGTTAAATATATCATTTCAGTTTTGCTATGTATTTTTTATTTATACTAATATAATGCTTCTTATTTTCTAAATAGGGTTGGAATAAATCATGATTGAAAGAAAAGAAAATATCGGTGATTTAAAAAACATATAAAAATCATTTGATTTGTTTTTTTTTGTTAATAGGTACAACAATTAGGTACTAAAATTCATGACAATTTTTGGCTGAATTAGAAATCCAACAAAATTCGTGCATCTGTACTCACATGTGCTACAAAATCCAATAAAAATTTCATTACACTAAAAATGTTTGGCTGAATTAGAAATCCAATAAAATTCGTGCATCTGTTGTCACGTGTGCTACAAATCCAATCAAAATTTCATTACACTGAAAATTTATGGCTAAATTAGAAATCCAATCAAATTTGTGTATCTGTAGTCAAGTTCGTGTAAAATTATTTCGTAGTTACCAAAATGTCCTAGGGTTATTACTACTGAATATTTCTCAATAATACAGTAGACATAAAAGCTTTGATTATATTTTTCTTGTAATTTATTATTAGTATAATGACAATTTTATTACTTTTTCTGTTATTTTGAATAAATATCTACAGTCCATACATACAAATATAATGCTTGTTTATTTCTAAAGAGGGTTGGAATAAATCATGATTGAAAGAAAATCAAAAATCAATTATTTAAAAAACAAATAAAAATCATTTGATTTGGTTTGTTTGGTTAATAGGTACAACAATTACTAAAATTCATGACAATCTTTGGCTGAATTAGAAATCCAATAAAATTCGTGCATCTGTAGTCACGTGTGCTACAAAATCCAATCAAAATTTCATTGCACTGAAATTTTTTGGCTGAATTAGAAATCCAATAAAGTTCGTGTATGTGTAGTCAAGTTCGTGTAAAATTATTTTGTAGTTATCAATGTCCTAGGGTTATTACTACTGAAAATTTCTTAATAATGCAGTAGACATAAAAGCTTTGATTATATTTTTCTTTTAATTTATTATTGACAATTGACAATAACAATTTTATTACTTTTTGTATTATTTTGAATAAATACCAACAGTCGATATAAGATTTATTTCAATTAGATTAGATTTATTTATTTAGATACCATTTAGAATCAGAAGTATGTATTCTGGCATTTTATGATTCAGTTTCAGCTTTCAGCTTTTCAGCTGAATTTTCATTCAAGGCAGCATTTTTTTTTGTTATGGATATTTTTCATAATTGCATTACTCTGAATCATATTTATCAATATTTTTATCAAATTTTCATTGACACTTTTGGAAAACTTTCTAATTTGAATTGCTTACAACTATCTACTAAAATATTCATGTCACTGCTATTGAAAATTTTTCATCAGAACTGTTTAGAAGATTGGTTCAATAGTGATTTGTCATATCTGAAATTAATTTTGTTTTGAATGAAATTTTTCATATTTAGTACATGTATTTTAGTTTTCAGTGGCATTCCTACTTTTTATAAAAAAATTGTTTTTATATTTAATTTTAAGAAATGTGATCAATTTCAGCTTTCAGCTTTTCAGCTTTTTTGTAAAATTTTGTTTGTCACTTTTGATAATTGCATTGTTTTGAATACAAATTTTATATTTAATATGATAAAATGATATGTTATACTAAAATCTGCATGTCACTGCTATTGAAATTGTTTCATCAGAACTGTTTAGTAGATTGGTTCAATTTTGATTGTCATTGCTAAAATTTATTTTTTTTAAGTGATTTTTTTTATATTTATTACATTTTTATTAGTTTTCAGTGCCATTATTACGTTTTACAATATTATTTTATTGCTCAAACCTTATAAAATCTTTATAGTTGGAATTGCTTGCAATTAATATTTTGATAATTACATTGTTTTGAATACAAATTTTATATTTAATACGACAAAATGTTATGTTATACTAAAGTCTTCATGTCACTGCTGTTAAAATTGTTTCATCTGAACTGTTTAGTAGATTGGTTCAATTTTGATTGTCATTTCTGAAAAAAATTGTTTTAAGTGAAATTTTAGTTTTCAGTTCCATTTTTACGTTTAAAATATTGTTTTATTGCTCAAACCTGATAAAATCCAGATTTACCTCTTATTTTTAATTATTGACTGAAATTGAAATTTCGTTATCATAATGTTTAGCAAATGTATCCTATTTTAGCATTTTTGGAATTAAATTATTTCAAGTGGAAATTTGTGATATTTAAATAAATAGTTTATCATTTTCCACAGTTAATTTTATTGTTTTATATATTTTTTTATTGTTCAAATCTAATGGAATTTACACATTTTAATGAAATTGTTATATCGCCATATTCCCGCAAAAGTCTCCAAATGAAATTTTGAGTAAAATCTAACTAATTGTAATTGATGAAGAGTCAGAATGTCGAGAAAACTTTGTTTTTAATTTTTTTAATTGAAAAGCTACAGCAAAATTTTTTGAGAAAACTTTGTTGATATGATAATTTTTTTGAATTGCTAACCAGTTGCAACAATGGCACATTTCACAATGGAAATTTAACTAATTGTAATTGATGAAGAGTCAAAATGTCGAGAAAACTTTGTTTTTAATTTTTTAAATTGAAAAGCTACAGTTAAAATTTTTGAGAAAACTTTATTGATGTGATAACATTTTTGAATTGCTAACCAGTTGCATCAAGTTCACATTTCCAAATAAATACTTTTTGAGAAAATGTGATATGTAGGTTCTTTCATGGTTATATAATTTTCTATTACTTTCTTTATTGTCGCACGGTTTTCCAAAATTTCCACTTCCATTTTCCATTTGTAATTGATGTACAGTCGAAACGTCGAGAAAACTTTGTTTTTAGGGGAATTATGTTTTTATTGATTGAGAGAACAAATTTTGAATTGTTTTGAGATGTGCCAAATTTGCATCATTTTGAGTGATATGTGGTTGTGAGTTAATTGTTGACATTATATGTACACACGTCAATATTTAGAGAAAACTTTGCAAGAGACCACATTTTTAATTATTTTGAGTTGTGCCAAATTTGCAGCATTTTGAGCGATATGTGGTTGTGAGTTAATTGTTGGCATTATAAGTACACACGATATTGCTTCAGTTCCTCAACAACTTTACTCATTTATGCTCCCACATTTTAATTTTATTTGCCGTTACTGATTTTCTATTATTGTATGTAATATGTTTGTAGAATCTTCTATAAAATAGTAATATACGAGATAATAGTGAATAATATTAATATTTGGGGCAAAATTGAATACAGAACTATACATTAGAAGTCGAAGCATGGATTTTATTGCGGCTGTGCAGATTATTTCATATATTTATTCACAAGACCTTGACAAGTGCTTATACTTAAACATGGATGTTTATCTCACAAATGCAGAAAGTGCGCCACAAACAATCAAACTGAGCAAATGCCAATTCAGTTGTTTATTTCGTCTTGCCAATCTAAATGAGAAGATCTAACAAAAGTTTAATCGACTCTGAGAGCTGCAATAATCTATTAGCTAAAACGTTTACTCGATAACAGATGTCCATTTAATGGAAAATTCCGTGAAAGTGATTTCTGTAATTATTATTGCACTGACAAATACTTCTAGGTTTTTTGAAAATATTTACGATTTTTAGCTTATTATATAATTCTTGGCATGAAAAACGACAGTCGACAACCTAATCCATATATCATATCATATATCAGTATGATGAACTTCATCATCATCATAATTATGTACTAAATAATAGTAAACTGAAATAAATGTTCATACAACTATAAAAATCTTAACACAAGTTATTGTAAAACGAAATAAAATATGTACAGCAATCGAATATTGCAGTCCAAAACACACAGGTTCATTTTAGATCCCAAATCAGTATTATAAAAAAATATGGAATCAAATTTTGACTTTTATTTTATTTGAAATAAATGTACCTACTTCAAAAATTTAGAATCAAATTGTTGTGATATTTCCTTCGTTTTTTTTCTACCGTTCTTTTTGAGAAAACTTTGATTTTGACATTTCAATCGGATTTCTTACAGTAGTAGACTATCTTTATTATCTAGGCTATTGAGGTTGGGCTATTATATTGGCTATTGAGGCTAAACTGTTATAGAGACTAGGCTATTATATAGGCTATTGAGTCTAGGCTATTATATAGGCCATTGAGGCTAGGCTGTATAGGCGTTTGCGGTTAGGCTATTATATAGGCTATTGAGGCTAGGCTATTATATAGGCTATTAAGGCTAGGCTATTATAGAGGCTATTGTTCTAAACGGTCTTTCCGCCATAAGTTTTAGTGCTTTTTAATGATTATAATAATATAATGAACAATATTACATACTGTTAAAAGTTAGAAGTTACATTGGCGAAAAATGTGTCTTCATTAAAAATTCGTTTATGACAAATATTTTTTTAAATGCTCATGTCATGCAAGTTTTTGCGGAAAATTATTTCATTTTCCACGTTTAAATGCTTATGTCATGCAAGTTTTTGCCGAAATAATTTCGTTTTCCGCGTTTAAATGTATAAAAAAATATATCATGCTAGTTTTGCACACAAAAAACTCACAAAAATAAATTTCCCAAACCTCTCATTCTCTTAAGACAAGTTTAAAATGGATATGAAAAGTGTAAATAAACGTTCAATGAATTCAGACATCTACAAACAGTCGTAATTTGGAGCAACTTGATAATTCAGGCGAATATTATAAAATCACTAAAAATATATCCAGAATTATTTATAGATATGAGTCAACAATATGTAAATTCCAATCTCGCTGAATTGGCTTCCTTGAAATAATTCAATTCACTTTTTTAAAGTACTTCGCCGAACTTGTGGTCTGGAGATTATCAAGTGCACCGGTCAAAAAAATAAATTATCTACTAAATAATAATTCACGTTTTCTGATAGATTTTTACCAGAGATTTGTGTCTTTACAGACCTTGTCTTAGTATTTTATTTGCTTGAATGTAGAACAGACATATTCGACAGAAATTGAAAATTTTTATTCGTGAAATAGTTGTGAATCAAACCCAAAGATTAAAACTTAATGACCTCATACTAAAGGTGTATGTACAGTTAATTTGAATTAAATTTTAGTTAATTTTAATTAACTTTAATTTTAGTTTATTTTAGAATAGTTTTAAATTACATTTTAACCAATTATATTTATTTTTATTATAGTTTCATCCATTTTGGATTCCAGTTATTATAATTAGTTTTTTTAATATGTTAAGCATAAAAAATAAAATCAAATTTATTATTAAATTTTAATAAGTGCTTATTTTATTCAATGTAATGTATAGTTGTAATAATCATTATATAGTAATAATAATAATATACTTATTGTTAATATATTATAATTATTTATTAATTCTATTATTATTATATTAATTAATTGTCTGAATACAATTGGTAAACCATTAATGCTTAGTAAAGGTTTCTATTATTTTGTCGACGTCTTTTCAGACAATGATTCTCTTGTTAAATTGTTAAAATTACATTTTAACCAATTTAATTTATTTTTGTCATCCATTTTGGATACTAGTTATTATTATATATTTTTTAATATATTTAACATATAAACTACCAGTAAGAACTCAAAAAGAAGGAAGAAAACAATAAAAAATAAAACAAAATGTATTATTACATTTTAATAAGTGTTAATTTTATTCATTGCAATGCAGTATTGTAATAATCATTATATAATAATAATAATATACTTATTGTTAATACATTATCATTATTTATTAATTCTATTATTATTATATTAATTATTACTCTCAATTAAATTGGTAAACATTAATGCTTCATAATTTTTTCTATTATTTTGTTGACGTCTTTTCGGTCAATGATTTTTTGTTAAATTGTTAACATTACATTTTAACAAATTTAATTTATTTTTCTTATATTTTCTTCCATTTTGGATACCAGTTATTATTATATAGTTTTTAATATATTAAACATATAAACTACCAGTAAGTACTCCAAAAAGAAAGAAGAAAAAAATAAAAAATAAAATAAAAAATGTCTTATTTTAGATCAATCTTTATACTTAAATATTTCTATTATTTTGTTGATGTCTTTTCAGTCAATATTTGTTTATGTTGCATTTATAGTTTTAGTTTGTCATTGCGTGAAAATTTATTGCTATGAATATTTACATTTCTTTGAAACATTCAAACGGCTGAATTTAGATCAATCTTTATACTTATATCTCAATGATTTGTATGTTACATTTATCATTATAGTTTATGTTATTGCGTGAAAATTAATTGCAATGAATATTTATATTTCTTTGAAACATTCAAATGTCGGAGTTTAGATCAATCTTTATACTTAAATATTTCTATTATTTTGTTGATGTCTTTTCAGTCAATATTTGTTTATGTTGCATTTATAGTTTTAGTTTATGTCATTGCGTGAAAATTTATTGCTATGAATATTTACATTTCTTTGAAACATTCAAATATCTGAATTTAGATCAATCTTTATACTTAAATATTTCTATTATTTTGTTGGTATATTTTCAGTGAATATTTTTTTATGTTGCATTTATAGTCTTAGTTTATGTTATTGCGTGAAAATTTATTGCAATGAATATTTACATTTCTTTGAAACATTAAAATGTCTGAATTTAGATCACTCTTTATACTTATATCTCAATGATTTTTTACGTTACATTTATAATTTTAGTTTATGTTACTACGTGAAAATTTATTGCTACGAATATTTATATTTCTTTGAAACATTCAAATGTCTGAATTTAGATCAATCTTTATACTTATATCTCAAAGATTTTTTATGTTACATTTATAATTTTAGTTTATGTTATTGCGTGAAAATTAATTGTTATGAATATTTATATTTCTTTGAAACATTCAAATGTCTGAATTTAGATCAATGTTTATACTTATATCCCATCCAGTAACTACGATAGATAATGTTTCTAAATAATACTTTCCAAGAATACATCAACAGAAAGATGTTTCCTTTAATTTGTCATAGTTAATAATACCCAATGCTTTCATTGCCATGTAAATATGTCGTGCTATTAATATATTTGAATCGGTTTTGTCAAAAGAAATAACGAATATTTATTATAAGCAATAACTATTTTGACAATGATACTAAAAATAATAATTATAATAACAATAATAGTAATAATGCTAATACTAATAATACTGATAGCTATGTCATAGCATCCTGATAATATGAATATGTTAATGATCAAAATATTAATGAATATGAATTAGCAATATCAACGTAGCAATTTTACTGAAATGTAATTTGATTTTTTATTTGCATTAAAAGTACAAATCAAAAATTTGTGATATATCATTTTATAGTGTTATCGTTGATTCAGCTAATTCACTTCTTCTTCAAATATGTTTGACAAATAGTTTTTCACGAACGTTCTTCGTCATCTTTAAAGATACAATTAATTATTGGTAGTAGTTGTATTAGTAGCCGTAATAGTAGTTGTATACGTCTTAATTTTATAAGGAATATTTCAGTCGGTGATTTTTTATGTTTCATTTATAATTTTAGTTTATGTTATTGCGTGAAAGTTTATTGCTATGAATATTTACATTTTTTTGAAACATTCATATGTCTGAATTTAGATCAATCTTTATACTTATATCTCAATGATTTTTTATGTTTCATTTATAATTTTAGTTTATGTTATTGCGTGAAAATCTATTGTTATACTGATATACTTAAAGATACAATTAATTATTGGTAGTAGTTGTATTAGTAGCCGTAATAGTAGTTGTATACATACGTCTTTTTTCTATAAGGAATAAACAAATTCTTAGATTTTGAAACACAATAAATAAAGTATGAATTATATTTTAGAGATGGGATTTCTTCGTAAAATGGTTATAAATGGTTTGATTTGATGTGTTAGCACTCTGAAATATTGTTTTCTCAATTTTACGTAAGGATGCGAGATTTAATAATTAATGCCCTTTTGGAAAATTAGTTGAAGCAGCACTGAATAAAAAGATTGAATTGGTCCAATGATTAAATTATTTTTGTTGGAGGTAAACAGAATCTAGGCTGCCTGTTCATGCGTTTGCTAAAAATAGAGTTTTAGTCGACTCGCGTTTTCCGTGCGGTGTTTAGACCCGTCATGTGCGTAAATTGAAACCATGAAGAAGTACGTTCACCCAATTATCGAAGTCAATATTAATATCGCTTAATTAACCAGTGAGAATCGTGACCTTAATTATTGCGTCTTCTTTTCCAGGACATCGTTATTTATAATCATGAGTTTTGTGTACGCGAAGCTCTTGATTGTCGTCTGCGTGGCGTACGTCATATCAGATGTTGTCACACACAACATTCCCCTCTGGTACTACGAGGGATTCTTCACTTATCTTTATGGCATGAGCATACTGTTCCTGCTCTACGTATTCTGCTTCCTGCTGCAAGAGAGCTCCTGCTGTAATGGTGAGAAGAAGGAGAAAGCGGCCAAGGTGGCCAAGCAGAAGGCCGTGAAGGAGAAGGAGAAGAAGAAGGAGGAGAAGGAGAAGAAGAAAGAGGAGAAGGAGAAAAAGAAGGACAAGAAGGCGGAGAAAGAGAAGGATAAAGACAAGAAGAAGGACAAGAAAGGAGAAAAGGTATGCAAGTTCTCTTTCGCTACTTTGAAACACAGTTATTGGTGAAATAAATCTAAAGTTAGATTAGATTTAGTTTAGATCGTAGCTAGCTTTACGCAGTTTTATCAATTAATAATTTTGTTCATACATAACTGAAATATAATACACTAATATTTAAATAATCTGGGTGGGAGTTTTAGTTTTATTATAATTTCCCATTTGTGTCATCATACTTGCTTATATGTTTATTTTACTCTAGTTTTAAGTATTTTTTCTATTAAGTTTTTGTTTTGAGCATGTTGTGCGTGTAGAGGGAGGTGTATCCTCGTAAGATGAGGGATGTTGTACAAGCAAGGGCTCTTACCCCCATCTGTCAGGTGAGCATTGCTCCGTTCTAAACAAATCTAACAAATTAATAACTAAGTTAACGCCTAGCTTTTTGTTCTAATCCGAACATCTTCAACTTAGCTGCACTTCATTGAAACATCAACATAGGTGCTGTTTCATCAATGTAAATCTAGTGTAAACATTAATAAAGCGTCGTTTAATTTTTTATATTATTCACGTATAGATACTTTTGTTTCATTTATAGTCATAGGTGTTTGTTAGTAAAATGTAGCATATATACATATATTTGTTATTACATAAACAACAACTAGATTACACTTTGATTGCAATACTTCATTTAAATTGATGGCCAGAAGTTTGTATAAGGAAAACTTGAAATATTTTCTGCATTATTTCATTTATTTTAGTACGCCAAATTTTATTGGTAGCTTAATTTTGTAGCTCAAAGAAAATTTTGAATTAATTGTACATTATAAGTAACAATTCTAATGACATATAATATTTCAGTTTTTCTTGAATTCAAAAATTGCTTTTATATTCACCTTGACACGCACATTCATCGCACATTTAAACACCAACAATTGCTGTTTTTGAAGAACGTATCAAACCAAAACTTGTAAAAACAATGATAAATAATCTTATAAATACATAAATTCCCTTAAATAATTACTATTGCATAAATTTTTTTTTTGTCCCTTAAAGTTTTTTTTTAAATATTGTAGTTTTTTTTTTAAGTGGCTCGCAGAATTGATTCAAAAGCAGCAGTTGCATTATCAGCTTCATTTCTTATTTTTGTTATTTACTTGCGGGGGTGCAGAGCACATATCGCCGCAACTCTGAAGGGGTGGTAGATGCCGGTTTGTCTGGGGTGCCGGTGCCCGTTGCGGAGATTGGAGCTCAATCTGAACCCCCTGTTGTCCCCCAGGAAATGACAAACAACTCGCAGCCACAAGACGTCGAAGTAGGTCTTTTGGTTGTGAAAAGGAAGAGGAAAACCACACAGAACGATATAAGCTATGGAAGCTTTTTCTTACGAATCGGTGCCATTGGTGAGTAATCTAGTAACCGCAGCTTTGATCATAGTTACATCTTTTAAAACTTTATAGTATCAATTATCTCAACAGAAATTCCGATTTGTCCAACTTCTTGGTTGCTCTAACACAAAATTTTGTTTGTAGCGTTTGGATTGGGTACAATGATCTATAATGGTTTAGAATTTGGTTCATTCTTCGAAATACCATTTACATCGCCATGCTACATGATTTTGCGGGGTATAAATCCAGTGCTCCAAATGGTGTTCACTTTCATGCAAATGTACTTCATTTTCATGAACTCTCGTGTAAGTCTCGCAGCATTTCTCTTTACATGGCATAAGTTTGGACGTTTTTAGCTCAATATCCACCGGTTCAAAGTCATCGCACGATTCGGCTTGATGCACGTGGCAGCCACCAATATTTGCGTGTGGATTCGAACCGTCGTCTTAGAGTACCTTAAGGAAATCACTGTCTACCATAGGAAATTCAATGACTCCATGTACAACTTCCCAGGTAATACTTTACGATTTTTTTTTAAATATGTTGTGATAAATGACTTGTGCTTTGCAGAGAGCATTCGATCGCATAATTTACGGAATGCCAATACTGTCTTAGGAACACACGTCGGAGTTCCTGATGCCATGCTCACTTCTGCATATGCTATGCCAGCAACTACTCCTCGAATTAGTACGCTTGTTGGTAAAGCTTTGACCACATTAACGACTGCAGCCACTACTGTGCCAACTACTACTATTCCGATTGCCCGAACGATTCCAACACGTAAGTGCCAAATGAACCAAATAAGCTAGTCTTTTTTTGTTAACTTTTTTCCATTAACATTTTATCTCGCTTCACTTTATAAATAGCCGATGTATAAATAATGTACTTAATAATTCGTGCTTGTATCATAAAATTAACTGTTCATAAGAAATCACTAGTATTTATAATTAGAACTGAAGTTTGCTTAATATTTAGTACCAGTATGTTTAGATCAGTGCTTGTTAATCTACGCTAAGCCCGAATTTTTTTAGTACATAATACCTCCCAACCATTTGTTTTTGTTAAACATATAAAGTATATACAAAGTTAATCTGAGGGCGTGCAAAAGTTTTGGATCTCGACCTGTAGTTTTAGAAGCAGTGATTTGTACTTCTTTTGTGCCTAATATTTAGTACCAGTATGTTTAGATCAGTGCTAGTTAATCTACGCTAAGCCCGAAATTTTCCAGTACATAGTACCTCCCAACGATTTGTTTTTTGTTAAACATATAAAGTACATGCAAAGTTAAACTCAGGGCGTGCAAAAGTTTTGGATCTCGACCTGTAGTTTTAGAAGCACTGATTTGTACTTCTACAGATACCTACATCTATTAGAGGGTAGAAAACGCGATTCTTTGTTCGAAAAAACATGAGTGATTGTCAGCTATCCTCAGGACTACTATATTTCCTATTATTAAATAGACTTCAATGTTTATCACCATAAAGGCTGATTCATAGATTTCTTACGCGACGCAACGCAACTCTATTAAAATGCTATCGATATAAACATTTTCAATTAGCTTTAAAAATGCTCATAGCAATGCCATTGCCATAGCTTTGCGTTGCGTCATGTAAGAAATCTATCAATCAGCCTCTATGGTGATAAACATTGAAGTCTATTTAATAATGGGATATATAGTAGTCCTGAGGAGAGCTGATAATGACTAATGTTTTTTCGTACAAAGAATCGCGTTTTCTCCTATTATTGAATAGACTTCACTGTTTTTCACCATAAAGGCTGATTCATAGATTTCTTACGCGACGCAAAGCAACTCTATGGAAATGCTATCGGTATAAACATTTTCAATTAGCTTTAAAAATGCCCATAGCAATGCCATTGCCACAGCTTTGCGTTGCGTTGCGTAAGAAATCTATGAATCAGCCTTTATGGTGATAAACATAGAAGTATATTTAATAATGGGATATATAGTAGTCCTGAGGAGAGCTGATAATGACTAAAGTTTTTTCGTACAAATAATCGCGTTTTCTACGCTCGTTCGCATGATTAATGTAAATGTAACAGAGTGAAATGAAATACGAATCGTAAGTCAAATTCCGGCAATATAGCGCGATGAGTCATTGTTGGAACTACTATACCAAGGTTGCATCAGCACTGTAACTACTAATACTTACTAATATACTAATACTAATACATCAAAATTACGTAAATTTGCTTTTACTTCTGAAAATAATTAACATAGTAATATTATAGTGTACAATTTCTATGTGATTAATATGAATTAATGCTTTTATGTGCTGCTTTGTATAATATGTGTGATTTTTCTATGACTAACACAATTAATCTTTCACAATAACTGCAAGGTGTGTTCACAACTGCTTCAACAACCACGCCATCCAATCTGTGGCGAGCATTCAAAGCCTCGCCCACAATGATTCCCACCACCACAACAACCTTTCCCACCCCCATAACCACATTGCCGACTACTACAACAACCAAACTGTGGACCACCATAACAACAACGCTTGCTAGCACACCCTTGAGCAAATTCTTCAGCTTCAACAAAGGTTTCGAGTCTTTCGAATCCAATGTTGCTAACGGTATGAGCTTGTGAACTGGGAGTGTTTGGATTTTAACCGAGGATGATTTTTAGTTGTCGAAGAGGCATCCAATGCAGTCGGTGAGGAAATTATGGGGGGAATCAATGGCTCGGAGTTGTTGGACAATATCCTTCCCCAAGCCCTGATGAGCTTCAATAATACCGATACAAATAATTCGATGCTTCAGGCTAGTTGTGGTAGAGTTAATATTATGGGAACTATTGTTCAGGATTCTGCACCGTATTTGTTTCCGTTTATTATTGAGTATTCGCTTATTGGTGCTGCAGTAATTTATGTAATGTGGAAGCACATCGGTCGCAATCCCAGGTATATAGTGCATGACTGTTAATTCCCTATATAGGCATGCTAATTAACAAAATTGTGTGCAGGTATTACAATGATGAAGATTTGGAACACCGTTTGGAAGTAATGTTGTCTCGAAGGGCTGTGGCAATAGCCCATGCTCAAAATGGACGTGTCGATTGTGTAGGAGCATCAAAAGGACTTTTCTTTGGGCTCCTACTTCTTGTTGGTTCTTTAATATGCCTCATATTATTCTTCGTGCTAATTCACCACCCAGATTTGGGACTATTAGCTATTTACTTAGCCGATGTATCACATTGCGCTCTCATGGCCCTTAGCATTATTGCTATCACTGTCGGATTTATCAGGTAACATATTGGTAACTGGTATGAAACAAACATAATATTTGCTATGATTTCAGGGTGCAATCTTTAAAATTCAAAGTCGAGGAACAAAGTGATTTAAATGATATCCTACTCCGTGTTTCAGCGTTTGGATTGTTCATTTATGCAGTGTTCAGTGTAATTGCTGGTTCACTAAACGCGTTTACCAAAGAACCAAACCTTCTAGTCATGGTAACCGGGATCTTGTCAGTTGTACAAGTAAGTCGTCGCTAAATATTGTACAGACCAGAAATGTTTACGTGTTTGGGTTTTAGGTCGTCTTGCAGCTATTATTTATAGCAGATGTATCACGTCGCCGTGTCCACCTCCCGGAACAGGATAGGTCCAAGCCGGGCCGCCAAATCGTTACATTTTTGCTGATCTGTAACATAACCATGTGGATTATATACACGTTTGAAGCCCAGAAGGTTGAGGCCAATCCAATACAGCTCGAATTTTACGGATTTTTGGCTTGGGCAATCATTCAGCGTCTGACTTTGCCCCTCTGCATTTTCCATCGCTTCCACTCGGCTGTGACACTTGCCGAAATTTGGAAGACCAGCTATAAGGCGTGTCTGGAGTAATACTAAACTGCATTTTTCTTCTACTATTTTACATTATGCTCATCATTTTTAAAGCGGAAATCTACATTTGGTGATTTTGAAAAACAATCAAAAACAATTCATGAAAGTCTGATATTTTTGCTCATCGAGCCAAGCAAGATTTTGTTAAGTTTATTATATTATTTTGTTGTTATTTGATTATACTTACTGTAGATACGTTCACATATCTTAAAAATGACTTAATATTATTTAAAACGTAAAAATATTGCAACGCACATAGTAGTTAAATAACTTATAAAAACAATATCGTGTATTTGTTAAATAATAGATAATAACTATCCATATTATGAGTGTTCAACTATTTGTAGCAAACATGTATGTACTTATTTCATTTTTAAAGTGGCTTAATATAATCATTGCAATTGCCATATTCTTAAATGAATGCAGAAGTTCATAATACGAGTGGTTAGTAGAAGCCGAAGTAATGGTTGACCCAAATGTAATACTAAGTCATAACATGTGAAACTTTATCTCAATATTTGTATGTTACACAGAAAAGTAAATGGTATATGTGTACTGATCATGATTAAATGCGTATCTATAACTAACTAGTAAATACTCAGTCAATGTGTGTACTTTTCTGTTTATATGTTATGTATAAACAGTAAAATGTATTGGGGCATTTGTCGAAATTAGCAATTAAATTTATGTGTGTATACCATGAATTGATTACTACATTGATGAAAGCCATGTGTATATGTCGAGTATTTATACACTCTGTTTTAATTTTAAAATACAAATGGATCTTATGTACGGGAAATCACAATATATATACATATTGAAGGGGGTCACAAATATTCATTCCACATGTACAAACATACAGTCATAAAATCTCCTGCAATTTCTACTTTTATAAACATTTTTAGTAGAATCTATATACTCAACAACGTACTGTCTCTGAAATTGATGTGGACCATATACCAAAAAATAATTAAACCAAACATTTAGAGGTACTTAAATAATACAGAATTGAACTTATTTATATTCTATTGAACTAATATAGTTATTTTAATATTTATTTATTTATACCTTTGCTAATATTTATTCCTTTGATGATATGTACAACATTCAGAGTAATATATACAGTGATCAAGGGAACTCAATTGCGCTGAGCAAGATTTATTATTTCCTTTTTATACGTTGACATAGTGTGCATAGAACGAACTATTTGAATGTCTCCAAAGCTCTATCGGATAGTCATTCAGTGCACACCAATTTAAAATGTCTTTTTATAAATCGATTTATTGTACCATAATTAAAACAATGTGATTCCATTTACCGATGTAAATTTAGATTTAAGTATGTGGGTAAAAGTTTTAAATACTCAAATCTAATATATGTAAAATTTTATCTGTCTCGTGAAAAATTAACCTATGTGTTAAACTAAAAATATATAAGTACTGTTATAGAAGAAAATATAGAAAATAAAATAGTCATATATGTATATACATATTAAAAAGTATTTCTAATTTATTTTTAAAAGTGACTAATTTATTTCATACAAATAGATTTTTATGTATTTAGAGGATATGTGAATAAATTTAAATGTAGTAGTGAGAGATTTATGCTCAAATGTCCATTTTATTGATATATTTTTTTGGGCTTATACCATACTGAAACACTGCCGTTCTTTAAATATTAAAAGTACTAGTTCAAACAAATTTTCGTACATATAAATTTGATATTTTTAGTAATTTTGTGTGTAATGTTTTCTGTATCAAAAAAATGAAAAATAAATAGTTAAAAATGTAATCATTGTTTATATGTGGAAATTTATTACTTCAGAAAACTATTGTTTAATATTACAAAAGGGCTACTTTCAATGTCTCATTAATTCTCACACTCTCTTCAAATGACTGTAGAAATGTAAACTAACTTTCTCTTAATAACCAACCAATAAAAATGTACAACTCAATTGGCTTCTTTCAAATAAACCTAAATTTTCCCACAACTGAATGGCTGTGATGATAAAAAAATAACAGTATTGGCAGTAAATTTCTCCCCATTTTCCCATAATCACATAGATTTTTAATTCAAAGTACTTTATTAAGAATCTAAAGGTAAATTTGTAAACAGATTTAGAAAGCAAAAAATTAATACCAACAGATTAATGAACACATTGAATCAAAAGTGTTAGTATGGATTGACTATTAAAGAGATTCAATGAAAATCTCCCTAAATATGTTCTTAACAGTATACTAATGTCAAATTTACAATAAGAAGAAAGAATATTAAAAGGATTCACAGCCAACAAATTCCACATTTATGTAGATGTTTAAATGTCAAATAACAGTATTGGCACTAAATTTCTTCCTATTTTCCCATAATCGCATGGATTTTGAATCAAAGGTACTTTATCAAATCTAATGGTAAATTTGTAAATAGATTTAGAAAGCTAAAAATTAGTACCTACAGATTAATGAATACCTTGAATCGACAGTGTAAGTATGTATTGACTATTAAAGGGATTCAATGAAAATCTCCCCAAATATTTTTTAACAGTATACTAATGTCGAGTTTGCACTAAGAGGAAGGATTATTAAAAGGATTCACAGCCAACAAACACCACATTTATATAGATGTTTAATAGTATTTCGTAAAATATTTCGTATTCGTAATTATTTGTATTTACTGTTTCGTAAATATTTATTTGGTTCAAATTAAGTGACGCTTTATTCATGTGACGAGAATCTGATTAGAATATTTGTTGAGTGAATTCCAATATGTTTTTTTTACAAACTTTTGATTAAGATGCTAATTTTCGAATGTCAGTCATTTGAACGGT
Source organism: Othius punctulatus (assembly GCA_951805005.1). NCBI lineage: Eukaryota > Metazoa > Arthropoda > Insecta > Coleoptera > Staphylinidae > Othius > Othius punctulatus. The sequence continues at coordinate 65,332,477 of OX638142.1, forward strand.
TTTTTAGTTGATATTTTTGAAGTGACTTTATAATGTTGTAATAATAGCATAATATATAATTTAAAATATGCTTATGGAGGTAGTTAGTCATTCTTTTGGCGTTCACGACGAGTAGAAATGAAGTTTAGACAATTAGAATTTGATCTGGATTTTACTTCGTATTCGTAATTTCTGATCAAATCAGTCAGGGCTTTCCATTCACTGGCAAATTTATAGATAGATATCTATAGGTTACACTTCAGCACTTCAAACCAATGTTAAGAAATTTTGGGGGACCGTATTTTATAATTCAAAAAATTGCGTATGCCCAAAATCTGAGGATATCAACAAATATATATCAAATATGCAAATTTTCTAATGTCAGTCATTTGAACGGTTTTTTACTTAATATTTTTGAAGTGAGTTTATAATGTTCTAATAATAGCATAATCCATAATTTAAAATATGCTTATGGAGGTAGTTAATCATTCTTTTAGCGTTCAAAATGAGTAGAAATGAAGTTCAAACATATAGACAATTAGAATTTGATCTGGATTTTACTTGGTATTCGTATTTTCTGATCAAATCAGTCAAGGCCAATCTTTCCATTCACTGCCAAATTTATTGCTAGATATCTACAGGTTACGCTTCAGCACTACAAGCCAATGTTAAGAATTTTTGGGGATCCGTACTTTATAATTCAAAAATTTGCGTATGCCCAAAAACTAAGGATATCAACAAATATATATCAAAGATGCTAATTTTTTAATGTCAGTCATTTGAACGGTGCTTTAGTTGATATTTTTGAAGTGAGTTTATAATGTTCTAAAAATAGCATAATATACATATAATTTATAATATGCTTATGGAGGTATGGAGGTAGTTTATCATTTTTTTGGCGTTCATGGTGAGTAGAAATGAAGTTTACACACATAGACAATTAGAATTTGATCTGGATTTTACTTCGTATTCGTAATTTCTGATCAAATCAGTCAAGGACAGTCTTTCCATTCACTGCCAAATTGAGATAAATATCTACAGGTTACGCTTCAGCACTACAAGCCAATGTTAAGAATTTTTAGGGATCCGTATTTTATAATTCAAAAATTCGCGTATTGCCAAAATCTGAGGATATCAACAAATATACAGGGTGTTAATACTAAGTTGTAACACCCGAAAATGGCAGTTAGAACTCATTGAAACAAACAACTTTTCTTAGTTCAAATTTTTGAATTGGAGCTCAAGTTCATAGTTATTGGCGTTCTTTTGTTTTTCGAAAAATCGTCATTACTCCCTTATTTTAAGGAATATTTATAAAATACAAAAACGCTCAGCATGCGCTTTCGGTTCTCTAAAACATTTCTATTTGCAATTATTTTCTATTTTATCAAATAACAAAATGGCGACCGATCAAAAATTTGTAAGCAAGATATTTTGAAAACCAATCGATCGATTTTTGAAAATCAAACATTTATAAAATCCTTGAACTATCTTATAACATTTGTCTGTTTTGATAATTATGCATTTTATACACAATTATGCAAGATACGCACACAAATGATAAACGTGACAGAAACTTTTCAAGATGAAGCAGAAATTTCTGAAGAACAAGATCAAAAAGTATTTAAAGTTGAACGCACAAACTAGAAAACACGTCTAAACCTCTACCCTAAACTAAACGCCTAAACTTCTTTAATGGCCTAACTTAAGGTTAGCTTGCTTTGTTTTAAATGATTGTTGCAGTTTGTTAAAATTGATCTTTTAATTCAATTTGAATAATAACTTTTTTGGACAGATCGAAAAAAATGTTTCAGACAAATGTTATAATCTAGCTTAAGGACTTCATAAATGTTTTATTTTCAAAAATCAATCTAGTGATTTTCAAAATATCTTGTTTTGAAATTTTTGTTAGGTCGCCATTTTGTTATATGATAAAATAAAAATTAATCTTAAATACATATGTTTTAGAGCACCGATAGCGCATGCTAAACGTTTTTGTATTTTTTAAATATTCCTTAAAATAAGGGAGTAATGACGATTTTTCGAAAAACAAAAGAACGCCAATAACTATGAACTTGGGCTCCAATTCAAAAATTTTAACTAAGAACAATTGTTTGTTTCAATGAGTTCTAACTGCCATTTTCGGGTGTTACAACTTAGTATTAACACCCTGTATATGAGTATGATTTGTTCGGTTAATAATTTTGACCAGTCCTTAAAATTAAGTGAAAAGTTGAATTTTCAACCTTTATGCAAACCTTCAATGATATGAAGGTGCACCTCAAAAATCAATACTCTACTGTAGGCTGTTATAAAGTTTTGTGGAGTTGCTTCAACTACTCTCAAAGTCAAAGCTAACCCGTTCTTCTTCAGCTTATGTACATATATGCGGAGATTTGTTAGTTTGAAAGCACATTTTAATAATTTATGATATTACCCATGATTTCTATAACCTATATGCCTATAAAGACATATTTGTGGAGAATGATTACCATTAAACCATACGTAACTAATATATTATATTAGACATTCTATAGTTGTAGTTAATGTTAATGATAAGTTCCAAATCAAAATAGAAGTTTCGATCGAAAGAAAAATCAAAATGCAGTTTTTCGTAATTTGGTTTCATTATTGTTGTGCAAAAAAATGGCTGAATACAGAAGTATGATCATAAATCTTCATTTATCCTTGTAACTTCGCTACTTCACTGCATATTATTTAGAACACGAATATGTACCTAGATTACTGTGGGTGGTTTTACCTTTCGAACCCTTGAAAATCTCACTTGCACTGCAGAAACAGTGATCGAAAATATCAGTGATATTCAGTGATATCAGTGAAAATGTCTGTAAAAATAGCAGCGATCACTCTCGTATTCAGCAATGGTACGTCCAGTTTTTCAGTTTTTTGAAAAAAGTTGTTGCCCAGAATTACAAAAATGGTATACATCAAAATTTTGATCAAAAAATGAAGATTTTGATTAATTTAAATGCAGTTTAACGTCACAGAAAATAAATTCAGAATTCTAAAAACTCAAGAAATCCAAATTTTAATCGAAAAATGCAAAATTTTGATGACCTGCATTATAAGTCAATTTCGTAAGTTTTCTAAAGAATTATAGTTTTCAATTCCACCGTCTCACATTTAACGTACTTAATTGGTGAACCTGTGGAATTGCGTTATAGAATAACAATGGTGTTGAATGTCGTTTTCTCAACCAATTAAGAAGACCGTTTTGGCACAGATAAGATTACCGTTGCGTAATTATGTTTCTTTGAGTGGAAAGATTGTGGGTCATTTGTGTAGTATGGATTGATAATGGGCGCACGTCGAGATTTTCGTGGAAGGCTGATAAATTTCGAAGCAATTAATAAAACAATTAACAAAGCTTTGTATCAAGACGGGTTCAAAACTGTTGACCTTAATCTTAAATTTAACAATAACGCCACACTTTTCGAAAGTCACAATCACAACACATAAAATGTTTTAAAATTTTGTGTTCCACTGATTAAAAGCAAGAAGCTGTAGGACTGAAGCAAAGCTGAAGCAAACTGAATATACAGGGTGGTCCACTTATCCTCTCTCGGACCATTGCTGCTGGACTAATGAAAATTTAGGAAAACATCTGATTGGAAGTTATTGGACTGATGTGCTACCTTTTAAAATTATCTTGTAGTATACAGAGTGTGCCATAAATTCGGGACACAAAATTTGGTCTCTTTTTTAAATTGATCACCCTGTATATAATTTCATTTTTAGAATCTGCTTTATGTGGGATTTACAAATCATTTTTATTTCTTGAGATCAGATGCAACGTTGCCAAGTAATTCACATTTTAATAAAATTTAACGATAAATTATGGACGTAAAAAAAAATCAACAAAACCTTATTATAAGAGATAAATGAAAGAATCTGGGTTTGCAAGAACCCAAGCAATGTGCCAAAACATACACAATTTAATCAATTTAAAAGAGGGTCCAAAATTTGTGTCCCGGATTTATGGTACACTCTGTATACTAGAAAATAATTTTAAGAGGTAACACATCAAGTGTCCAATAACTTACAATCAGATGTCCTAAATTTTAATTAATCTAGCAGAAGTGGTCTAAGCGAGGATAGGTGGGCTATATATAGATATAAAAAAAAACTACATTTGTATTAATTTCATAGTTGTTGCCCATGTTATTTTTAACTTGCAGAATATTTGAAGAGCGTCCTTGCAAAATCACTCAAAAAAATTGTGTTTATTTAATTTTGTAGCTTAGCCATTGCTTGGACTATTGTTCTTTCGTATGGATATCCCACAGGTGTACAGGATAAGATATTTTTTGCCCAAATATGATATCAAATTGGGATTTAATTCAGGAAATGCTAACAGAAGCAACCATTACTAGGAACATATTATGGACATGTGTGCTTTTGCATGGACGCTTTTCATTTAATGTACGCTACTAAATCTGTAATCTGCAACATGAGCCTCACAATTGCTTAACTTAGATACAGTTAAGTGAGCCAAAATCGGCACTAAAGTAATCCATTATTGTGCAATTTTGTGGAATTTGAATTGCCTACATTAAATAACACACTCACAAAGCCATAACCTATTAACATGTCTTGCAAACATTATTGTCAGTGTAAGAACTAATTAAAAAATTGTATAATTATTCCACATGAGAGACATACGCATTAAGCGTTCCTTAATTTAAGACTAAGTAAAGATATTGTAATCTTAATAGGAATTAAAAACAGACATCTTTCAAAATTCAAATCAAATTCCAAATATTTATGATGAAATAAAATCAAGCTACATACACAGAAAAATTACGCATATCACGCCTCTGATGATAGTTTGCTAAAAAACTGAATATAGTCACTCAAAATAAAATAATTAAATAATAAAACCAAATAAAAATAACTCTACCACCTTAAGATATTGTACAGATATTGTACCTTGTACCTGGACAGGAACTAACTACTACGCCATTCAATTTTTCAATAAGTTACCGTTCGAATTTAAAAGTCTACCTTTAAAAACATTTAAAACGAGAACGAAGGCATTTTTAATTGATCGTGCGTTCTAGAGGATTTTTTACGGTCCGAGTTTGATTAAAATGTTTTATTTTTGTGATTACATTATTATTGTATTAATGTATTATTGATATTCTATGTTTTAATATTATGACCTGTGTAAACAATTTTGTATCAACACCAATAAATTACTATTAGTATTACTATTACTATTACTATTACTATTACTACTATTACTATTACCTTAAGTAAGTACAGAATAATAATAATACCTTAATAGGAATACTCAGCCGAACAAAGAATCCTTATCCAAATATTGTATATGTTCCATTTAAGAAAAGAAGATGTCAGAAGAAATGATCTGCAAACTGAATTAAAAAAAAATCATCTATTATTTCTTTATCAAACAGGCGCAAAAAATCGTTTAGGAATTAGGAGATTAAATGTATTGAAATTGGGCCACTGGCAACTTTCTTGTGGCCACAATGTGATGGTTATTAACCATATGAGATGCAACCTAGTATAATGGTCATAAATAATAATCAATCTGATTCCAAAGAGTACACTTCCAGGGATTATGATGTATTTCAATGTATTTGATCTCCAACTTTTTCTGTTTGCATCATCCAGATTCCATTCATCATTCTTGATTTTGCATCATCCATTCTTGATTCTGCATCATTCATCATCTCTTTTTAAATATTCTTGATTTGCATCATCCATTCTTGATTCTACACCATTCATCATCTCTTCTTAAATTTTCATTTCTTACATAGAACACATAAAATATTTGAATTTGAAATTTTCATTTAGTTGGAGTTCGAAAGTTGGCGAATTTTTATATGTTTATACTGCATTGACGTTTAATGCCCCATTCAATAAAATTATTATCCATTTCCAATTCGATGCATTTTATGTGCCTCTCGTTCCACAAAATTTGATGACCTCTTTGCTTATCTTTGTAGTTAAACAAGGCACTCGACCAATATTGATTGTTTATAGGATTTTTATGTAAATAGTTTTCGTTTAACACAAGCAACAGGTTTACATTGTCTGCAGTCTGGCTGTTTGCGTTCGTAAAATATCTGCGCTGACGTAAAACAACATATTTGTGGTCCTCGAACATGTATTTGCGATAAAGACCACAAAATCAAGGGACGAATACCAACAGGTGTGTAAAGGTTAAAAGTCGAATTTAAAAACGTTCGATTTAAAGACAAGCAATATAATGAAGTATAAATTTACGATACAAATTTAGTACGTAAACGCAAAGTACGAACATATATAATTATTTCATCAGATAATTTTGATGATTTTTTTTAAATTTCGTGATTTTAAAATCTTAGAGGTGTTTATCTCGCGAAAGTCTCCGGAGTTAAATGAGACTAATTTCAATAACATTGGACGGATGTTTCTCAAAATGGAAATTTTATTGGATTTTTAGTATTATTTTTTTGTTATGGTTATTAGATTTTAATATAATTTTTATATTTCAAATTTTTAAGCAAATTACGACGATTATTCGCATCTTGTCCTTGATTGATTATGTCAATTTTGTGTCCTTTAACTCGTGAGAGTCTCCTGAGTCAAATGAGACTAATGGCAATAAGATTAGACGGATGTCTTTCAAAATGGAAATTCTATTGGATTTTCACTATTATTTTTGTGTTATGGTAATTACATTATATTATTATTTTTTTATTTCAAATTTTTAATGATATTACGACAATTATTCGGATTTTGTCCTTGATTGATTATGGTAATTTCGTGTCGTTTAACTCGCGAGAGTCTCATGAGTCAAATGAGAGTAATGGCAATAAGATTAGATGGATGTTTCTCAAAATGGAAATTCTATTGGATTTTTACTATTATTTTTTTGTTATGGTTATTACTTTCTAATATTATTTTTATATTTCAAATTTTTAAGCAAATAACGACAATTATTCTGATTTTGTCCTTGATTGATTATGTCAATTTGGTGTCGTTTACCTCGCGAGAGTCTCCTGAGTCAAATGAGACTAATGGCAATAAGATTAGACGGATGTTCGTCAAAATGGAAATTATATTGGATTTTTACTATTATTTTTTTGTTATGGTTGTTACCTGGCGAGAGTCTCCTGTGTCAAATGAGACTAATGGCGATAAGATTAGACGGATGTTTCTCAAAATGGAAATTCTATTGGATTTTTACTATTATTTTTTTGTTATGGTTATTACATTTTAATATAATTTTTATATTTCAAATTTTTAAGCAAATTACGACAATTATTCGGATTTTGTCCTTGATTGATTATGTCAATTTGGTGTCGATTAAGTGGCGAGAGTCTCCCGAGTTAAATAAGACTAATGGCAATAAGATTAGACGGATGTTTTTCAAAATGGATATTCTATTGGATTTTTACTATTATATTTTTGTTATGGTTATAACATTTGAATATAATTTTTATATTTCAAATTTTTAAGCAAATTACGACAATTATTCGGATTTTGTGCTTCATTGATTATGTCAATTTGGTGTCGATTAAGTGGCGAGAGTCTCCTGAGTCAAATAAGACTAATGGCAATAAGATTAGACGGATATTTCTCAAAATGGAAATTCTATTGGATTTTTACTATTTTTTTTTTGTTATGGATATTACATTTTAATATAATTTTTATATTTCAAATTTTTAAGCAAATTACGACAATTATTCGGATTTTGTCCTTGATTGATAATGCCAATTTGGTGTCGATTAACTGGCGAAAGTCTCCTGAGTCAAATGAGACTAATGGCAATAAGATTAGACGGATTTTTCTCAAAATGGAAATTCTATTGGATTTTTACTATTATTTTTATGATATGGTTTGTTACATTTTAATATAATTTTTATATTTCAAATTTTTAAGCAAATTACGACAATTATTCGGATTTTGTGCTTGACTGATTATGTCAATTTGGTGTCGATTAAGTGGTGAGAGTCTCCTGAGTCAAAGGAGCCTAATGGCAATAATATTAGACGGCTGTGTCTCAAAATGGAAATTCTATTGGATTTTTACTATTATTTCTTTCTTATGGTTATTACATTTTAATATTATTTTTTTATTTAAAATTTTTAAGGATATTACGACAATTATTCAGATTTTGTCCTTGCTTGATTATGCCAATTTGGTGTCGATTAACTCGCGAGAGTCTCCTGAGTCAAGTGAGACTAATGCCAATAAGACTAGACGGATATTTCTCAAAATGGAAATTTTATTGGATTTTGACTATTATTTTTTTGTTATGGTTGTTACATTTTAATATAATTTTTATATTTCAAATTTTTAAGCAAATTACGACAATTATTCGGATTTTGTCCTTGATTGATTATGTCAATTTGGAGTCGATTAAGTCCCGAGAGTCTCCTAAATCAAATGAGACTAATGGCAATAAGATTAGACGGATGTTTCTCAAAATGGAAATTCTATTGGATTTTTACTATTATTTTTTTGTTATGGTTATTACATTTTAATATAATTTTTATATTTCAAATTTTTAAGCAAATTACGACAATTATTCGGATTTTGTCCTTGATTGATTATGCCAATTTGGTGTCGTTCAACTCGCGAGAGTCTCCCGAGTCAAATGAGACTAATGGCAATAAGATTAGACGGATGTTTCTCAAAATGGAAATTCTATTGGATTTTTACTATTATTTTTTTGTTATGGTTATTAAATTTTAATATAATGTTTATATTTCAAATTTTTAAGCAAATTACGACAATTATTCGGATTTTGTCTATGATTGATTATGTCAATTTGGTGTCGTTTAACTCGCGAGAGTCTCCTGAGTCAAATAAGACTAATGACAATAAGATTAGACGGATGTTTCTCAAAATGGAAATTCTATTGGATTTTTACTATTATTTTTTTGTTATGGTTTGTTATATTTTAATATAATTTTTATATTATAAATTTTTAAGCAAATTACGACAATTATTCGGATTTTGTCCTTGATTGATTATGTCAATTTATGTCGTTTAATTCGCGAGAGACTCCTGAGTCAAATAAGACTAATGGCAATAAGATTAGACGGATGTTTCTCAAAATGGAAATTCTATTAGATTTTTACTATTATTTTTTTGTTATGGTTATTACATTTTAATATAATTTTTATATTTCAAATTTTTAAGCAAATTACGACAATTATTCGGATTTTGTCCTTGATTGATTATGCCAATTTGGTGTCGTTCAACTCGCGAGAGTCTCCCGAGTCAAATGAGACTAATGGCAATAAGATTAGACGGATGTTTCTCAAAATGGAAATTCTATTGGATTTTTACTATTATTTTTTTTGTTATGATTATAACATTTTAATATTATGTTTTTATTTCAAATTTTAAAGATATTCCGACAATCATTCGGATTTTGTCCTGGATTGATTATGCCAATTTGGTGTCGTTTAACTCGCGAGAGTCTCCTGAGTTAAATGAGACTAATTTCAATAAGATTGGACGGATGTTTCTTAAAATAGAAATTTTATAGGATTATTTTTTGTTATGGTTATTACATTTTAATATAACTTTTATATTTCAATTTTTTAAGCAAATTACGACAATTATTCGGATTTTGTCCTTGATTGATTATGCCAATTTAGTGTCGTTTAACTCGCGAGAGTCTCCCGAGTCAAATGAGACTAATGGCAATAAGATTAAACGGATGTTTCTCAAAATGGAAATTCTATTGGATTTTTACTATTTTTTTTTGTTATGGATATTACATTTTAATATAATTTTTATATTTCAAATTTTTAAGCAAATTACGACAATTATTCGGATTTTGTCCTTGATTGATTATGTCAATTTGGAGTCGATTAAGTCCCGAGAGTCTCCTAAATCAAATGAGACTAATGGCAATAAGATTAGACGGATGTTTCTCAAAATGGAAATTCTATTAGATTTTTACTATTATTTTTTTGTTATGGTTATTAAATTTTAATATAATATTTATATTTCAAATTTTTAAGCAAATTACGACAATTATTCGGATTTTGTCCTTGATTGATTATGTCAATTTGGTGTCGTTTAACTCGCGAGAGTCTCCTGAGTCAAATAAGACTAATGACAATAAGATTAGACGGATGTTTCTCAAAATGGAAATTCTATTGGATTTTTACTATTATTTTTTTGTTATGGTTATTACATTTTAATATAATTTTTATATTTCAAATTTTTAAGCAAAATACGACAATTATTCGGATTTTGTGCTTGACTGATTATGTCAATTTGATGTCGATTAACTCGCGAGAATCTCCTGAGTCAAATGAAACTAATGGCAATAAGATTAGACGGATGTTTCTCAAAATGGAAATTTGATTGGATTTTTACTATTTTTTTTTTGTTATAGTTGTTACATTTTAATATAAGTTTTATATTTCAAATTTTTAAGGATATTACGACAATTATTCGGATTTTGTGCTTGATTGATTATGTCAATTTGGTGTCGATTAAGTGGCGAGAGTCTCCTGAGTCAAATAAGACTAACGGCAATAAGATTAGATGGATATTTCGCAAAATGGAAATTCTATTGGATTTTTACTATTATTTTTTTGTTATGGTTGTTACATTTTAATATAATTTTTATATTTTAAATTTTTAAGCAAATTACGACAATTATTCGGATTTTGTCCTTGATTGATTATGTCAATTTGGTGTCGTTTAACTCGCGAGAGTCTCCTGAATAAATTAGACTAATGGCAATAAGATTAGACGGATGTTTCTCAAAATTGAAATTCTATTGGATTTTTACTATTATTTTTTTGTTATGGTTATTACATTTTAATATAATTTTTATATTTCAAATTTTTAAGCAAATTACGACAATTATTCGGATTTTGTCCTTGATTGATTATGCCAATTTGGTGTCGATTAAGTGGCGAGAGTCTCCTGAGTAAAATGAGACTAACGGCAATAAGATTAGGCGGATATTTCTCAAAATGGAAATTTTGATTTTACTATTATGTTTTGTTATGGTTATTACATTCCATTATATTATTAAGGATTAATTATAAGGATATTAGGGAAACTGCTGGGGCTACAAACCTGGAATCATATTTCGGCTATGGCTAATTACCATCGCATTATAGTGATCTATTACATCTGGGAATTTTATGTCTATTTATTTTCTATATTTCCCGATATTGTTCATATCGGGTCCTGTTTATGTGCAAGTGTCCTTCCACATCACAAATTTTAATTACAAGTAAATAATTTTAATAACTCTAATGGTTTTGTCTAATTATCATCGCATTATAGTGATCTATTACATTTGGGAATTTTATGTCTATTTATTTTCTATATTTCCCGATTTTGTTCATATCGAGTCCTGTTTATGTGCAATTGTCCTTCCACATCGCAAATTTAAATTATAAGTATATAATTTTAATGACTCACAGGATTCGAACCTGCGACTATGGCGAGAGAGTAGTGCCATCTTATCCATCGGTATTATTTATTAGTAGTATTAGTACCTATTGGTATTAGTTCTAGCATTGATTATGATATCCTAACAATATTATAATCAATGGTATTTGTATTAGTATTAGTAGTACTTATTAGTTTCATTCGGGTTTCGCTTATTAATAACAGCTGTTTCAAGTAATATCTTCATAAATAGCGTTATTCAATGTAAAATCTTAACTCATGATGATACCACTTTAACCATGTTTTTTTATTATCTCATCGCTATTTGCATCATGAGCCTGTCTAATCCATCCAGTTACGTATATTCAATTTCACATTTGTGTTCGATCAGCTGCAACAAGGTTACCTCGTTGTGAAACAAAATTGACAACATGTATATATCAATGTCACTGCACGACATTTATCCCGACTTATCCATTAACAATGTGTGAAAGAAAATTCGTAGGGTCTGAAAATGGGCCATGATCTACCGCAGCTCTGTTCCAGATGAAAAATTGATGCCTTCGTAAATGGCGTTATTAATAGTGCAGGTTGATGCCGTGCATTTTTATGGCCGTTTTCTGTTGGATCGTCGATAGGCAATGTTAAAAATTTGCTTATAAATCTCAAGACTAGAGCAAGGTCTGGCAACTCTTTTAATGTACGTTAATTAAATAAATCGTTGGTGTCGTCATTACACCTTAATAATACTGTACATTAATTTGATTAATGTAGCATACTATTTATAGTATGAAATGTATGTTTCTACATGCTATGCCTGCTGGTAGTTATGTAGGAATTTGTGTAGCATGTACGCGGTAACAATTGAGCCGTTGAAAATCAGTGTCCATTTGTTTTAAATTCAGATATATCCAGAAATATAATGAATACTAGTTCCACGGACATATCCCTTGTATGTTTCTGGACTGACGTAAACTTCTCGTTGTCCCTTCTTTGGGACTAGAAATTCCCTAGACCCTGGTATGTACCCAGCATCGTCAGGGCGATCGAAGGTTGTAGATATGGGTCGTGTGCCCATAACAACTTGGCCTACAGATAGGGAGTGGTGTAAGTACAACTGATGTGAATTAAAAGGGCTGAATCTTACCTAAAGTTCGATAACGGCCGCTAAGTATAATACTTCGAGATCGGAATTAATACAGCACCCAGCTGACGTTGAGGGACGCTACCACACACTCTTCAACAGTATCATGCCTTAATTGGCAGTCGTTTATCCCGACAATTATTATGATTTTGTCCTAATTGACAAAATTCTCGACCGACCGGCATGTGATCAGTTACATGAATCTACAAGTGGATTCGCGTCTTGTGGAAATTGCGATGGGAGAAGGGGGAACAAATGGAGTAAATTGTCGCTAGGGAGTTAAGGTAGGCCGCCACGCAACCATGCATGTAAGCGAAAAAATAACGTTACAACTTAATTAATATACTGAATTAATCAATTTTTAGTATTCGAAATATTTGAAAAACGATTATTGAAAATATAAACGGTTACAATTCTACATAAAATACTAGTAATTGTGCTAAAGTAAAATGGTATTTTCATTAGATTACAAATATTTCTATAATTACTCAATGATTGCTACTGCATAAATTATTATATATTATATTTCAATGGTATATATTTTTTTCGAATAGTAATAACTGATGATTAATTAATTCAAATATTATTCTAGAATGCATTAAAGGAGACAAAATAGCGTTTTGATCTAATAAAAAGTATTCGAATATATATTTTGTTGCAGTTTTAATAATATAATAATCATGATACTGAAATGAAGTATGTTACTACGTTTTTATTACTTTATTTTTTTGTTAAACATGACTGCAGTTTCGACCACAATTACGCAAATCTCATGTGATTCAAGATACAAGAATGAAATAAAATACTAGAACACATTAAAGGAAATATAACTGCGTTTTGATCTGATTAAAAGTGTTCGAATATGTATTTTGTTGCAGTTTCAATAACATACTAATCATGATACAGATATTAAATACGTTACTAAATTTTTTATTACTTTATTTTTCGTTTGACACGACTACAGTTTCAACCACAATTACGTAAATCTCATGTGATTCATGATACAAGAATGAAGAAACGTAATCACAATAGCTATTTATTTAATAAGTACATAATTTGGGACTTTATGGACGATCCCTAAAGTTTAAGGTCCGAGGGAGCTCGTGAGCGAGGACTATAAATAGGGCGAATAGGGCATAAGTCCCATTATACACTGTGTATCAGCCAAATGGAATAAATTCGATAATTAATAAATGGGGGCGTGTTCGAAAAAACGCTTGGACACGTCGATTGTTATTTTTAGTTGCGCATTTTTTTCAACAAAAACTTTTTATACAGGGTGTGTCATGTGACCGTGGCCAATACCAACTTTCTTATTTTAAATGCAACACCTGGTATATTATTCAATTTTTGGATTCTTCAGAAAATTCTAGACATATTTCATGTACAATGTCATATGCCTATCTTCAACTGTTTCGGAAATATTAAGTGTTGTCAGATTTATTGCAAAAATTAACATTAAAAAAAGAAAATTATTTGATTACAGAAATTCGTTACAACACACTCAAAAACTAATAAGTAATACTGTTTATTTCTTGATAATGTAAAAAAACAAAAAAAAACAATAAATTTCAATAGAGGAGATGTTCAAAATGCTCGCCGTGAACGTCTTGGCAACATCCTAATCTTAAATAGAAATTTCTTCTAACGTTACTCAACATCTCAGGCGTGACCGATCTAATCGCAAGCATTATTCGTCTTCTTAAGTCAGCTAAGTCGAGGGGTTTAGTTTTGTATACAATACTTTTGACATATCCCCATAAGAAGAAGTCTAATGACGTCAGATCAGGGGATCGTGCTGGCCATTCCATCGATCCTCGCCTCCCTATCCACCGATTTGGAAATATTCTTACACTTAATATTTCCGAAACAGTTGAAGATAGGTATAGGACATTGTACATGAAATATGTCTTGAATTTTCTGAAGAATCCAAAAATTGAATAATATACCAGGTGTTGCATTTAAAATAAGAAAGTTGGTATTGGCCACGGTCACATGACACACCCTGTATAAAAAGTTTTTGTTGAAAAAAATGCGCAACTAAAAATAACAATCGACGTGTCCGAGCGTTTTTTCGAACACGCCCCCATTTATTTATTATTGTATTTATTCCATTTGGCTGATACACCCTGTATACGCATTCCATACAACGCTTCATGTTCGACTGATTTTAGCAATTTGGGAATACTTTTGAACTAAAATTAAATAGTTATTTAAGCATTAAGAGAGGTAAGCATCTTTTACCATACGAGGTCGTGTTTGCGCCCGAGCGACAGCGAGGGCTAGCAATAAAGGCCGAGACTGGTTAAAACTTACCTCTCAAATTGCTTATAACTGTTTTTCCACTCCTGAAGTTGGTTTAATTGTTTGTGTTTGATTTATTTATTTTCGCAACATGAACAAAATGTCAGTACGGCTTTGGTTGCTAAGACTATTTTTCAAACAAAGTGTCAGAAATTGCATTCGTTCAGTTGTAAAATGAATTCCGAAGAAAGTAAACAAGAAATGGCAATTGAAGAAGCTGCAGATGCTGCCTGTTCCTTCCTACTGCCGGAGAAGTCGAAGGGGTGTTATCAAAAGTGTTTTAAAGACTGGTGCCAGAGAAAGAACGCTATTGAAATTATTTTACTTACTTCCCTGAGGGAAGTAAGTGATTACTTACTTCCCGTTGCTCATAGTAACCAAAGCTTTATCGGTAAGTGGGACTTACTTCCACTAAATCAATGTTATAACAGTGTACTTACCATGCAGGGAGTGGAAAAACAATATTTACCTACTTACATATTTTTATCAGGTCATTGAATGTCAATCATTATAAATTTAGCAAGATTACAAGCCAAGCATTATATGCAAGACAATCACTACAGTCAACTAAATCAATTTTTATTATATTTATTTGATGTTTACCTGTTTAAAATTAAGAGCTGCTATTTCTGACATTGACAGGCGCCAGTTTTACTTTATCATTATGTACTAGACTGAAATGTATGATATTCTGGCCTACTAACAAACATAAAAGTCCATATTTTTAGACAGTCGAACATAAAGTTCATATTTTCGGACAGTCGAACATAAACAGTATACAGGGTGCTAATACTAAGTTGTAATACCCGAAAAAGACAATTAGAACTCTTAGAAACAAACAACTTTTCTTAGTTAAAATTTTTGAATTTGGAACCCAAGTTCATAGTTATTGGCGTTTTTTTGTTTTTCGAAAAATCGTCATTACTCCCTTATTTTAAGGAATATTTAAAAAATATAAAAACGTTCAGCATTTGCTGTCAGTTCTGTAAAACATTTGCAGTTACAATTATTTTCTAACATGGAAATAGATTTGGCGAATACTTGTTTAAACTCCATTATTATGACTAGGTAAATAACTGCGTCGAATCATGTGGCAGACAATAAAATATTTTTTTAAACTCAAAACGCGCGTTATTTACCCAGTCATAAATATTTTCTATTTTATCAAATAACAAAATGGCGACCGATAAAAAATTTCATAACAAGATATTTTGAAAACCACTCTATCGAATTTTGAAAATTAAACATTTATAAAACCCTTAAACTATCTTATAACATTCGTCTGAAACATTTTTTTTATCTGTCCAAAAAAAGTTTTTGTTCAAATTGAATTACAAGATCAATTTTATTTAACAAACTGCACCAATCATTTAAAACAAAGTACAGACATAAACTTTTCAAGATGGAGCAGAAATTTCTGAAGAACAAGATCAAAAAGTATTTAAATTTGAACGTACAAACTAGAAAACATATGCCTCAACTTTGAGGTACGAGTTCAATATTAGATTTTTGTTTCATTGTTAAATGGTAGCAAGCCTACTTTGTTTTAAACGAGTGTTGCAGTTTGTTAAAATTTATCTTGTGATTCAAATGAAATAAAAACTTTTTTTTGGACAGATAAAAAAAAAATGTTTCAGACAAATGTTATAAGATAGTTCGAAAAATCGATCGAGTGGTTTTCAAAATATCTTGTATTGAAATTTTTAATCGGTCGCTATTTTGTTATTTCATAAAATATAAAAGAATTGTAAATACAAAGTTCTAGAGAACCGAAAGCAAATGCTGAAAGTTTGTGTATTTTTTTAAATATTCCGTAAAATAATCGAGTAATGACGACTTTTCGAAAAACAAAAAAAAAACGCCAATAACTATGAACTTGGGCACCAATTAAAAAAAAAAACTAAAACAAGTTTGTTTCAATGAATATAACACAAAGAGAGAGAAACATAATTGTTAAGACTAATTACACTTAAATCTAAATACACGTAAATTAAGTGTAATTAGCCTGTACAATTATGTTTCTCTCTCTGTGTGTTGTATATACGGTTTGTGATTATGTTTCTTCATTCTTGTATCTTGAATCACTTGAGAATGCCTTAATTGTGGTCGAAACTGCATTCGTGTTTAACGAAAAATAAAGTGATAAAAAAACTTAGTAACGTGTTTAAGTTTAGTATCATCATGATTAATTATCACATAGTAACTTCCGCCATCAACTTTATAATATAATAATCGATTTCTAGTATTTTTACAGGGCGTCTCAAAATTAAATTAAAATTTTGGGCTTGCATTCAGAGGGCTAAAAAAAATTGAAAATAAAGAGTGGAACATTTTCTGTTTGTCCCTCGTTATAGAGTTATTGATAAAAAAAAAACCATAAAACACATCTGCCAAACTAATTGTCAAATTTGACAGTTATGTCTGTAGATTTGACAAAATGAATAAATCAAAATCGTGTACTAACTAATAATATTATAAAACAAGATATTTGTCCCTCGTTATAGAGTTATTGATAAAAAAAAACTGAAAAACACACCTGTCAAACTAATTATCAAATCTGACATTTATGATTTATGTCTCTAGATTTGACAAAATGGATAAATCAAAATTGTGTACTAACTAATAATAATATAAAACAAGATATTTGTCCCTCGTTATAATGTTATTAATAAAAAAAATGTAAAACACATATGTCAAACTAATTGTCAAATCTGACAGTTATGCCTCTAGATTTGATAAAGTGAATAAATCAAAATCGTGTACTAACTAATGATATTATAAAACAAGATATTTGTCCCTCGTTATAATGTTATTAATAAAAAAAAATGTAAAACACATATGTCAAACTAATTGTCAAATTTGACAGTTATGTCTCTAGATTTGCCAAAGAGAATAAATCAAAATGGTGTACTAACTAATAATATTATAAAACAAGATTGTCCCTCGTTATAGAGTTATCGATACAAAAACTGTAAAACACATCTGCCAAACTAATTGTCAAATTTGAACATTATGTCTCTAGATTTGACAAAGAGAATAAATCAAAATCGTGTACTAACTAATGATATTAAAAAACAAGATATTGACCACATCTGTCAAACTAGTTGTCAAATCTGACAGTTATGTCTCTAGATTTGACAAAGAGAATAAATGAAAATCGTGAATCAACTAATAATATTAAAAAACAAATAACAAATAATTAAAAACACATAGATTTAACAAAATGAACAAACCAATATCGTGTTCTGAATAATGTTCGAAAAATTTATTGTTTACATATTAATCAATAACTCTGTAATGAGAGACAAACCTCAACATTTTCTACTCTTAATTTTTAATTTGTTTTTGCCCCCTGAATGCAATCCCAACGGCACGGGCGTCAATTTTGAGACACCCTGTATATGTAAGTATGTAATTTTAGTATTGCTTATTATTATTCAAATGATATACTACATTTAAAGCACCATTTAAATCGTATGAAATATCACATATTATTCGAATTAATTCGATTGAAAATACGCTAATAATACTTGATTACAATATGTATTTATTGTAGGGTATTATTATTACAATTATCGACTTTAATTGATTGTAATTTTAATAATTTAATACTAGATTATAATTGTGTACAATATTAGTATTTGATGTTTTTTGGTATAATAATTAGGTGTAATAGGTATAATATAATACATTTTTTGGGTATAATAGGTATAATTTTAGGCTGTAATGCACAATTCTAAAAATAATCGATTATTTTATTCTGATAAAATATCCTTTTTTTTTATTCGACTGGATTTCTCGAGTATATGTTATCAAATAAAGGCAAAATAATAGTAATTTGACGTTTTTTTTTAAATTGAGCGAGTTTCTTAGTATCTTCGATTATTTTATTCTGATAAAATATTTATGTTTTTATTCGACTTGATTTCTCGAGATATGTTATCAAATAAAGGCAAATAATAGTAATTTGACGTTTTCTTTATTTTATTTTTTAATTGAGTGAATTTCATGAGTATTTTTATCTCATGCTTTATTTAAGCATGTAATTTTAGTATTGCTTATTATTATTCGAATGATATACTACATTTAAAGCACCATTTAAATCGTATGAAATATCATATATTATTCGAAGTAATTCGATTGAAAATACGCTAATAATACTTGATCACAATATGTATTTATTATAGGGTATTATTATTCTAATTATCGACTCTGATTGATTGTAATTTTAATAATTTAATAATAGATAATAATTTGTACCCAATATTATTATTTGATGTTATTAGGTATAATAATTAGGTGTAATAGGTATAATATAATAGTTTTCTTGGGTATAATAGGTATAATTTTAGGCTATAATGCATAATTCTAATAATAATCGATTGGACTGGATTTCTCGAGTATATATTATGAAATAAAGGCAAATAATAGTTATTTGACTTTTTTTTAATTGAGTGAATTTCATGAGTATTTTTATCAAATAATAACAAAATAATCGATTATTTTGTACGAATAATTTCGACAACAACTCACACTAATTGGCAAATATTTCATAGATAGCGCAAGATCTATGATCAAGACCCGGATCTCCAAGCGGACCTAATGCTAGTTAAGTAATTAAACATCGGCCTAGATATGCAGCTATGGCTAATTACACCTAAAAAAGGAGCGATTTGCCATACTCAGGAGTTGTACCTCTATGGATTTATTTTACATATAAATAAAGAAACCTGATTTTAAGATCATTATTAAAAGAAAAAAACAATTATTAGTGTCCAATTTCACTCATATTGCCAAATTTTCAATGATTACTATAAAATTTTCAATTATTTTGTCATAATAACAAAGATTTCTATCATAATTTCAATAATCATTACAAAATTTCAAAGCTTGGTGTCATACTTGCAATAATTATTGTCAAATTTTCAATGGTAACTAAAATTTATAACAAATCTGTTGCAAAGATTACTATCAAAATTTTAAAAAAAATCTGATTTGTCAATATTTATTTGTACTCGCAATTAATATTTTTTATATAGATTTTATGTAACTTATGTATACCACTATTTATTGTTGAATCTACCTATACACATATGTTATGATAGTCAATTATTTATACGTTACACTGTATACCTCTTTTTTCATGACTTGTGTAAACCTATTGGTAACATTAATAAAGATTATTATTATTAAATAGTTTGTGTAAATTTAAATAGTATTTCAGTGAATACTATAATAGTTTAAAAATTTACTGTAAAAAATTCAGTTATTTTTCAACTTTTCATTAGGTGTATAATTTTCAATTATTTTATCATAATTGAACAGATTTCTCTCAAAATGTCAATGGTTATTGCAAATTTAGTATCAAAGTATAGTATCAAAAACGAAGAAAAACTGCAAATTTTTTTTTCTTGCAATAATACACTGAAAAAGCGCAGAGTAAGTAATTAGGCAAATATTATAAAATAAATGGTTTAACAAAAACACTTTTAAAATATGCACAGTAATAAAATCCGCTTATCGCGTTTACATATTACGTACGCATACCAACACCAACAGCAAATTCCTACCAACAATGCACAAAATTCATAGTACTCGATTTGTTTATTTATTTATTTGAGTGGCACACTGGGCGCATGCGTCCGCGTGTAGTATCGGTAGTTAAAATTATTAATCATTTAGTTGGTGTTCGGTCGGTGATTCGAAGAATGCAGAGAGAATTACGCCGGTAGATTTGAAAGTTTTTTTATGTAAGAGAAGTGCAGTGCGAATATATAAAATGTTTTCTTCACTATCGCATCCAGATTGTTCAAATGGTTCGTATTATTAATTAATTAATTAAAATTTAATATTACTTAATATCATTATAACTGGCTGTGTTTTATGCAGAAATGTGAATTATTGTTAAATTACGTTTATTGCATATGTTGTAAATTATTATAATTTGTATGTTGTTGTAATTAATGGTTGGGTAATAATAAATAGCTGGCATAATTATTACCCAAAGTTTACTTTATTATTACTGATTTAATTAATGTGTTTACTGCGTATTCATATTTTGTCAATCGTGTGGTATTTTAAATGCAATTATATGTTTAAATTAAAGGTTATTTAAATCTGAGCTATTTTTAGCGTTAAATTGCCTTTAATCTAATAAAATCCGCCGGTGGTTTAATGCAATTTGCGGTTGTTATCTCGCTTCTTTCATAGCTGATTAGTTAATTTTGTGCATCGAAAAAGCTATGAATTCAAAGCGAGATAATGAACGGATAAGCAAATAGGTCAGCAGCGATGCTAAGAGGTTTCACATTGTGGCATGGAAACGTTCGGAGTTTAAAAAGACACAATTAGTGCGTTATTTCAAAACTTCACGCCAAGTAAATTATATGTTAGAAAATTTGCTAAAATAAAAATATAAGTGCCAGTGATATAAACAGGCATGCGTGAAGCAAATGTATAAATACACTTGTCTTATAAATAATTAGTCATTAAAATAAATTACTTATTAACGTCATAATGGAAAAATGCGCTGATTCAAGTGATTGTAAACAAACCTTAATTGAAACATAAAGTGCAGCCATTCAAGTGATGATCTCATTAATTTTGCTCTCGCTGTTAATTTTAATCACGAAAATCGGCGTGAGCACATTGTGCTCCGAATACCCGTATGCATCCACTATACCATTTTTATTAGCCATAAATGTAATCGTAATTGCGTTAAGTAAGCACTTAAAAAACGACGCAAATTGGGCCTCGAATTAAAAATCGCACATCGCATTAACCATAAATTGCACGCCTTTAAACGTTATTTTACAAATTGACTCCCGGCAGACTGGCTTTTGCGTCAGCAGTTTAAATTGGCCTCTTCCTCCGCGTCTGCATCTTCACTCCTGATTCATTACGAAATGCGGCCGCAAGTAAAAACGAAATGAGTCGCTTAATTTCCCAGTTTTGGAGCGGCCCTCTTACGTCAATGCCGACCTAAGGTGTTTGAAGAATTTTTAAAGGCGCACACACACGACCGAAGGAACGGGTTTGCTTCAGTTCAGCCGATTATCGCGGTTCTCGTGCTTATATTTCATCCCAGAACTTTTTGGGCTCGTAAAACCGACTGTGCTGTTGTGTGGTTTATGCTCAACCACAAGTCTAAAATAATTCAAGATGTGGTTTTTTTTATTTGCTGCGGATCGATATTTTTCCAATAATTTATATTGGGAATGAGTTTGCGTAAAAATTTTAATAAGAATTTAGCTAGCTCCTGCAAAACAACTGAATACGGCGTGTAAAAGTAAAAGTAAGGAGATTAATATACCTAATTAAATTGCAAAAGCAATCTAAATTTAGTATTGCATATATCTCCATGTACTGCAAGAAATACAAGTGTTTTACAATACGAGTGTTCAAACTTATTAATTGAAATTTTATTAATAGTAGTTTTAAAAGAGTGAATAACACATATTGTGTTGAAATTTTGTTAACAATTGTTAACAAAAATGTTGTTTTTTTAATCCTTTTTGTGATTTTGTAAGTAATGAATATTAAGGTCCTAAATGGTTTTTTATACACAGATGTTACCCCAGCTAGATACTAACAGCAGCTTCAACTTCGTTAATTAATTTCGACTGACATTCAAAAGTTAGAATATTAAAGCTAAATTTCATATTCAATAAATGAAAGCGTTTTTGACTTATTCTTCTATTAGCAATACCTTTGATTTTTCAGTAGATATTGCGTATTGGTCTAAAATCTAATGATTCACTAGTACATATTAAGATTGAAAAATTAAACCACTAGTCAAAATTTAAAAATATTAAGGTTGAAAACATAAACGCTCAGTTTTCAGTTCCACGATTAAATTTATTAACTCTGAATCTTGAT
Source organism: Othius punctulatus (assembly GCA_951805005.1). NCBI lineage: Eukaryota > Metazoa > Arthropoda > Insecta > Coleoptera > Staphylinidae > Othius > Othius punctulatus. Next base: position 65,355,191 of record OX638142.1, read on the forward strand.
ATTAATATTCGAATAATTATTATTGGTAGTATGGTTTTTTGTACACAGATGTTACCCCAGCTAGATACTAACAGCAGCTTTAACTATGTTAATTAAATTCGACTAACATTCAAAAGGTAGAATATGAAAGCTAAAATTCATGTTCAATAAATCAAAGCGATTTTGACTTTTTCTTCTGTTAGCAATACCCTTAATTTTCCAGTAGATATTGCGTATTGGTCTAAAATCTAATGATTCACTAGTAAATTTTAAGATTAAAACATTAAACCTATAGCAAAAATTTAAAAAAATTAAGGTTTAAGAAACAAACGTTAAGTTTTCAGTTCCACAATTGAATTTAATACATCTGAATCTTGATATTAATGTTCGAATAATTATTATTGGTAGAATGGGTTTTTTATACAAATATGTTACCCCAGCTAGATACTAACAACAGCTTCAACTTTGTTAATTAAATTCGACTGACATTCAAAAGTTAGATTATGAAAGCTAAAATTCATATTCAATAAATCAAAGCGATTTTGACTTTTTCTTCTGTTAGCAATGCCCTTGATTTTTCAGTAGATAATGCGTATTGGTTTAAAATCTAATGATTCACTAGTAAATTTTAGGATTGAAAAATTAAACCACTAAAATTTAAAAATATTATGGTTGATTTAATAAACGTTAAGTTTTCAGTTCCACGATTGAATTTAATAAATCTGAATCTTGATAGTAATGTTCCAATAATTACTATTGGTAGTAACTAGTATTATTAGGGTTAGCAGCAGTAGTACGAGACGCAATGCGGTTACTGATGGTGGTATAGTTCATGCCAGATAATATGTCACTTTTCACATAAAACCGAAGTCCCTCCTCTGTCCTATTGGACTGGTTAACATAAATGCAAATACATCTCTTGGATGTCTCTAGTTAATTGAGGTAGGATAGTGAGCTTAAAGTCCCTCAGTAATGCGGTTGCTTATTCTAAAGAAACCGCAAGGGAGTATAAGGGATCAAAGGAATAAATTTAAGGTTTATAGCTTATGGCTCAAAACAGCTCCCGCGGTTTTGGGATACATTCTCATTGGTCCAATTCCAGTTTTTATGTGGAAAGTGACATCTTGTAGTGCTAATTGTATTGCTTGTTTTTATACAGTGTGTTCGATAAAAAGCGCCCAAGACTGTAGCGACTTTATTTGTTATTTAATCATCAATAAACAATATATATATATATATATGTATATATATATATATATATATATATATATATATATATATATATATATATATATATATATATATATATATACGTATATATATATATATTATTAAATGGGACAGCATTAGCTACAAGTTGGCAACAAAATATCTTTTATAAACACCTTCATTTATTTGTATAGTGTAATATTTGTAATTATTTGGTGTATTCTTGTATAGCAGTTTAAGTAATTTTAACAAGTCTAAATTTTTAGTAGGGTTATACTATAAAATATTTGCAAAAAATGTAAAAACTGATTTGAGCAAGTAGGCTGTTAAATCCGAGTTTCTCTAGAACAAACAATTGGTGATAATAATTAATCAAGCTTAAAATAAGTTTATTTGTTTTGCAGCATCATTCAGTTGTAAAGTATGAATTAGGTTGACCCAATGAATTAATAAATGTAAATTAATATCTTAAGTAATAAAGATGTATTGCACCTTACAAGGACGTAATTTATGTTTTCTTAAAATGTGGCGAACTATGCTAACATATGTGTTAGTGTTACGTACAATTTCACGAATCGACGTTTGTGGTCTTTTTTTGATGTATTATTATGATCACCAATTGTTACTAGCCTACTAGCTCAAATCAGTTTTTCACACTTTTTCCAAAAATTTCATAGTATAAGAATACTAAAAATTTAGGCCGGTGAAAGTATTTAAGCTCCACACAAATGCACCAAAAAAATTTTACCGAGCCATATAAAAAAATTGTCGGTGACGTCACAACAAATAAATGAAAGTGTTTCAATTTTTTTTTCACTAACTTGTAGCAAAGACTGTCCAATTTAATATTATGTATGGTTTGTTGATGATGATTAAATAACAACAAATACAATATATAATATAATATACAACAAATGATGTCGGTATAGTCTTGGGCGCTTTTTATCGAACATACTGTATAGTAGCAGTAGTATTACTGGCTATGTTAGTAGAAGCACGTTTATGTGAACGCATCGAGTTTTTAAATATTATATTTAATAATAATATTATATTAATAATGATTATTATATGCTGCTAAATCATACAAGAATAAATAATGAATATCTAGTAAGTAATAAGTTCTGATTACTGTATCTTACTACGTAGTAGTCTGGCAGATTAATAGACTTCCTTTTCCACATCCTTTTCTGTAATTATAAAAATCTACATTTACTCTTATCATAGTTCCTTTGATTATATTCCACATGTCTTCTGGAAATCGTTTCTCATTTAATTGCATTACAAATTTATGTATTAATTTCGTATACTTAAATAAACACAAAATTGAAAAAAAAAATACCTTATCACATTCCTTTTACATATTTCGATTTATATGTTTATGATTTCATGATTTTTATTTTTTTCATGCCCGATATAAGTCAATCTACCTTCTTTCCATGAAAATTTCTAATACTCGATAAAACTTTTAAAAAATATCTCAGTTACTTAACATAATTTACATTCATATGTTTTTCTCAACCTTATATAATTTAAGAAAATTACAGATTATTTATTTTTTTCTTTTTACAAGACAATCTTTTTACTGTTTATACGTTTGCGAATTTTCGAATGAATTTGAGGTTTTTGAGCTAGTTTTTTTATCTGCACTTGTATCAAAACACAATCTAGATATTATTTAATCATATTTCGTAATCTATTTTGATACAAAAAAGTGATAAAATTTAAAAATAATAGATGTATAGACAAACAGTGTTAGAAAATATTTATTTTAGTAGTAGTAAATCTTTATTAGGATATTATTTTCTCATGATTAATTTTTCAGACTTGTCGAACCTCAGAACATATACCTACTGCCCTAAAAATTTTGTAATAGCATGTCTCTCTCAACCTTATGTAATTTGAGAAAATTACAGATCTTTTTACTTTTTCTGTTTACCATCTTTTTACGGTTTAGATTATACGTTTGCGTATTTTCGAATGAATTTGAGTTTTTTTGAGCTAGTTTTTCTCTCTACAGTTGTATCCAAACACAAACTAGATATTATTTCATCATATTTTATAACCAATTTTAATAAAAACCAAAAGTTATCAATTATAGATGTATAACCAAACAGTGTTCAAAAATATTTTAGTAGTCGTACAATCTTTATTAGGCTAGTATTTTCCAATGATTCATTTTTCAAACTTGACGAACCTCAAAACATATACTGCCCTTAAAATTTTGGAAATTTGGAAATTTTCACAAAAGCAATATTTTTCTCACGTGGAGAAATGTGGAGAAGAGTAATAGGCAACAAAATGTCTTAAATTTAAAATTATATTTAATTACATTGATTACGTTTTGATTCTCAAAACATATACTATCCTAAAAATTTTGAAAATTTGGAAATTCTCATAAAAACTATATTTTTCTCACGTGGAGAAATGTGGAGAAGAGTAATTGGCAACAACATGTCTTAAACTTAAAATTGTATTTAATTACATTGAATACGTTTTGATTTATCGTGTACAATACAAATAAATTATTGCAAGTTTGCTCTCAAAGTTTCTGTGGGCTTGAGAACATAATTTAATTCAATTAACATTTTGAAAAGTTCATAATTCATATGTAGATTCAGATCAATACACTGCTTTTTCCACAAAATTTTGGAAATCTTCTCTAAAACAATAATTTCTTGCTGTGGAGAATGTAATAATAATAATTTCACAATTTGATTAATATTTTAATATGTATTATGAATCTTCAGTTCATAATTCATATGTAGATTTAGATCAATAGACTTCCTTATCCACAAAATTTTGGAAATCTTCAGATCAATAGACTTCCTTTTATACATCTTTTTCTGCAATTGTAAAAATCTATATTTACTCTTATCATAGTTCCTTTGATTAAATTCCACATGTCATCTGGAAATCGTTTCTCATTTAAGAAATTGCATTACAAATTTATGTGCAAATTTCGTATATTTACATAAATTCAAAATCGAAAAAAAAAACCTTACCGTATTCTTTTTGCATATTTCGATTTATATGTTTATGATTTCTTCATTTTTTTTTTTTTTTTCCGGTTATAGGTCAATCCACCTGTCTATGAAGAGTTTCAATATCTAAAAACAATAAAAAAATCTCACTCAAAAACTCATATAAAATATCAGTTAAATATGATAAAATTCTCAGCCTTATGTAATTTTTATTAATTTTTATATTACACATTTGCGTATTTTTGAAAAAAACAATGTTTGAGCTAGTTTTCAATTTGCTATGTTTGCAGATATTATATTGTAACTATTTTATTAAAACTAAAAAAGTTGTAGTTAACAGATAGACAGACAAAAAGTTAACAAACATAGATCATAGATGTATAGATTGATTGCCCTAAAATTTTTTGGAAATCTTCACAAAAGCAATACTTTTTCTACCATGGTATATAAACTAAGTTTTTACGCACTGTTCACAGTGTGTAAAGTGATACTTTTTAGCACAAGTACGTAATAAAATCACGTGTGCGCAAAACATCAAGTCTGCGTAAAATAAGTTTTAAACACAATTCATTCACTCACCAATTAAAAAAAAGATAGTATTTTGCACCAAATTTTACTTTGAAGTTAACATTCAATAATACGAAAAAAGTTCAAAACTTTAAAGATTCAAGTTAATGATACAATTGGTAAAATGCGAGATTTTTTTTTCATATTAGCTGTCGCAGAAAAAAAAGTGTATGATACACTTTCGTAAAGGGCATTTTTGCACTCGCAATTTTTGTTGAACTCGGCTGTGCCTCGTTGAACATAACTCACGCTCATACATAAACGCACTACTTTACGAAGTTGTATCATAAATAATTATTTCTCATGTGGAGAAATGTGGAGAACTGTAATTGGAAAATAAATGTCTTAGTGTCTCTTTCAAAAATTGAAAAAACGTAAACTGCTCTTGGTATTTTTCGCTGTGATGGACGGTAACTTAAAAAAAATATATTTTATTATATTGATTAATTTTTGATTTATTGTGTATTTACAATACAAATCAGTTCTTACAGGTTCTCTAAGATTTTGTGGGTTTGAAATCCCAAAAATTTCATTTAATTTAAATTTTGGAAATCATCACTAAAACAATAGTTTCTTGCAGTTGAGAATGTAATACTTACAAACTCACAATATGATTAATATTTTAATATGTATTATGAACCTCAGTTCATAATTCATATATGGAATATGAATTATGAACCTCAGTTCATAATTCATATATGTAATATGTTGATATAAAGACCATCATTACCAATAGAATCTATTTCAACTCAGACTTTCACCTTTCACCATCGCGCTATATGCGAACGAATTTCATGGTCTTCCCATTGTCGTCAGCGGATTGCGCGGCTCATCCAAGAAGTGCAACAGTAATCACGCGCCTTACACGGCTGATCCAAGAAGTGCAACAGTAATCACACGCTTTACGTTATCAGCGGTGTAATACTCCGTCTTATACTAATCATGTGCGTATCCTAGTTTTATTCAACTCTTTACGTTATCAGCGATTATAACAATGTAAAAAAATATCATAAAAGTTTATTTGAACATTATTCTTATCAAGCATGTCTGGTAAATTTCTTATGTGATAAATATTACAGTCGTTGCACTGTATGGTCGTCTTAGAATTCTTCTCGCGTTGATGTTGTTATCATGTAAGTAATTTCCGTTCTGTTTGTTTCATTTCAGTGTCCTAAATTAGAAACAACCAAGGAGATGTCATGGAGTGGTGAGTTAACACACATGTATTTAACTTTATATAGACATAAGTACATAATATCACAAACCTGGAAACATTAAAATTGTTGTAGAAAATGCTCAAAATATCCTTCATTTCCGTTAGTGCGTCAAAAATGCTCAAAATATCTAGACAGTGTAAAAAAAAATGTATCAAACTGATACGTATAGACTGATACACACAGAATAGTCAATTGTTAAAAATTCATAAATGTATCAAATATATTTAGTGAATTTAGTAAAAAGGTAGAAATACATCAAACTGACACAGTAATACTATTTAAAAGACATAAATGTGTAGAATTAATATGGCAATCTGTTAACGCGGCATAAATAGATACTATATCAAATTGATGCAGTAATTACAGTAATGATAGAAAGTATTATTATGAAAATTAAATACATACCAAGAAATGTAATAATTATTCGAAGAAAAAAAACCTTGCAATTTTTGATTTATCGACAAAATCTATAATTTGATGATAGACTGTAATATTTGTCATAGATATTTGTTCAGGGTAATATAAATATTTTCAATTTTCTTCCGAATTTGATAAATTTATCAATTTTGACAAAAATTGGATAAAAATGTACAACACACAGAATTTATATAAATACTTATGAAATAAAATTTGGACTGTCATAATTGTCATAGTTTCTTGTACAGGGCAATATTAAAATTTTCATTTTTCTAAAATAATATAATATATTAAAAGGCGGAAAGGCCGACGGTCAATAGGCTAATAAAGATCGTTATCTCTCTCTATAATATATTTAAATAATATATTTAATGAATAATGAATCTTTTTTGCGATAGTATAATATAATAATATAAAATATTATTATTATTACCTATATATTATTATAGTATATTTCATAGTAATTATTGTTATTATTGCTAGTGTGATAATTATTATTATTATTAAATCGTTTACCTAGATTTTTTGAAACGTCAAGATTTGTCATTATTTCGTTGCAACTAGTTGGAAAGATTTACACCACTTTCTTGAACGCTCTGTACACATAAAAATAATAATATAATAATAACCATATTACGTCTTAGTAATAGATTCTTCAATTGGTTTTACGAAGTCATGAATTATTGAAATTGCAATGGGTAGAAAATATAAATTATCAATTAGAGTTCGATATCACATTTTGCAAAAATGCAGCTCTATTTATATGTTTACAAATAATAGCAATTTATTTATACTATGTACTATTGATAAGACGGGACGGTGGAAAATAACTGGATTTAATTATCTGCACTTATGTTTATCATATTTCCTGCACTACAAATTAACAGGAACAGCTTTTGGTAAAACCTGATAATAAAATATCTTTTTAGTTGTCCCCAAATTTTAGATTATATTTTGTATTGTAGTATCTATGTAGTATGTCATTTGTTTTGTGTTTTTAATTGGTTGTGGATGAACGATAAACTTTTATTTACACCAAACATTTAGATTTTGCGAATATTGAAAATAAATTTAATGAAATATATTTGTTCATTAAAGCCGTATGTCATTTGTTTTGTATTTTTAATATACAGGGTGTTTACTTTTATATTATTAGTGATTATATTATACAGGGTGTTTCCTAAACATGAATAAGAATAAGAATATTTGGTCCCTCGATGATTTGTGAAAAACCGCTTTATTTCGAACGTACAGGCTGATAAATGTTTTTTAACTAAACCAATTACGAAAATTTTGAGCGGCTGGTTTTTGCATTCACAGAAAATTTCATTAAAATTTTATCACACTGTATCTTTGAAACAAAGCAGGTTTTCACAATCTTCAAAGGACAAAATGTTCTTAGAATAATCCATGGAATAACCCCTTCCACTTCAAAAGACCAAATGTTCTTAGAATAACCCATGAAATAACGGTTTTTAATTGGTTGTGGATGAATGAAAAACTTTGATCTACACCAAACATTTAGATTTTGCGAATATTGAAAATAAATGTAATGTATTATATTTGTTCATTAAAGCCGTATGTCATATGTTTTGTATTTTCAATATATAGGGTGTTTACTTTTATATTATAATTGATTATATTATACAGGGTGTTTCCTAAACATGGGCCAAAAATGCAAGGGGTTATTCTAAGAATATTTTGTGCCTCGATGATTTGCGAAAAACCGCTTTGTTTCGAATATACAGGGTGATAAATGTTTTTCAACAAAACAATTATGAAAATATTGAGCGGTTTTGCATTCACAGAAAATTTCATTAAAATTTGATCACACTGTATCTTTGAAAAAAAGCGGGTTTTCAGACATCTTCAGAGGACAACATGTACTTAGAATAACCCATGGAACAACCCCTTCCACTTCAAAAGACAAAATGTTCTTAGAATAACCCATGAAATAACGGTGTTTAATTGGTTGTAGATGAATGATAAACTTTTTTCTCCACCAAACATTTAGATTTTGCGAATATTGAAAAAAAAATAATGTATTATATTTGTTCATTAAAGCCGTATATCATTTGTTTGTATTTTTAATATACAGGGTGTTTACTTTTATATTATTATTGATTATATTATACAGGGTGTTTTCTAAACATGGTACAAAAATGCAAGGGTTTATTCTAAGAATATTTTGTCCCTCGACGATTTGCAAAAAGCGCTTTATTTCGAACATACGGGGTGATAAATGTTTTTCAACAAAAAGTGATAATTTAGAGCGGTTTTTGCATTCACGGACGGAAAATTTCATTAAAATTTTATCACCTTGTATCTTTGAAGCAAAACTTTTTTTTACACATCTTCAAAGGACAAAATGTTCTTAGAATAACCCATGGAATAACCCCGTCCAATTCAAAAGACAAAATGTTCTTAGAATAACCCATGAAATAACCCCATGCATTTTCGGATTTTTCTTTAGATTATGTTTAAGAAATACCATCTATATTAAAAATACAAATACGGCCTTAATAATCAAATATAATACATTAAATTTAGTTTCAATACTCGCAAAATCTAAATATTTGGTGTGAATAAAAGTTTGTCATTCATCCACAACCAACCACGTAAAAACACAAAACAAATGACAAATTATAGTAAGTCCCCATCATTTGTTTGTTAAAAATTTCACACGTATTGGCCTTATGTTTTTGAACAAAACCTAAATTCAAAATGATACTTAAAATTCTTAACTATGGAACCACACACACACACACACTTAATTTGATGATGATGAAACACCTTGTATATTAAAAATACAAATATGGCTTTAATGATCAAATATAATAGGTAGGTACATAAATTTATTTTCAATATTCGCAAAATCTTAATGTTTGGTGTGAATAAAAGTTTGTCATTCATCCACAACTAACCACGTAAAAACACAAAACAAATGACAAATTATGGTAAGTCCCCATAATTTGTTTGTTAAAAATTCCACACATATTGGCCTTATGTTTTTGAACAAAGCTTAAATTCAAAATGATACTTAAAATTCTTAACTACGGAACTACACACTTAATTTGGTGATGATGAAACACCCTGTATATTAAAAATACAAATACGGCTTTAATGATAAAATATAATAGGTAGGTACATTAAATTTATTTTCAATATTCGCAAAATCTAAATGTTTGGTGTGAATAAAAGTTTGTCATTCGTCCACAACCAACCACGTAAAAACACAAAACAAATGACAAATTATGGTAAGTCCCCATAATTTGTTTGTTAAAAATTCCACACAAATTGGCCTTATGTTTTTGAATAAAGCTTAAATTCAAAATGATACTTAAAATTCTTAACTACGGAACTACACACTTAATTTTATGATGATGAAACACCCTGTATATTAAAAATACAAATACGGCTTTAATGATCAAATATAATAGATACATGCATACATACATGTAAACATACATGTATGTATGTATAATAGAGTGGTACATTAAATTTATTTTCAATATTAGCAAAATCTAAATGTTTAGTGTGAATAAAAGTTTGTTATTCATTCACAACCAACCACGTAAAAACACAAAACAAATGACAAATTATGGTAAGTCCCCATAATATGTTTGTTAAAAATTCCAGACATATTGGCCTTATGTTTTTGAACAAAGCTTAAATTCAAAATGATACTTAAAATTCTTAACTACGGAACTACACACTTAATTTGGTGATGATGAAACACCCTGTATATTAAAAATACAAATACGGCTTTAATGACCAAATATAATAGATACATACATATACATACATACGTGTATACATACATGTATGTATGTATGTGTAATAGATTGGTACATTAAATTTATTTTCAATATTCGCAAAATCTTAATGTTTGGTGTGAATAAAAGTTTGTCAATCATCCACAACCAACCACATAAAAACACAAATCAAATGACAAATTATGGTATGTCCCCATAATTTGTTTGTTCAAAATACCACACATATTGGCCATATGTTTTTGAACAAAACTTAAATTCAAAATGATACTTAAAATTCTCAACTACGGAACTACACACTTAATTTGATGACGATGAAACACACTGTATATTAAAAATACAAATACGGCTTTAATGATCAAATATAATAGATACATACATATGCATACATACATACATGTATACATACATGTATGTATGTATGTATGTATAATAGGTACATTAAATTTACTTTCAATATTCGCAAAATCCAAATGTTTAGTGTGGATAAAAGTTTGTCATTCATCCACAACTAATTAAAAACATAAAACAAATGACATACAATTTTAATTAACAAAATGGAGTATATTGAATTAAATTTAATTTCAATATTTTTAGAAAAAGTAAATATATGGGATTTTTACCAAACAAATTATAGGGCCTTATGCTTTTTGAACAAACCTTAAATTCAGAATGATACTTAAAATTCTTAACTACGGAATTACAAACTTAATTTGAAAATTAAGGAAAAATTTTTATCCACCCAAGCATTTCTTTTTTTGTGAATATTAAAAACAAATCTAAAATATTATATTTGGTAGGCTTGGAAATATATTTCTGAGTAATGTTTCATATAAGATGGGATTGTTTGCACTTTCAGGTAAAAATAAATAATCTTTAGAATATTTTAGTTGTTACATGGGACATGTTTCGGCTTGTGAGCCATCTTCAGCCATCTTTCATCCTAAATAAAAGAACATGTAAGTTATGTTTACATACAGACAACATACCTATTACCATACACTATATCAACAATAGCAATAAGTTTTTATTTGTAAATAAGTGTATAACACAATTATCTTCCAATTAATAGAAATAGTATTGGCTGAAGATGGCTCACAAGCCGAAACATGTAAAAACAATGTAACAACTTAAATCTTCTATAGATTTTTTATTTATTTATTTTTATTTATAAAATATTTATAAAAATATTTTTAGATATTTATTTTTACCTGAGAGTGCAAAAATTTGCATGTTAAAAGAGTTAATATATTATATGTGTTAATTAAAGCTGTACGTCATTTGTTTTGTCTTTTTAATTTGGTTTTGGATGAAGTTTAAACTTTTATGAAGAATAAAATGATCTGCGAAATAACGAATAATAAAGTTTCATGGCACGCCTAAAGACAGTCACTTTGAGAATAATCGGAGAAAAAGTATAGTATTTAAGAAAATACTTGAAAGCTGAGTGAAGTTACACCTAAATCTGAGTGCAGTTACGCCTACTTCCGGTAACTTCCGGAAATGAAAACTACCTCTATTATATTCTCTTGGTGGGGTTATGTTGTGCTATTGAACTATTATGCTTATAACTATTATATATGCTATTATCCCTGAACCTCTAAGGGCCAATTTTACAATCGTGGAACATCCTTGTTCCTGGTTCAATTACCTAGGATACATTTGTTGACACAATTGTATCCTAAGTAATTGTACCAGGAACAAGGATGTTCCACGATTGTAAAACCGGCCATTAGACGTCTAAGAAAAATGCCTGGGACAGGTGGTCTAAAACACCCTGTATAATTACACGTACACTCTGTTCCAGTTTTATTTTTAACTAAGTTGGCTCTGTTAGGGTGACAGTATGGTTGGCCCAATGTAAAAAGTCACTAGACTTGAAAAAAATAGGTTATATTTTTTAAAAAGGTTATATTTTATAACAGTGGGCAATGTTGCCATCAAATTGAGTATCTATTGAGTATAGAATTTATTTGCTATTTTTATTTTAGAAAAGCAAATCAGTCAAATTATAATATAAAATACAGATGATTGGTTTACTTAAAGCATAAGTCTAATTAATTAACACATGAATGATTGAAGCAATAAATTAATTATTTTAATATATGAATTAGGCAAAGTTGTTAGAAATCTGACATTTAATAATTATTTCACTGTCAGATCATTTTTGTTGGTATTCATGTGTAAAACTTTATAAAATGAAACCACAGCCTTCTTACTTAAAAATAAAAATGGAACAAAGTATATGTATGAATTGAAATGATAAAAAAACACTACGTTCAAATACATTTCTATGTATGGAAATAGTTTTACAGCTTTGTGGATGTGAATTACTAAATGTTTCCATTTTTATTTTTAGTTTTATAGTTATAGTTTGAGTACCTGAATATGCTAAACCGCTCAATATCATTGCTTAAATATGCGAAGCTATTAAAGTGCACAAGCGACTATTATTTTGACACACCATAAAGATAATATTTATGAGACATATTTATCTTTTCAACAATAGATTTGTCGATGCTAGTGAAACGTAGATTAGAGCACTTGCATTTCCAGATAATTGCTTATCGGCTTGAAAGAGGTGCTTGTCTTTAAAACTGCAATCTGCTCTGTTAAATAATAGATTTAAAAAAAGTAAATCATTACGTTAATCACCCAGCCAAAGTACTAATAAATTAGTATAACAACTGCAATATGCTGTGCAAAAGAATAACTTGTGAATAGGAATAAAAATTGATAAAAAAGAAAAATGTCAATCATTACGTTAATCACCAAGCCAAAGTACTAATAAATAATTATAACAACTGCAATATGCAGTGCTAAAGAATAACTTGTGAATATGAATAAAAATTGATTAAAAAAATGTCAATCATTACGTTAATCACCAAGCCAAAGTACTAACAAATAATTATAACAACTGCAATATGCTGTGCTAAAAAATAACTTGTGAATAGATTGATTTAAGCATAACTTAAAAATTGATAAAAGAGAAAAATGTCAATCATTACTTTAATCAGCAAGCCAAAGTACTAATAAATAATAATAACAAATAACAGATTTTAGTTAATAGTAATTAGCTACATTAGCAGATTTACAGCAGCTTTAAGAAGCGATAAATAATTATCCAGTTTTCGTAGAGTTCTGTCCAGTTTTCTTAGAGTTCAGTCAATATAAATCGAGCAAAGAAATAAGATTTAATGTTTTTACTTTATTCATGCATTTAGGGCGAGACTTTTTAATGTTGGTAATACATTTTAGTTACCACTTTGTGATTGTACAGTCATGATCACATAAATCAAGTACATTCTAGTACATCTAGTTGTATTTATGGCGAGATTATTTTATGTTGGTAATACAATTTAGTTACCACTTTGTGATTGTACAGTCATGCTCACATAAATCAAGTACATTCTAGTACATCTAGTTGCATTTATGGCGATATTTTATGTTGGTAATACAATTTAGTTACCACATTGTGATTGTACAGTCATGCTCACATAAATCTAGTACAAGAAATTAGGTTACCATAGCAATTTTATATAGCCAATACTGTCAATATGTTTGTAGTAGATTTATGTGGGCATGACTACCTAAAAAAAATCAATTTATAGTGTTATACATATGTATAGTAGTCATGTTGAGAGCTGATAGTGACCCATCCTTCCATATTGCAGGAATTCGACATACGTTTCTTATTTCATTTCATTCTATTACATTGACTTTAAGCATGCAGCATAGAACACGCGGTTCGTTGTTCGAAAACCATGAGTCATTGTCAGTTCTCGGCGGACGACTATATTTGTAATTCAGTGTTTTACTGACAGATTTACAATAAACATTATAAAAACACAAACCTCTCTACATTATTTTTAAAAGTACAAATTTTTGACACGCAAAGCTGCCAATTGCTGCAGGTTACCAACCTAAATTACAGTCTGACTATAAATGGATCACTCAGTATATGGGGAAACTATTGAAAACGTATACAAATACGTATAAAAACAAAAATCACAATTTTCAAAGCTGCCAATTGCTGCAGGTTACCAACCTAACTTACAGTCTCCCCATAAATGAATCACTCGGTATATAGAGAAACTATTAAAAAGGTAAAAAATATGTATAAAAACAAAAATCACAATTTTATAGATTATTTTAAAATTTTCTTAGAATCACATCTTAATACATTTATGTATAAGCCAGTGTTGTAATGTATCTAGATACATGTACCTAGATACAGTATCTAGATACATGTACCTACATACAGTATCTAGATACATTTCAAGTATCTAGATACATATACATTCTTGCTTAAGTACTTAAAGTTGTATCTAGATACATTTTTTCTTAAGAATCTGTATTTGTATCTAGATACAAAAAACGTATGTTTTATACATGTTCCTAGATACAGTATCTAGATACATGTACCTAGATACAGTATCTAGATACATGTACCTACATACAGTATCTAGATACATTTCAAGTGTCTAGATACATATCTAGATACATTCTTGCTTAAGTACTTAAAGTTGTATCTAGATACATTTTTTCTTAAGAATCTGTATTTGTATCTAGATACAAAAAACGTATGTTTTACAACACTGCATTTCACGTTTTTTACATACAAATAGCTACTGATTCATTATTGAGAGCATTATTTTTTTTTAATTTGTGCCTTGGGGCTTCGCTTAATTTTCTAGATACAGTATCTAGATACATTTCAAGTATCTAAATACGTATCTAGATACATTCTTGCCTGAGTACATACAGTTGTATCTAGATACATATTTTCCAAAGTATCTGTTTTGTATCTAGATACAAAAAAAAATTATCTGTTACAACACTGGTGTAAGCTTTATATTTTTGGATTTTCTAGCACCCTGTTTTAAATTTACAAAAAAAAAACTTCTTTAGGAACTACTGGCGTACTAAGTGCGGTCATATTACTATTGTATACTATATGAAATCGAATAATTGCAATCTCAGAAATGTGAGAAATCTGTAATGTATGAAAATTTATGTCGTTTAACTGCATAGCTCGACGTATATAACTTTCAGAATGCATATTATCTGTAATAGCATTTATGTACAAATTCTTTTTACTATGCTTTCGACTTTAGGTAGATACATTTTCAAATGTGTATCTAGATATGTATCTAGATACATTTTTTCTAGAGTATCTGTATCTAGATAAAAAAAATGTCTCATCAATTCAGTGCAGTTTAAAAGTGTCGCCCAATTCAAAATTAATTTGTAAATACGAACCTACGCCTAGCAAATATATTGAGTATGTTTATATTTTACGCCAATTACAGAAACAGCAAAATAAACATTTATTTTTAAATATAACAAAGTGACTATAATTACGGCAGCTTTATGTTTTTGTCCTGAATACGTCATATTCACATTAATAATTAATAGCATCCTTATCTTAATTACTTGTTAGAGATTATTCCGTAGATTACGCATTGTTTTAAAAATAAGCTTGTGCTAAATGCGCCGGTTTGTGTAGTTAAACGAAACTATGCAATTATAGTTAGTCACTTGCAAATAATAGTAATCCATCTTTATGCCGGAATATTTTCATAAATATAAATGTAAGTGTATAATTAATATTAATACCGTCTTCACATAAAACCACATGTCACTGAGAGCTATTAAAATTATGCGTTTGTTTGTATTCTACATAACTGTGAATTTCATTTGTTTGCAATCATTATTAACACGTTTAGTTCATGAGCAACCATTTATGTGACAAGGAATTAACAATACCTAATGGATTTGATTTTAAATATTTGTACATATTTACATCGCGAGGCCATTAACATTAGAATTAATTAAATTGGGAAATGGCTGTCATTATGCCTAATAATACATTATTTGTTTATTAAGTTATATTGTATTAGGATAGGTGGGCAATAAAGGTTGGGTTTACAAATGCCCATAACTATGTCAATGTGTGGCTTAAGTAGCTTCACTTCGTTCTAAGTGTTCTGTGGTTATGGATTCTATAGGTTTACTGGAAAATGTTATAATTCTGTGGTTATGGATGCTACAAATTTGGAAAATATTTTTGGTGTAATTGATTTTTTTATGGTAAGTATTCATCTGTTCATATGACATATGTGAATGAAAACTGTTTCATTATTTTAATCAAAGAGCAAAAAAATAATTATTGTTGAATACTTCTGGTGATGTTTAAACATAATGTTGCTGCATTACTGCTGATAACATTGAAAGTAAGAATATTTACATTTTATTAGATAATTTTTAGTCATTACCCTTTTAAAAGAGTTGTTTATAGCATTGAAAGTAGCAATAAATTCAGTTTATGTTTTACTCATTAATTGCTTTTCAGCAGAGTGGACATCCACGTTATAAACAATTGCATTTAAGCACGTTTGGATTTTTATCAATCGGTGGCAATTAATTATCTTCATAAAAAAACATGCAAGAAATTAATTGTTCCTTTCTACTACTTGACACGGATTTGCTTTTATACTCTTGAAGCCAACTGGCTTCTAATAGCCAAGTACTCACAACACATTACGCTAGCAATAGCAGTTGCGGATGGCTGCAGCTGTTGCTGGTAAACACAAAGGTGACAAATTTTGATGGGACCGATAAACATGGCGTTAATGCAGCCATGTCCCATCTGGATGGTGAAATGTGTTAACGCATTCGCTGTTGATCCTTATGGCGGGCGTATAAAAGTGTTTTATTTCAATGGTCGCCCGCTTGCGTGGATATACACACAACGGATAGCCTTGCAACTTTTATCATTGGCCTAAATACATGAAACTAGCAATTCTTATTTAGGTGTATGCTGTGAACCAAGTGTAGTCGCTGGTAGTGTTCTTTCTCTGATCTGGGGGCAGTGTTCGTCATGGGCTGCTGTAGAGATATGCGCTAAAATAAGATTTATTGATAGGTATATTGAAATATTTTTGACACCTGTAATAATTAGCTCAGAATCTGCTTACAGATATACCTTTAAAAATATCGCTGCTGACATCTGAAGGTAAACACCAAACGTACTGATATCCTTTGGGAAATATTTTGTGTTTAGTTTGTACGAGCCAGTCTTTTTCAAATAATTAATTATCCTCGTTTCTCAATGACGACAAGCCAATGGGCCAGAGGATGATGCTTAATATAAATAACACACGTAATTCTTAAAGATTTTTCATCCATAATGCTTCAATGCTAAATTTTCCATATTGACAGAATTTTTTTATCAGATAGAGCTGAAAGACAAAAGTCTATAGACAATTCCAGTTATTATATCATATATCAATATCACAAATCTTCATCATCATCACAATTATGCAATAAATAATTATACCTACAAAGGCTATATGAAATAAATGCTCATGCTAATTTCTTCAATATATTGAGGAACTTAGGTCCGTGAAGTTGCCCCCCCCCCCCCCCAACTTTGAATATTTTTTATGCCAATATTTAGTGCTTAATTAGTGCCAATTTGTGCCGTTAAAAATTAAATTTTGACAATTAGTCATTCAAAAATATCATTAGTTAAGAGCCCACTGAAAGTAAGTGTATTTAAAACTTTAAAAAAACCAAAAACTTTTTTACGGCATTAATTTTTGGTTGTCTAAAAACCTAGATAAAAAGTCTAGAAGCCCCTATCAGATGTATCGAGTGATTTCTATTTACCTAGAAAATTTTTTAAAATGATGAAAATCGAAATAGTGCTCAGTTTCGGAAATCAAGCGAAATATAAATGATATTTGTTTATTGCTTGTTGGTTTTAAATTACTGAATTATTTGAAAGTCTTAAGGTTTTTTGTTATCTGTAATATTTGCAACAATTGAAATTTAGTTTTGGTAAGTGAAATCTTAAAAAATTGAAAAATACATCCAATTTTTGCCAACGTTACAGAAAACAAAAACAAACTTATGAACTTTAAATGAGTCAGTAATCAAAAACTAACACTCAATAAAAAAATCTCATTGATATTTCACGTGATTTCCGTAAATTAGCACATTTCGATTTTCATCATTTTGAAAAACAAGATTTTCTTGGTAAGTCAAAACACTCGGTTATTTGTTATCTGTAACTGCAACAATTGAAATTTAGTTTTGGTAAGGGAAATCATAAAAATTTGAAAAATACATTTTAATCCAATTTTTGCGAAAGTTACAGAAAACAAAAACAAACTTATGAACTTTAAATGATTCAGTAATCGAAAACTAACACTCAATAAAAAAATCTCATTGATATCTCATGTGATTTCCGTACATTTCGATTTTCATCATTTTGAAAAACAAGATTTTCTTCCTAAGTAAAAATCTCTCGGGACATCAATACAGGCTAATAAGAGCCCACTTAAAGTAAGCGTATTTCATTTTTTTAATGGAATGACATACTTATTATCTCATAGAGCAATTGGCATGACAGTTTGCTACAAAAAAGTATTATACAACCATATTCCCAAAATAAGTAGTTTTTGAAATCTTTCGAAAATTCGAATATATCTGCATTATGTAATTTCGCCTATGCTATTTACACATGCATTATAGTTTGCGAAATATGCTTATTTTATGTTCATGTTACAAAAAACTTTTTTACAGCATTAATTTTTGGTTGTCTATAAACCTAGATAAAAAGTCTACAAAGCCCCCATCAGATGTATCGAGTGATTTCTATTTACCTAGAAAATCTCGTTTTTTAAAATGATTAAAATCGAAATCGTGCCGATGTTTGGAAATCAAGCGAAATTTAAAAGATATTTGTTTATTGCAGGTTGGTTTTAAATTACTGAATCATTTGGAAGTCTTAAGGTTTTTTGTTATCTGTAACATTTGCAACGATTGAAATTTAGTTTTGGTAAGTGAAATCTAAAAAATTTGAAAAATACATTTTAATCATATGGCATACTTATTATCTCATAGAGCAATTGGCATGACAGTTTGCTACAAAAAAGTATTACACAACCATACTCCCAAAATAAGTAGTTTTTAAAATATTTCGAAAATTCGAATGTCTGCGATATGTAATTTCCCCTATGCTATTTAACATTCATTATAGTTTGCGAAATATGCTTATTTTTCGTTCATGTTTCAAAAAACGTTTTTACAGCATTCATTTTTGGTTGTCTAAAAACCTAGATAAAAAGTCTAGAAAGCCCCTATCAGATGTGTCGAGTGATTTCTATTTACCTAGAAAATCTCGTTTTTTGACGATGACGAATGACGATGACGATGACGAAAATCAAAATAGTGCTCATTTTTGGAAATCAAGTGAAATTTAAATGGTATTTGTTTATTGCTTGTTAGTTTTAAATTACTGAATCATTTGAAATTCTTAAGGTTTTTTGTTATCTGTAACTTTTACTACAAATGAAATTTAGTTTTGGTAAGTGAAATCTTAAAAATTTGAAAAATACATTTTAATCCAATTTTTGCGAAAGTTACAGAAAACAAAAACAAACTTATAAACTTTAAATGATTCAGTAATCGAAAACTAACACTCTATAAAAAACTCTTATTGATATCTCACGTCATTTCCGTAAATTGGCACATTTCGATTTTCATCATTTTGAAAAACGAGATTTTCTTGGTAAGTAAAAATCACTCTGTACATCGATACGGGCTAATAAGATTTTTAGGCAAACACAAATTAATGTGTAAAACTTTTTGAAAAATTAATAATAAAAAAGTTCACCATCAAAAGAATCACGGATTACGCCGAAAATTAATGTTTTAAAAACAAAATATCAGTTGTGTGATTTATTTAATCACAAATAGCTACATGTGTATTTATGTCGAATTGAACCTTATTCTCTAGATGACTTTTTTAGATATTGATTAACTTATGTACTTTTAGTTTGTGTTTGTGACTTTTTCTTATTTAGGGATATATTCACATGCGGTATTTATATATTCATTCTGTATTTAATGTTGTGTATGTATTCAATTTAAGAAAATAATAAAAATAAAATAAAAAAAACACTAAAAAAACATAAATTGGGGAAAATTCTCAAAAATTCTCGCATAGTTTTCCTCGGTTTCGATTTTTTTTCTTAGATAATCGAAAATTTGAACAGGTGATTTTTTATTGAATTTTAATTCTAAACAACTTTTGTTTGCCAATTTTTTAAATGCATACTTTTTGAGATATTTGAAGTTTTTGGCTGAAAACGCGTTAAATAATATACAGGGTGTCATTAATATGATAAATCTCGATTGCACCTTGTTTGATTGTTTTTAGATAAACATAAATTGATGTCGTAAAAAAGCTTTCTGAAAAATCAATAATAAAAAAGTTCTCCATATGATGCCGCCTTTTTGCGGTCACTGTATGTTTTTCAATGAATCACGGATTACCCCGAAAATTAATGTTTTAAAAACAAAATATCATTTGTTTGATTTATTTAATCACAAATAACAGTTGAAAAACATAATTTGGGGAAAATTCTCGAAAAATCTCGCATAGTTTTCCTCAGGTACCATTTTTTTTCTCGGAAAATCGAAAATTTGAATAGGTGATTTTTTATAGAAAGTAATTTATTAATTATAGAAACACAAATTAATGTCTCAAAAAGCTTTTTGAAAAATCAATAACAAAAAAGTTCTCCATATGATACCGACATTTGGCGGTCACTGTATATTTTTCAATGAATCACGGATTACGCCGAAAATTATTGTTTCAAAAACAAAATATCATTTGTTTGATTTATTTAATCACAAATAACAGTTGAAAAACATAATTTGGGGAAAATTCTCGAAAAATCTCGCATAGTTTTCCTCAGGTACGATTTTTTTTCTCGGAAAATCGAAAATTTGAATAGGTGATTTTTTATAGAAAGTAATTTATTAATTATAGAAACACAAATTAATGTCTCAAAAAGCTTTTAGAAAAATCAATAACAAAAAAGTTCTCCATATGATACCGACTTTTGGCGGTCACTGTATATTTTTCAATGAATCACGGATTACGCCGAAAATTATTGTTTCAAAAACAAAATATCATTTGTTTGATTTATTTAATCACAAATAACAGTTGAAAAACATAATTTGGGGAAAATTCTTGAAAAATCTCGCATAGTTTTCTCAGGTTCGATTTTTTTTCTCGGAAAATTTGAATAGGTGATTTTTTATAGAATTTTAATTCTAAACAACTTTGGTTTGACAATTTTTTTTAATGCATACTTTTTGAGATATTGGAAGTTTTTGGCAGCAAAACGCGAAAAATAATATACAGGGCGTCATTAATATGATAAATCTCGATAGCACCTACACCTTTAATGATATCGAAATGGCACTGCAAACGGGAGGCCAAAGTGCAGTTTGTAATATTATTTGGCGCTAATCCATTTTTGCAGAGCAGCCTTTAACCAAGTTTTTTTAATGGCGCCCCTGTATAACTTTATATATTTTAATTTGCCCTTTTTTAGGCTATGTAAATCCGTTTAGTATTTGCAATTCTCTTTAGCCCTTCAGAAGTTTGCTGGAGCGCTTTGGTTAGATATGAATAACTCTTTTATGAAATAAATTACACACAAAAATTCTGAAATTAACGGCACCAATTAGCAATAAAAGCACTAAATTTTGGCATATTTTTTTTTAATTCAAAGTTGTGGAGGGGGGTGGGGGGCTAACTTCACGGACCTGGCTGACTTAAACTGACAATGTCTTCATTAAACTATTCACATCTAAAAATTGCAAACCGACAATAACTTAATACGTTCACCTCAACACAGAACGCACCATTAATCAGTTTCGTAAAATTCAACCATAATGGAATATATCTATCTGATTTACACAAAACATTTACCTTGCATGCAAATAATGCTCCTTTACTTAGCATACTTTAACACCGCGTGGTAGTATGGTGATAAACATCTGCATGCAGCGCTTCAAGTAGTAAATAAAATATGCATTGTGAATGGTACCAATGAAGTTGCATAAATATGTCTTTTACAGGATTACCGTTAATGCCTTCTGCATCCAAACTTGATTTACTGCGGCGTTCTCGTTTCAAGTAACATATCAATGCCACTGCACTAGAAATCCAAAAAAACGCGAGTTAATTACTGTAGATATGTAATTACAGATCAGCAGTAATTCTAGCGTGCTGCTTGAATTCTCGCCTTGATATCAATTATTAATTGAAATGTTAATTCGGTTTGACGGAAGTGCTTGACGTCTCAATTAAGCGCATAACACAATTGACACTTTTCAACCCAGTTTCTAAACAGCGCACGAAATGTGTTTACCAGTAATTCAAGGTTATAATATTTTATAATGTACTCAAATATAGGTGATAAAATGTTGTAAATTATACATGTTGCCTTGTGCTTGGCGTGCGCACAATAAAATGCAATCAACCAACCATATAATAAAATTTAAATACCCTAAGTTTTAGCCATCATACGTTTTATTATACTATTATTAAGTGATAAAATATAATTCTGGGCTGCTCATACTAAACGCTCCAATTATTTATTCAAACAATGGTCCATAACATACAAGGTGTGCCTAGTATCATTGTTTAAGGTAAAAGTTGCTAGGCATTCATATCTTAAAAGATTTTTAAGAATGATTAAATATGCACAATTGACTAATGAATGGCATCAATATAAGATAAATAGCTGATCACTTTTTTTTACGCCAAAATTTGTATCAAAATAAGTTTTCATAACTTACAGTAGTAGTAACAATATTTTATTAGCTATTGACCTGCGGTTTTTCCGCCTCATAAGTTATATTTTATCATAATGATTTACAATTAGTTAGTAGTAATGTCCTGCAAAATATTTTTTATATTCATAATTAGTTATCAGCTAATCGTACATACATTAAATCAGTAATCATCCTCGTATTAACATTTAAATGTAGACAAAAATACAACTGAAACTTTTTAATTATAATGAAAGTCAGTCAGAGCAGTTTATTGCGTTATTAACATTACAAATATTACTCTCGCGGCAATAGATTTTTGACCACAAATTTCTTCATATCCGTTTGATATTTACAAAGCCAATTTAGTCCACTTATGTACGATTTTACTGGAATACATTCTGTTGAAATTTTGGCTTGTTGTTTGTGTGATGGAACGAATACTAGACGATATTTGTAATTTATTGTTAATAAAATGGAGATAATTGAGTATAATCAACGAGATTTTTAAATTAATAATCATGGATTAATATGTTTGTTGTTGGTGAATGACGTGTTGCAATGTCATGAGTAATAAAACGTCACCAGAATGCCTTCGAATTCTGCAATTAAGATTTCTCATTATCCATTAAACGTTTATTGTCATAAGCAGAGAATACTTCTAAGTAATCGAAATAATGATAGCAAGTAAATGAGGAAATAATTCTTGAAAATTTTCTATTTTCCAAATTTCAGCTGAAAACGTTTTTTCGGTGTGATATTTTTGAGGGAATTGTGTTTCTCCATGTGTGCCTTTGTGCGTTTTTCGACAAGTTACTACATTTCTTACAGATTGTTATGTAGTGCAGATTAACAACAGACATATTATTCAGCAATCGTGGATTTCAGTAAACCAAGAAACTGATTACTTGTGCATGTACAGTCATGCTCACATAAATCTAGTACAAACATATTGATATTGCCATATAAAATTACTATTGTAGTTTCTTGTAGTAGATTTATGTAAGCATGACTGTACCTACTCTTAATTATCAACTCTTGGAGTTGTCTTCTCCTACATAGAGACATGTAATAAACAATACTAACATACCAGTAACGTACCAGAACAATAACCAGGTGTAAAACTACAGTATATAATAATAATAATGATGATAATAAGTTTGTTTAATATTTACAGCTCTTCTTTCTTAAGTAGTTCTTACGTAATTCTTTGTCATAAATAACAATTTCAACTAAGCTGAAACGTTGTAATTTTGAAAATAAAGAGTTGCATAAATTTAAGAGATATCCTGCTGTTTATCTTTACAAATATATAAGATTTTAGCAACAAAATAGTTTATCATCATTCACATATCATTTATGTGATAATTGAAATAGATCAAATATAAATTTATTTACCTATTATATAAAATAAGAGATATAAGATAAGATCTTTATAAATATATAAGACGACGTAATGATTGAATATTTTTTAGCTGTAGTCTTAGCTTCCATTCTCTTTTCTAGCATCTGATTCATTTTATTGTTCAATTTTCGAATGTGACTATCAAGCCAGAAATAATAAGTACTGCTATTCCAACAACTACATCTATTTTCAGAAAAATGTGTAGCAGCTCAACTTAAATATTAGTTTGAAATCAGATTGTATGGCGAACCTATAAGAGCTTCTATATGTTCTTGACAAAGAAATCATCACCCTCAAGCCACAAATAATAAGTACTGCTATTCAAACAACTACATCTATTTTCAGAAAAAATAGTACTAACTCTACTTAAATATTTGCCTGAAATCAGATTGTGATGGGAAACTATAAAAGCTTCTATTATTTTAATTTTAATTGAAGTTGTAGCTTACATACTGATCCAAAAACAGATCAGAGTGCATCTATTCTAATTTAAATTACAGCAATCATGAAGCATCTTTCATCATGTTTTGCATACATAAAATTGCTTATATTTTTCCAATAATTATGCTATAATTTTCGTGTTATGCAGTTAAATTATTTATTAATATAGTATACATATACAATACACATACATATTTATTATTTTTTAATATCTACATTATAGTGTGATGTCATCATTTCTGTGATAACTTTTATTTATCTGCCACGTTCAGGCTATTATTGAGCACGAAGAGTCAGCGACTTATTACTTTTTTAGTATGCGTGCTGGCCTCACTTAATCATTGACGTCAATAGGCACTAGATATGCAAAGCTGATGATATGCGGCGCCATGGGTGTACAATTGCGAAACTCAGGAAGTATCAAAATATGTATTATTAATGAAAATGTGTAGCTGCTAAAAATTAACAAAAATATCGATTGATAATTTGATAGATTTTTTACACCAACATGTATCTACAAACATTTATTAACTTCCTTAATTACATACTATTTACAACTCATGAGTGCAATTTATTAATGAAATGGAGTAAAATTCCGTTATAACTTTACATATGTCAGATCAGATCTGGTATCAGAATTTTAGCAACGAAATATTTTATCGTCATTCACATATTTATGTGATCATTATAGTAGATAAATTATAAATTACATGCTAACAAAATGAGCTGAAAATATCACATCAATCAGATACAAACATACATATCACCACAAACTATAGCTGATGATACACATTTTTAATGCACTACGAACTGTCTTAGTAAATTTCAAGGTTTCTGTTAGTGATACCAATTTGCAATAAAATGGAACAATAATTACTTACAAGTAAATTTCAAGGTTTTTTGTTAGAAGATAAAAATATGAAAAAGAAGCAATCGATGAGGGCTTTTATTAATTTTCAAGGTTTTTGCTCGGGTAATGTTATACAAAAAAAAGATCAACTTGTTTAGTTGTATTATCAAATTGTCAAGGTTTTGTTGGGATGATTCAAATTTGCGAAGAACCACGAAAGTTATAACTTATTTTCAAGGTTTTTAATAAATGACATTATTTTACAAATAACCACATAGTGCAATATTTGAGATTACCAATTTTGGAAAAGACGCACATATATTTTTACTCAACTTCTAGGTTTTTTACTTACTTTAGATATAAATTTCAGGGATGTTTCAAGAATGTTACGGTTTTAAACAAAATGCATAAATGTTAATCACTTGCATCACTAATTCTATGAGGGCTATGAGGGCTATATTTAATCAATATACTCAATATTTATAAGTTTTTCTCATTTATTCGTCTCAATTTACAGATTTATACATACTCATAAGCAAGCTCAATGTAAAATGAAAAGAAAATAAATGATGCATATTTTAATGAGTAACTGGAATCAGCAACAAAATGAAGCACACATGAAATTTTACTCAGTAAAATATGCATTAGACAGATTTTCCAGCACCACCCCAAATTGCAGCATTTCCAGAATATTCCGAAAAGTGCTGCACGTTTGAGGTACTGTCTGTGAATGGAAAGCCTGATTTACAATACAACTGAATTGATGAACATTTAAATACCTCTAGGTATTCGTCTAAAGTTGGACTGTTGGTGTAAATAAAGCTGCCCAATTCACTGGTGCCGTTATCTTTTTATTTTATACATGAGAGATCTCGCTTTCAGCCCTATTTTACTCATGTAACCTGAAAGAAAACATTCTATTGATTAAATTAAAAGTTTAATAACCTCTTGGTCAAACATATTAAATTAAGCAACATAAGACACTTCGTGTAAGTGTCACAGTTTTTTTTTTTTTTTTTTAGTTTGATTCACAACAATTGTATTGGTCGTTACAATATTTTCAAGAGTTAAAAGAATACTCAGAGTATTCTTTTAACTCTTGACAATGGTGTAACAACAGAAACAATTGTGGAGTATCAATAATAAAAACAAAAACTGTGTAACTTATACCAGGTGTCTTATTTTCCTTTACTTAATATTATTGTTGTTATTATTGTTGTATAGTTGTATTGTTGTATGTTATTGTTGTATGATAATTTAAGAGAACCTGTTTGCAGGAACCCAATATAGGCGCAGTTTGTATTGTACCTGAAAGAGAAAATGCTATTGTCGTACTTGAAACAAACAAGTACTTTGTACATAGTACACAAGTACTTGCAACAAGCAAGTACTGGGTACCTAATAATTTAAGAGAACCTGCTTAGAGGAACCCTAGTAAGGCGCAGTTTTACATGCATCTATTTCAAATGTAGCTAATAGATTGTACCTGAAAAGGAAAACCCTGTTCAATGCATGGGCGCAACATCGCGGTACTAATTATATGCATATCGAATAAGTACGTCTTACAGAACGAGATGCGCCGACAACAAGGAAATACAAGTAGCTAAGATAAAATGCGATTGTTGGTACTTGATATAAACAAGTACTATATACATGCACTTGCAACACACAAGCACTGTATACAAAGTACTTGCAATAAACATGTAATGTATACATATGTACTTGAACCAAACAAGGACTGTATACGTATGTACTTGCAACAAACAAGTACTGTATACGTAATACTTGCAACAAACAAGCACTGTATACATACAACAAGTACAATAGTGGGCGGTGATATGAGTGGCGCAGCGCTAAGATAAAATGCGATTGTTGGTACTTGAAATAAACAAGTACTGTATACATACACTTGCAACACACAAGCACTGTATACAAAGTACTTGCAATAAACATGTAATGTATACATATGTACTTGAACCAAACAAGGACTGTATACGTATGTACTTGCAACAAACAAGTACTGTATACGTAATACTTGCAACAAACAAGCACTGTATACATACAACAAGTACAAGAGTGGGCGGAAATATGAGTGGCGCAGCGCTAAGATAAAATGCGATTGTGTTTACTTGCAAAATACAAGCACTGCATACATAGTACTTGCAACAAACAAGCACTGCATACATAGTACTTGCAACAAACAAGTATTGTATACAGATACTTGAAACAAACAAGTACTGTATACAAAGCCCTACTCGTTACTGTCTCGACGAACGAGCGCAAAGATGTGAGCGCACCTGTAAGGAGAAAAACCCTAAACGTACATATGCGCAGCGCAAGAAATATAAGTACGTCGCCCAGAGCGAGAATATACGCCGACAATACACAAATACAAATGGCGCAACCTGTAAGAAAAACCCTGCTCACTCAGGCGGCTACTGTGTGACGCTATAATGCAGTTATTCTTGACCCTTTTGAACCTACGGAATCCACAGATTTGAAGGGAACAACTTGATTGAGGTCAACAGTGTAGCAAGGAACCTACCATCACGATTTACAATGCCGCACCAGAACAACATGGGTTATTACAGTGTTACAGAGAAATCTCAATGTGGCTTAACTTGCTTCACGAGAACTCAATCCGGACACCAGCTTAAGAACTTCCTGCTTAAAACTAATACGCATTATCGGTAGCAAAGCAAGAAAATAAAAGCTGGGGCGCATCTGTGAACAAAAACCTGAATCGAGACTCTACTTGATGAAATGTAAGAAAAACTGTACTCACTTTGATACGTCTTGGAGCTCATCTCAAAAAAAGACCTACCTTGAAATTGACTTTTAAAGTTGAATTGGCGAAGATCCAGTACCCTGCAACTCCGAACTCCGAAAACAAATCGGAGTTCGAAATTTGACGGTGTGGCGCGGGTGAGGAAAGCACGAAACAAACGCAACAATCCTCAGGCTCAACCATACCCGAACTTTCGACACAACTACGCACTGGCTCTAAATGGGCAAACTTTTAACGTCAGAAGGTAATCTGAACTGCTCAAGATACTTTCACTAATTATTTGTTGAAGACAAGAACACGGACAAACACTAAAAAGTATACGTTTGACTTGGGAAGGTAATCCCAAAATGTTAATCGCGAATTTAACACTTGCTGGAAGAAATTGCACGTTAGTAAATACCATGGACGCACGCATATTTATGTATACAGAGTATACATAGTATGTATACAGAGTATACATAGATACATACATACAGAGTGGGCAAAAGAATTGTACAAGCTCTGATGCAGAGCGTTTATTAATGTCAATAATTAATGTTGATGATAAAAAAAACTTTTCAAAAATGCAATATCATTTTTACAATCGACCAAGTGTAAACATGAAAAACAAAATTAAATGATCGATTTAATGCGTTAATTAAAAATATGAATATTTCCAATTTGTACGTTTTTTTGGCCCACTCTGTATATTCAATAACTTTGGGTGTAACACACATCTATGAATTGACCTGAACATGGAACTCCTAATTAGGCTCATCAAGAAACTCTCAATGACGATGTAAAATGTTGCACCAGAAGTTAATATACCTACACAATAACCTTAGGTGCAACAGTGGACTATGATTTAGGGGCTCAACAATGAACTCCTAATCACGATCTACAGTATTGCACCAAAGGCCAATGTGTTGTCATACACATTCATACACACCACACTTCAACCAAACCCAGGTTGGCCAAGAAGTGATCGAAACACAGATATAAGATCATCTCACATGATTCACCTTGGGGAATTCTAGGCGCCCTGAAATGTTGAGGAGAAAATTTAAATCCGGTGCACGTAAAATTTCTGGTTAATTGTCCCCAAACAATGGACTTAATAAAAGTCAGTAATTGCACAATCATCGCGTAAATGTATAGCCATTTGATTACATTGATAAGGTACTATTAATTAATGAGGGAATTATAAGAATAAGTATGCAAATTTGTACAATAATTTGATTTATTTTGAAAAATCGTCCCCATGTCTTTCTCAACTTGAAGCAATTTTAACAATAATGCAAATTTCCGGTATTTCAACATATGTAGCCATTAATTCCGGGTTGATATGATTTAAAAATCATAAATCAAAGAATTAAAAAAAATTAAAAAAAATAATTTAAATCAATTGATTTAAATCATGATTAAACTGTTTTTTTAAAATTATTCGTTCATTTAAATCAACGTTTTTTTTTATAAATCATTGATTTAAATAAAAATAGATTTTTTTTTAATTAATGTTTATTTTTGCACTGTTTGTGCATTCCAATAAGTGAACAATTAAAATTATATTGTAACTACAGAGTTAGCATGCTTTAAAATAGATATTTGTTAAAGTAGATACATTGTATACACTTTTGTATAAATGTTAATAAAAAGTTGCGAAAATTACAAAAATAATTGTAAGTAAAATATTATTTTAAAGTATTATTGGGTACTTACTGGTCGAGTTACTTTTATTTTATTTTATTCTGTATTTATTTTATACTGCTTGACTTGTTGCTTGACTAGTTTAATCTTTTCAAAATTCAAATTAATTACAAACATTTATGGTAAAAATAAGACTCAGATACATACATAGAAAAATACACATATCATGCCTCTGATGATGGTTTGTTAGAAACTAAAACTAGTCAGGCAAAATAAAACAAATAAACAATAAAATAAAACAAAAATAACTCTACAAGTAAGTACCCAATAATAATACCTTAAATAAATAACTGGTAACTTATGGATAATACTTTAAACTTTTTTTCACATGGTATAGATACACAGAAATTTATTTTAATTATCATTTCTTGTTCAAAATAAAAATTTATTTAAAAAAAAAATCATATGATTAAGTCGTGATGTAAATCAATTGATATAAATTTGTTTTAATTATCATTTCTTATTCAAAATCAAAATTTATAAAAAACAAATCATATGATTAAGTCGTGATGTAAATCAATTGATATAAATCATATCTGTCCTGGCCAAAACTGATCAGAAATATTAAAAAAAAATGAAATAAACCATGATTTTTATGATTAAACAAAATCATTAATTTATGATTTTGTTTAAAAACCATGTTTTTTACTAAGCCTGCTGTTATGTAATGAGGGCATTAATACGATTAATACGCGGCAAGTCGATGGAAAAGTATTTTATTTCTAACAACATAATGATCGTGCGTACAAACATACATCAAATGTATAAACATGCAAATATGCATACAGACATACACACATACAAATATACACACACGCAAACATAGAAACATACAAACATGCATACACACATACAAAAGCACAAACATATAAATGCACAAACATACAAACATTCATACAAACAAATCTACAAACATACAAACAATCATACAAACAAATATACAAACATACAAACAAATATAAAAACATACAAAAATGCATACAAATATACAAACATCCAAACAAATATACAAACCTACAAACATGCATAGAATCATACAAACATGCATACAAACATGCATACAAACATACAAACATATACACATGCTCACAGCCACTCAACACGCGTACATACACACACACACAAACACATGTTTTTGATTGTTCAGTGCATCAATCGTTCATTAATGAGTCCTTAACGTTTACATTAATGAACGATTTTGTGCGCCAAGTCGACAGAAAAGTATTTTATTTCTAACAACATAATGATCGTGCATACAAACATACATACCTACATACAAACACACAATAAAATATATAAACATAAAAATATGTATACAAACATACACAAATACAAATATACACACATGCAAACATAGAAACATTCAAACATGCATACAAACATACATACAAACGTAGAAACATGCATAGAAACATTCAAGCATGCATACAAACAAATATACAAACATACAAACATACAGACATATTTTGAAACATGCAAACAAATTTATATTAGTTTATATGCAATAAGTCGATGTAAAAAAAATATGTCTTTGTGTGAATGCATGTGAGCAGATAAGATTGAAATTTGCGCAAGACCAGATAGAACGAGGCATGCGCCTTAACCACTAACCTGGAACTCCACAATGTCGGCCAAAACTCGTGAAAATTCAAATGTATTCTCCCTTGGCTTCTGCGGCGTAACGTGAACTGGATTCACCACCAATCTGGAGAAATCCTGAACTGGATTCACTCCCGATGGCCAAACACCGGCACCTAGAAATATATTATCTATTAATACCCAGAAAGTCCGAGTTGGCCTCTACGCTGTGTCGCCATTTGATGGAACCGAAGAATTTAAAATTTCCCGCAAAATACGGCTGCGATCGCCGCGATACTCACCCTAAACGCGGTCGTCCGGCCCAGGAACACTATCCCGGAGTCCCGTCCAGCTCCTCGAAGAACTTCCTGGAAGAGGGGCAAAAATTTGGGGAGCATCACGGATTGTGTGTGTTCCCGGTGGCGGTCCCTCCGATCTAAGGTACTTGAGGTGGTTGAGGGGTAAGGTGAGGCTGCGCGCGCTCACAGACTTGTCGACACCTGCATAGAATTGCAACAATGAAAAATCAATACATTCCTTAAAATCATTTTTACATTAGAAATTAGAAAATCGAAATTTTAATAACTAAAACTCTGATTGCGAGATTATTAATCGCCAGAATGGAACCATAATTAAAATTTATGTGCAGAATTTCGTGGAAAATAATAATATGGAGTCCGTTTTTGAGTAGCTACCCCCCGATTTCCGTAACAACCCTTAACGCGTTTTATTTAATATTGCGGTTGTTTTCGGACTTATTGGCTCCAATTTGCGTACATCTACAATACAGTACGGGAAATATATTTTAAATATTTTTTATATTTTACAATTTTCGTACCATCCCTTAAAACGTCCTGATCCCATTTCGAACGACTCCACATATAATATTTAATATAGGGGTTGTTTTTGAACTTGCAGTCTTCAAATTGCGTACACCCATGAAGCAATACCAAGCAAATATTACAGTTATTTTACAATTTCGTTAAACATCCCTTAAAAAGTCCTGTACCGTTGCTAGCGTCCACAAACATAATACGAGTGTCCCACGCAAGCCATTGGTTAAAAGTTTATGCATTTCCTGATGAAATAACAATTTGACAAAAATCACACAAACACGATTCATAGTGATGTCCCAAAATAAAATATGCGTATGTTTCTATCGCTTCCGGTTCTACCGGAAGTGGCCATCAACTTTGTTATTTTAAATGGAACACCCTATATATTTTTACATATTCGGATTTCACGTTCAATTCTGAACATATTTTATCAAACCTATAAAGCACTTATCTTTAGTAGTTTTTGAGGAAAAAAATTATGTTTGCATCAAATAAACGATTTAAAAAATATTCATAATTTTTCTTACAAATGAAATAGAAACTTAAACTTTTTTGCATATTATAGCTGAAGCATAGCTCTATCATTATTATAACTCATGCGTGTTGATACTTCACTATACTATTTCAAAATTTCGATTATTTACAGGTATACTTCAAAATGCCATAATTCATTTTTTTTTAATGGAATGACATATTTTTTGTATGACGTGGCAACAGACAGAACAATTTTCTACAAAAAGTGTTAAACAAACATATCCCTAAAATGAGTGGTTTTAAGTAGAGTGGCGAATCAGTTTAATCAGATTTGTTGGTATTAATTGGAGCAGATTTATTAATATTGATTGGTTACATTATTACCAATGTAATAGCACTATAAGTTATAGTTTCCAAAATAACAACTGAAAGTTACAGTTTTGAAAGTAATGACAGAAAAAGTTATGGTATTTTTATCATGATTTTATCATAGCATGAAAGTTATAGTTTTCAAAATAATTACATGAATAGCGCGAAAGATGCTATAAATAGAATCTACATATATAGATTTTAAACTAAAACTACCAGAATTTAAGGTTTACAAAAATAATGGGAGTAATAGGAAAAGTTCTAGTTATTATAATAAAACCATTGGCAGCTTGTGGATTAACTTGAAAATAGGTCAACATTATTTCTTGCACTTCCTCTTTTTCCACAACTTACTTTTGTTGATGTCTTATTGCATTCACTTGTCAAAATTGAATAAAATTTGATTCCAATCTTTTAAATCTTGTTTTATTCATCGGCGGCACATGTGGATAAATTTTATTGAATACTCTAAATGTTCGAGCAACAATTATATCGCAGTGCGCAGTTGATTTGTGTAATGATTCATTTTGTTGATTTTGATTTCTGTAATGCTTTATTCTAAATAATTTTATTATTTGACAGTTTGCATTACAATAGCGACAAAATAAAAGCATATAACATGCCTACTAAAGTGCAGTTGTGACATGCGAAATTATACCCTGCAGAAATGCAACGAAAACGTAATCTTCGAAATAATTCAAAAAATGCTTGTTTTAGGAGTATGGCTGTATTATACTTTTTTGTAGTAAATCTTTCTCCCAATCGTGCTATGCGATAATAAATGGGCCATTCCATTTAAAAAAATTGAATTACGAGATATTTAAGAGAGCACTTAGATATTGACATTTTATGAACACTTATTATCAAAATTGACAGTTTCCAATTATTTTACTCATAGAGGCATCGTTTAGGTTAAATTAGAAATATAACTCATAATTTTATCTTATTCCTAAGAGAAGTTATAGAAAGATTTCAGACTACCTTTAAAAGGTCAAAATTTTAGAAAAACATTTTTTTCTTGAAAACTAGAAAAGATAAGTATACATACGTTCTTACAAAATATGTTCCAATTTAAGCGAGCAATTCAAAAATATTATAATATATGGGGTGTTCTATTTAAAATAAGAAAGTTGGTGCTACTTCCGGTAGAACCGGAAGTGATAGAAAGTTGAAAATATTTCACAAGAGGATAACTGATTCAACCGTGTGACGAGAATTTTTTTGAAATTTCTAGTACAACAGCAACCCCGTAAACTTTTAACGAACGGTTTAGCGTAGACACCCTGTATTTGAGTGACAACGAGATGAAAATATCAAACAAACTTATTATCATCATTATTATTATTATTATTATTTACTTCAGTTTTGCATGTGGTTATTATTCCCAAATGTACTAAACTATACATCATTTTCCCAAATTAGTTAAAATTGTTATTTATGATTAAGAAATTTTATAGTTAAGTGACAGGTTCCTAAAATTTTTGGCTCAAATTAGCTGAAATTGTTATTAATAACATAGACGTTTTCATAGAAGGTTTGTAAGTCAATGAGCTGAAAATATGAAACAAACTTATTATCATTATTATTCTTATTACAATTATTATTTGTTACTGTAGTTTCACTGCAGGTGAAATACATACAAGATTTTTTCCAATTCGTTATCAGAATTAACGAATTTGCCACAAATTGACACAAAGTGTCACATTGTCAGGTGACAACGAAAATATCAAGGATAGTGCGAATACTATTTTTTTTAAACTTTATTCACGTTGTCAATGGTTACAATGAATAAAGTGAAAATGTAAAAATTTTATTCATCCATTCGATTAAAGTGTAGTTTTAACGATTAGATTCAATATACATAAGCATTTTAATAATGAGAATTGGAAAAAATCATTTAATAGAAATCATTCAAATTTTAGGAGAATTATAATCTAATAATTGAAAATTGACATTAGGTACAAACTTCAGCACATTTCCAAATTTGGCAGTTTCAAATTTTTCTGCCAATTTCCAAATTTACAGAAATATTTCAAATTTGCCCTAAAACTTCATTTTTTTGTGGCATACCGATTTTTGAACGAATCTTTACAAGGTTAAAGACACCTGGTCAGACACAAGACACAACCAAACACATGGTTAAAGTTTCACTATATATAGTGAAACTTGAACCAAGTGTTTGATTTAACCTAATCATCATGTTTCACCATGTATTCACACACACTTTCAATTTGAATCTTTATAAATTTGAACTGAATTTTCGCAATCCAAATTCCAATCGCAATTTCCAATTCAATTTTCCAATCGAATTTTCGCAATCCAAAGATTTCTTAAGAATCTTTTAAATCC
The DNA here is from genome assembly GCA_951805005.1 of Othius punctulatus. Classification (NCBI taxonomy): domain Eukaryota; kingdom Metazoa; phylum Arthropoda; class Insecta; order Coleoptera; family Staphylinidae; genus Othius; species Othius punctulatus. The sequence goes on from OX638142.1 coordinate 65,390,752, forward strand.
TAATCTTAAATCTCTTCTTGATCCAGAAAAGTAATAAAATTGAAAAAAAATCATGACATTTTTTTTAATTGTTTTCTTTCTTTATTACTAAGAATTCCTAATAAAGAAGAAAGAAAACAATAAAAAATATAATATTAACTGGTATTGGATTAAACTTGGTACTGGATGAAACTATAACCAAAATTTAAAAATATTTCTGCAAAATTTTGATGTATTCGTAGTTTGGAGCTCCGAAATTTTCGATTTTCGATTTTCGAATACTAAGTTTCGAAGGATTGTCTTCAATAATTAGAATACTTTGAAATTTTGCAGCATGGTTGATACTTTTGTCGGAAATATTAAAAAAAAGTTCCTTTAAAACGAATAAAATTTATCCAATTTTAAGAGGATTGGTAATGGTATTGAAAAAATTCATGATACCTAAAAATATTTCTCCAAAATTAGGAGAAGTTCTGTCAAATTTCAAATTGTTTGTAAACGCACTTTGCAATACTATGAATAATCCTTTCAAATCTTAGACAGACTTTGAATGATATTTTTAAAGAAACTGTGTTAAAACTTTGCTTATAAAAAAAGAATGACATTCGTCAGTTTGGAGAAATTTGGTAATATTCGATTTTCGAATACTAAGTTTCGAAGGATTGTCTTCAATAATTAGAATATTTTGAAATTTTGCAGCATGGTTGATACTTTTGCCGGAAATATTAAAAAAAAACCTCCAAAAACAAAGAAAATTTATTCAATATTAAGAAGATTGGTAATGGTATTGAGAAAATTCATGATAAACCTAAAAATATTTCTCCAAAATTAGGAAAATTTCTGTCAAATTTCAAATTGTTTGGAAAGGCTCTTTGCAATACAATGATTAATCCTTTCAAATTTTAAGCAGACTTTGAATAATATTTTTTAAAGAAACTGTGATAAAAATTTGCTTATAAAAAAGTGGTATTGTAGTGATTCAGAAAGTAGAACTGCAAGAAGAAAACTAGTATTATTTTTGTAATTCGCACCTTAAATGTATGCAGAAACAGTCATTAACATTCATCAGGGAAAAAAATCAGTATTGACCAGTGTAATCGGAGTGTCTCCAAAGATCTAAGTGAAACATAGCAAAATATTTACCTACATTTATTATTAATAAGACAAGATGATTTGGAGGAATTGAAAATTACATGTATAAAACTTGGCAATACCATTTTAGCAGACAATTGTTAGACAGTAATGTATCTAATAAATGTCCTTGTAGAAAGGTTACCAGCAAGTTTTATTATCAATATTATCACTTTTTTGCTTTATATCAGCATTGATTGTTGTCGATGTTATATTACCGAGAATTGGATACTTTTAACTGCACACCAACCAAAGCTTATCATGAGTAATTTGCAAAAAATAAGTTAAAAGTAATATAAGTAATGTAATTGGCTTTCTTCAATTTTCTCTGATGTGCAACTTTCTTAAGAAGAGAAATTAATATCTGGCCATAAAGTTATTACCATTACAATTTTAATGCCTACTTGGAGTAGTAATATTATTATCATACAACCAAGGATATGGTCGTAAATTATCGGTTATACATTCGGAAACATTTGACACTAATAAATCATACCTTAATTCAATTATTTCATTAAGTAATTGATTTATTGTCACTGATTACATATAGGCCGATTAAATTTCGTACGTGCATCAAATGTCAAAGTTAAACATAATGATTACCCAGATTATTTGATCGTAAAATCAATTAGTGCATAAATTACGCCTTACATTTAACAACTGGCCATTAATCTCAATTCGGCAGTTAAAAAACTATGCAAGTCTTGCCAAACAATTCTGATTCTTTTTTTGTTACACGATATTATTTATAATTGACCATATTATCAAAGTATTAACGGGTTAATTGTTGACACGAGAATTACGCAAGGATCACGCTGTTGTGTACAGCCAGCAGGATTATTATGTACGTCAGAAGAAATTAATTATATGTGAGGGGAGGCAATTAAGGAGATTATACATTGCGTTTTTGATACGGAGAAAAATGGCTCAGATATGGAAACAATGGATGTTTACTTCTAAGGTTAAATGACTTAGGCATAAATATTATAACAGTTTTATCAAAAAGAAATAAATTGTGAAACTTGCTGAAGGAGTAATAATAATAGTAAATCATGTGATTTTCTTACTAGTACTTATTATTCCCAATCATATTCTATAGATTATTGAATAAGTACATGATTATTGATTATTTTTAGATTTTTAGAAATTATCTGAATTTATTAACTCGATCTATGCTTTAGAATAAAATAAAATAGAAAACTTATTCAAAACAAGAACAACAGAAATTATTTTAAAAAAACCTCAAAAATTGGCTCCTAGAACAATGTCTTCACAGTATAAAGGAATTTAGTATACATAAAGCCCTTGGTTAAGTTTCACAAATTTTCTCTAAAACTTTAGAGTGGAACTGAAACTGGCGGTACCATGTACTGTTAAATTGCACATACACATAACGGGATATGGTTGAAGCGAATAAGCATAACCACCAAAAATGGAATCGTTAGTAACAGAATTCTAATAGTCGATGCCGCAAAAAGAAAAAAATATGGCTGAAGTGAAGGAAAAATTCTATAGATGTGCTATGCCGAATTAGTTACTTATTTAGATGGTATAATTTAATCGTTTGTTTCAGAAACCCTTTAAGTGTACTTTTTCTAATTTTCGGGAAACGAAGAAAAACGAAGAATATCCCATAAAAAGGAATATCAGTTAAACGTATAATGCAAAAAAAAATGCGTTTTGATTACTGATACACCGTATTTCCTAAAATATAAAATTTTATACAAATGTCTGTTGACGGGTTTCTGAAATAAACGATTCAATTAGACTATACTTTGTTAGACTTTATAAGACTTTCTTGGACTATTTTAGACTTTATTAGTCGGTATTAGTCAGACCTACAAAAATCTTGAAATGAAAAAACTTCCCGGAAAGTTTAATTTACCTATCTCATCGTCACGTTGACCATTAAGTTACCACATATATAAACATTGATTACAATGATCTGCATTTTTTTTAAATCGAACTGATAAAATAGCGACCTCAGACACTGCAGATACAGTGAATACTGTTATTACTAATTGCAAAAAAAAAAGTATAGGATAAGATATTCAAATTACAAACCTAATTAATGTTGCTACACATTACTACTTTTTGACTAATTAAAATCGTTTTTACTTAATTTGGTTGATAACCTCGTATCAGAGCTGTTCGAATTAAGAAAAGGCTGAACTGATTGGCGAATCGCCGCCATCCATTTGGCGCCGTCATAAATATTCATTGGATCCTGTGATAATTTATTTCTTGAAACAGTATTCAGAGGTATGACTGTGTCTGTTAACTAACATAGCTAAAACAAACTTTATGGCATCTCTCACTCGTATGTTTCCTACATCTGGCAGTCGTTAGTTACCGTACTTTATACTACGCGATTACTATGTGTACGCATTAAAAAAAAGGCGTAATGTGAAATGGTCATTAATTAAATAGCTATAATGAGCATTTTTTGCTGTGTACATAATTATTTTAATAATTTAATCATGTATAATTATGCACAGGCAAACTATAAAAATAACTTGAAGCAAGATAAGACGTAATAAAGATAAAAAGGTATAAAAATACATATAAAATCTATAAATATCGTATGTTAGTGTATGTAAAGGCCACTAGAGTCTAGACTAAACAGACCATTTTTTTTAAACCATGACATAAACTTTGTATTAGAATAAAAAATACACATCATATAAAAAAATGTTTGTTAAAAACAATAATACTTCAAAATTAACACAACAGGTAAAGAAAAGACAAAATATAATCTCCATATTGTCGTCCCGACGAGAGCTGGCAACGACTCATGTTCAGGCAATAATGAGTCATTGTCAGCTCTCGACGTGTAGACTATAATAAAATCTATCAGTGTTAGATTCTCGGTGATTACATGGTTTATACCAGTGTTGTAACAGAAACATGTTTTGTTGGTATGTAGATACAGATACAGATACTTTACAAAAAAAAAGTATCTAGATACATATCTAGATACAAATTTGAAAATGTATCTAGCTACAGATGCAGATACATTTAAAAAGTATCTACAAACAAATTGTTATTACATATTCGCTTTTTGTTCAGTTTCTATTGTTCACGATACATTGTTTGACACGATTATATTATAATTTACTCAAAGATAATTATTCAAATGATCATGTTATACAAGAGATATGAGGATATGATGTATCCAGGTAGAATACGGAAATATATCAGGGTCTTTTATTTACATCGACTCGTATTATTAGACTTAGGATAGTTATGCACTGAAAAATCCCTAAATATGCATGCAAATATGCACTGAAAATGTTGAAAATATGCACTTAAATATACAAGAAAAACACAAATTGCAATTTTATTTCTATTTATTCACTCAATTTAATCACGCAATACAAATGTTTACATATTACAAAACACGATACGTATATGTATATATATTTTTCCACTCCCTACATGGTAAGTACACTGTTGTGACATTGATTTGAAGAAAGTAAGCCCCACTTACCGATATAGCTTTGGTTACTATGAACAACGGGAGGTAAGTAAACACTTACTTCCCTCCGGAAAGTAAGTAAAATAATGATAAACTTTTAACTTTTTTCTATATTTATAGTACAATTTTCGAAATTACAATTAACAAAATTTGATGACAGCTCTTTGATTTGGTTGCAATCATTCCCAAGGAGAAGTATTGTATTCTTATAATACAATGTTCGAAGCATGACAGTTGTACAAAACTCTGTTAGCAAACTAATTTTTATTCTCAAGACTATCTGCTACGTACCCTTCAGCAATTGTGTCCGATTTCCAGCCCCCATGTCTCTTTAGTGCAAGAACGTCGACTCCAGTGTTGGCTAATAACGTAGCTGAAGTCCTCCTAAATGAATGACCAGTGTAAGTCTCGGCGTTTGGCAGCCCAAGAAATGTTACTATTTTGCTCGGGATTGACGAAAATGTGTTCTTCTGACAGGTTGACTGCAGCATTTGCCATTTTGGTAGCGCATAAAGAAACGTTGATGGGAACTTCTAACCATAGATCTTATTTTCAGGTACTTTTTAAAAATAGTCAAGTCACAGACAGCATCTGTCATACCTTCTGTAACCGTAAATTTACGGGACATGCCATTTTTGGAATCTGGTATATTGACAATAGCTACACTTTCCATATCCCGAATATTCTCCATCATCATATCACAGAGTTCCTGGGAACGGCAAGCACCTGCTATCCCCATTACCATAATTATTTTCATCAAGAGGAACTTACTGTCATCAGCCTCCACCAAAAATTTATTCATTTCTTCTCTGGTGAAAACATTCGATTTTCTCGGCTTATACCCATTATACTTCCTTTTTAAAAAAGCCCTGAGTTTTGGAAATTTGGAAATATCTATGTTATCTTCAATAGACAATGTTTACTTCAATATTGAGTACTCACACCATAAACTTGCTGGCGACTTCAGCACTTGTAATGCTATGTTATAACTGAACGCAACTGAACGAATGCAATTTCTGACACTCACACTTTGTTTGAAAAATAGTCTTAGCAACCAAACAGTTATAAGCAATTCAAGAGGTAAGTTTTGACCAGTCTCGGAGTTTATTGCTAGCCCTCGCTGTCGCTCGGGCGCAAACTCGACCTCGACTGGTAAACAATACTTACCTCCCTTAATGCTTAAATAACTATTACGTTTTCGCAAACTATTTCAGAACACTTTCAGCCCCTCACATGAAAGACTAGTAAAACATACATTTCCCAACTAAAGTTCAACTAAAGTTCAAACACACACTGAACTAAAGTTCAAGAACTAAAATAGCAATGAAGAACCACCAAGCGTAATAGAAGACGAATACTACGTCGTACTAAATAACAAAAAAAATGATAATGCATATTTTAATGAGTAAATGGTTATTAATTATAATTGGCATCAAACTGAAGTACACATTAGATCTTACTCAATAAAATATGCGTTTGACAGATTTTTACGTTATAGGTACTGTCTGTGAACGGAAGGCCTGATTCACAATACACTTGAATTGATGAATACTAAAATACCTCTTGGTTTGTAATGATTCTTCTAATGTTGAACTGTTGGTGTGAATAAAGCCGCAGAATTCACTGATGCCTTTATCTTTTTATTTTATACATGAGAGATCTCACCTTCAGCCCTATTTTACTCATGTGAATCTACAAGATAAGAGAGTTTTGTTCGATACCTCTTCGTAATGCGGGTTTGCATCTATAGATACCAATAGGAGAAGGTTTACCTTTCGTTCACTTCTATCTAAATTTACAAACGGTATGTCCCTAATATAAATCAAAGGGTCGCAAAGATCTGTTACTGTGAAAACAAATGAAACACAATATTAACAAGTTCCAGAATAGGAAACCAGTGAGTGAAAGACACTGAGCGAAATTCGATGAGCAACTAAATAGATTGACTTTCGCTCATCGAATTTCGCTCACTGTCTTTAACTCACCGGTTTCCTCTTCGGGAACTTGATAATTTTGTGTTTCATTTGTTTTCACAGTAACAAATCTTTGCGACCATTTAATATATAAATATTATGCAACTGTTGACTGCAAAGTTACCCACTTTCCAAAGAGGTATCGAACAATACATAATACAGTACTCAAGAGTAAGGCCGCTTATGTTCGCTTGAAATTGCACTGTCCACTCACTTTCGCCTCGTGGATGAACACGCAATTCGCGTGAACGAAAGCTTTGCCTTCCTCACAATTTCTGTAAGTAACTATTGTTTGCACTTGCAAAAAACAAGTACTATAGGAGAGTAATGTTTAGTACTTGCAAAAAACAAATACTGTACATTACAACTTAAGAAAGTGAATATTCTATTGTTTGTACCTGCAATAAACAAGTACTATACATTATAGTTTAAGAGAGTTTAAGAGTTTTTATAGTACCTGAAAGATATAATGTTATTGTTCGTACATGTAACAAACAAGTACTAAATACATAATACTTGCAACAAACAAGTACTACATATTCAAATTTAAGAGAACCTGTTTAGAGGAACCCAATATAGGCGCAGTTTATATAGTACCTGAAAGAGAAAATGGTAATGTTTGTACTTGCAACAAACAAGTACTATAGGAGAGTAATGTTTAGTACTTGCAAAAAACAAATACTATACATTACAATTTAAGAAAGTAAATATTCTATTGTTTGTACCTGCAATAAACAAGTACTATACATTATAGTTTAAGAGAGTTTAAGAGTTTTTATAGTACCTGAAAGATAAAATGCTATTGTTCGTACATGTACCAAACAAGTACTAAATACATAATACTTGCAACAAACAAGTACTACATATTCAAATTTAAGAGAACCTGTTTAGAGGAACCCAATATAGGCGCAGTTTATATAGTACCTGAAAGAGAAAATGGTAATGTTTGTACTTGCAACAAACAAGTACTATAGGACAGTAATGTTTAGTATCATTGTAAATACAAGCCAAAATAAAGTTAATATAGGCAGAACTACAGATATCAGAATTAATCAATGAGAAGAAGAAAGGTAATTATTTTAAGTAATAAAAAAAAATATTATAGCAGTGGAACTTAAAAGATTTAAAATTTTACACGCCCCGGCAAAAATTATCCCAAATTGTACCAACATGCGAAATTTAATTTTTATTTACTTTTTCATGTTTCATATCCATTTCACAGTCGATGATTTAAAATTCTGATGTAATTTGCGCAAACCATTAATTAAACATTTAACACTTACCTGTGCCTTCATCACCTTCTTTCCGTAGAAGTCCATAATCCCCAGTTAAATCCGCAGTTTCTGAAATCCAAGTCCAAAATTGAAAACGTATCATTTTCGGAATTGAATTTCGCTGAAGAGATTTTTATCTGAGATCGGCCGTGCTCGGTGGCTCGTGCCCTCAGGTAACCTGCAATAATACATTATATGTCAAAATTTGTGCTAAATTTCTTGATTGATTCACGATGAGATTTTGAGTCGTCACGACGATTACGAACCCGGGCAATACGCACAAAAGTTGTGGCAGGCACCATATCGAAGGATTGCGATTCATTTTGATGCCTGGCGATGGGTGATTTTACAAAATCTTGTAATATCGTGGAGCGCCCACATAGAAGACGCGAAGATTCTGCGACACCTTTGCGCCACCCGTACCATAGCAGCCAATTGATTCCTCCATGAATCAATGATTGAGGTTAATCAGAATTGATTCATCACCGGCCACTGATTAATTACGCGGTTGTTTAAATAGTTCTTCGTGCAATTATAAGCGAAACATTTAGCGCCAGTAAGTAAACTAGACGCACACACCGAGCAATAACCAAGTGCTTGGTTATTGTTCGGTGACCTCGACGCGTACCTGAATGAAAAAATTACCCATTTTCCTGAGAAGCCGTTGAATGATTTCTGCCAAATTGACACACAGTGGCGACGGACGACCGGGGAACAATCCCTGCCAATTTCATCCCGATCCGCCACCTTTTTCCCGGGTGAAAATTGGAAAATTCGGGAGAGACGCAAAGAACCCTTCTTCCTTGATTGGCCCGTGGGCCACACTGGCTGAGCGGGGTAAGGTGAGTCCGCCCTTCGGCCTTTGTTCGGACGTTTCCGGGCAAAAAACGTAATCGTGCACAGACTTGTCTCTTGACATTGAGCAGAATAATCAATAACATTTTGGAAACATTAATTACATTGCGAAATTGAAAACTAATTTACACGAAATGAAATCATTGATTGCCGCTATATTAACTACCCGAATTGTGCCAAAATTCACGTATTGGCTCAGAATTAGGTGCAGAAAATTGCTGCGGCACCAGTTTTTGGATAACGATACCCTAAATGCGCTCACAACCCCCAGCGCGTTTGATTTTTTAACGGCGTTATTAGTTGCCAAAAAATTACGAAAAAAATATCACGTACTAAGCAATATGTATTACAATACGGGATATTTTTTTAATTTTAAAGAAATCATCCCTTACAAAACAGCAACAACTTTTATGAGGTAGGGATGATTCCAGTTAATTACACTTAATACGCGTATAAAGGGGGTAAATACGTACATACGTCGTGCCATATTAAAGTATATTAACCAAGTTGTTATATGTTTATAACAAACAACCCTTGATAGTTGCTTCAACCCTTATTGCTTCTTGTAACACGTTGACATGTGCTTTATTTGGGAGATCATTTCTATGTAATATATAATACGGTAATTATATTATTATTTTTGGTTTTCAATGGTTTTCTGCGTGCTGCGGCACCAGTTTTTTATAACGATCCCCTAAATGCGCTCACAACCCCCAGCGCGTTTGATTTTTTAACGGCGTTATTAGTTACCAAAAAATTACGAAAAAAATATCACGTACTTAGTAATATGTATTGTAATACGGAATAATTTTATATTTTGAAAGAAATTATCCCTTACAAAACAGCAACAACTTTTATGAGGTAGGGATGATTCCAGTCAATTACACTTTATACGCGTATTACCCCTTGTAAATACATACATACGTCGTGCCATATTAAAGTATATTAACCAAGTTGTTATATGTTTATAACAAACAACCCTTAATAGTTGCTTTAACCCTTATTGCTTCTAGTAACACGTTGACATGTGCTTTATTTGGGACATCATTTCTATGTAATATATAATGCGGAACTTATATTATTATTTTGTGGTTTTTAATGGTTTTCAATGATTTAATTTTATAAAAATAAATCTGATCCTATCTACAGCACGTAACTTTCCTAATAAAATACTTCAACAATAAAACAAGGGAGATATATGAAGAATATAAAAACGCAAGAAACAAGGTAAAGCAGATAATGCTCAAGAAGAAACAGAAGCAATTTGGAGTTAAACTCGAAAGAAATAGAACGGAAAACCAAAAACTATTCTACAGCGTAATCAAAATGAACAGACAAGACAAAGAAGCAACAGAGAGGGGCATATAAAGCAAAAACGGCGAAGTACTGAGGGAAGAAAAAGAAACAGCAGAAAGATGGAAGGAATACTTTGAAGAACTATTGGGAACCACAGTAGATGAAGAGGAGGAGAACAAATAGACCCATGGGAGACAAACAGATAAGAAAGAGGGAGAAGATATAACAGAAGAATAAGTGAAAACAGCAATAAAGGAACTGAAAATCGCTGAAGCGGTGACAGGAAAAGCGGTCACTCTGGTGACAGAATCACCAGTGAAATGATCAAACACATGGGCACAAAAGGACAATATAGGCTACAGGAAATAATAAGGAAAGCGTGGAAAACGGAGAAAACACCGAGCGACTGGCAGACAGCACTCATACTACCGATATTTAAAAAAGGGGATAAGAAGGAATGTAAAAATTACAGATTAATAATCCTATTACACACAGCGATGAAAATATACGAAAAAATCATAAACAAAAGGTTAAGAAAAGTAGTAGAGAAGACACTACAAGACTAACAGAGCGGATTTAGAAGCGAAAGAAGTGTACAGGACCACATATTCACGCTCAAACGAACGAAAAACGAGATGCAGACACAGAAATATACATAGCGTTTCTAGACCTAGAGAAAGCATTCGATAAGGTACCAAGAGCGAAACTATGGCAAACACTGAAACAAAGGATGGCAAACGACAAAATGATAAGGATAATAAAAAATATATACGAAAAAACACCAACACAGTAATATGCAACAACACACAATCAGAAACATTTTAAACAAAAAATGAGCTAAGACAGGGAGGGAGTCTAAGTCCCACACTATTCATTACCTACATGGACGACATAATAAAGAAATGCACACCAGAGAGCAACAAGAAATGGATAGTAAGCTACAAAAACATGGAAAAAATACGAATATTGGAAGGAGCATTTGCAGATGATGTAATAATAATAACAGGAACATCAAAACAGCTACAAGAAAGAATTAACTTATGGAACACAGAACTAAAGATAAAAGGAATGAAGCTGAACATAAAAAAAAAACAAAAGTAATGGTAGTTGGGAAACAGGAGCAGATACAAATTGAAATTGACAACAAAAAACTTGGACAAGTAGAGACATACAAATACCTGGGAGTAGAACTGAATGCAGACGGAAATGAAGAGATGGAAATAAACAGCAGAATAAGAAAAACTCAAAAACTATACCAGGCAATCAAAAACACAATCATAAACAAAAATGAAATAAGTAAAGAAACAAAGATAAAAGTGTACAAAACAATATACTGACCAATACTAACATGGGGATGCGAAACGTGGAAGCTGGAGAGAAAATAAAATGCAAGCAAGCGAAATGAAAATACTAAGAAGAATCAAAGGAGTAACGAAAATAGACAAAATAAGAAGCACAAAATAAGAGATGAATTAGACATAGAGCCACATGGAAAAACGACAGCTCGGATGGTGGGGACATACGCAAAGAATGAACAACCAAAGAATAGTGAAAAAAGTATGGGAAGCAAAGCCAAACAAAAAGGAAAGGAAAGGAAGGCCGAGAAAGACATGGGATGACAGAATAAAAACAATAATAGAAGAAAGAGGGAAAACATGGAAAGTAGCGAAACAACAAGCGAAGGACAGGCCTAAATGGTAGAAAACTTCATGAACGAAAAACAGCAAGTGAAGAAGAAAAGAAGAAAGAAAACAACACACCTACACTATTGAGGTAGAAAGTGGACTGATATACAGGGTGTCTCCTAAAAAACGCCGCTGGCCATAACTCCTTTATTTATTGGCCGATTAAAAAAAAAAACAAAAACAAGATTAAATGGCTCCACATGTTCTACAAATGGGCCCTAATTTTGTTTTTTGGAAAAATCAACTTTAATTTCAGTGATAGTCAACTTTTTTTTTTAATAGTTACATATATTTTCTTACTTTTTCCTGAACCCGGCGGGCATTCATCGTTGGTGTGAACTGGCGCCATCAGCGCCACCCCCGTAAATGGTACCAAAATGAGCTTCGGGAGCTGGGCAAGACGTTGTGGGTCACTCCGGGGCACTTCCGAGTAATTTCTACCGAAAATTTGCACTTTTCCGGGAACCGACGCTGGTTCTTGTTGTCGACATTTTCCTCCCGTGGACCTGCGCAGTGCGGAGTAAGCCATCCCCTTCGTGAGATTTCACATACGAGGGCCGTGCAAAAAGTATCCGACCTGTGTTTTAAATAAACTAAACTGATTCTATTCTGTTATATTATTTCTTTCATCACGTTGCGCAGTGTCGCCGTTGAACGAAAACGCGGCCAAAGCCTTCAAAAACACTCATATTTGAACAACATTATTTGATATAAGTAATAATAGCTGCATTGTGTTGACTATTAGCTGAAAAATATTTTCAAGCATACTGAATTGTGAAAAAAAAATGCATTATATTCTAATTATGACACTGCATTTAATTATGCTGTTCCTCCTTAGGTAACACCACGCAGAAATAACATGAACTGTAATTATGAAATTATAACTACGAAATGATGAATTAAGTAAACCATATAGCAGTTCTTAATTACACGCACGAATTGCTTACACGCCCAGACCGTTGTACCATTTATCTTGGCTCACAGAATCGCGTTGTCTTCGCAATTTACAATTCCCAGACGTCCACTTCTAACCTGCGGGTCTGCAAGAACTGCGCGCGTTTGTTGTGTGTATGTATTACAATACCGTTAACAAGGCATGTAGTATTGTACGAGTATATGCTATTAAGAAACGCGGTATGCAGTTCATTGTCGTAGGTAATTCAACTCAATTTCAGCGATGCAGCCGCATCAAACATTTAAACGCCTTGGCGTAGCGCAGTTGTGTGTACTTTGGTAAAGTTCAAGTGCATCCTGCGAGATGAACTGGTAAATGCAGCCACACTGGTTATTGTTGTCGTGTCAAAGAAACGGGCGTAATAGGACCACTTGTAAGTACATACATTCTTAAACGAGCTAAGAAAATAAACAGTGAATGTATCAGATAGTATTCAAAACATGTATATTTTTAATCCAATATACATTAAATTAATTAAAAAACCATCATTTTAAATATTGCCTTAAAATATGTATGATTAACATATTTCAGAATATTATATTATTTTTTTTTTTTAATAAAATATATAAATTAATTTTGTATTATTTCTCATATTAAGGTTAATTATTTCAATAATTTATGTAAAAACATAAACGTACATTTTTTTTACATATATAAATTAATATTAATAAAAAAATCATCATTTAAAATATTGCCATCAAATAAGTCATTGTATGATTAACGTATTTCAGAATATTATATTATTAATTTATGTATACATGGATGGACCATTTTCCCTAATAAAAGTACATTCTATAATTTACAACCTTTGCATTGTAAGCACTAGAAATAAGTTTTTAGCAAAACAGTTGTAATCACTTATACTATTAATTAATATGATATTTTGTTTTCATTGATCGTACATTATTATTATAAAGCCTATCTAATAAAAATATATTATCAGCCATAAGAAAGTAGATAGGTACAGACATGCTCATATAAATCTGGTACAAATAATTTGATATTGCTATATATAATTGCTATTGTAACCTAATTTCTTGTACTAGATTTATGTGAGCATTCCTACACATGCTTTGAGAATATCTTCGCAAAAAAAAGTGGATTTATACTTCCAAGCAAGAAATAGTATCAGCCATAAGAAACTGGATGGGTACAAAATGCTTTAAGAATTTGTTCACAAAAAATAGTACCTTCATACTTCCAAGCAATACGTCATAAATCTTGTAAAACATAATTTTCTGAAATAAATCCAGGAGTGACCAATGTCCTTGTTAACGCTGCAAAACGTATCGTATACGAGCATTAAAATGATTCAGAAGTTGTAAAAATTACAGTAATTCCCATAAATTTCGCAAGACTGTTTAATAACAACCTGATGAGATAAACTGCGTATAATTTATTTTTAGGAATTCGTTTAGCGCAATTTTAATTGAGACATATACCCTATAATTAAATATTTTACGTGTAATTGCTCGCACCTCAAAATCAAATGGGCGAAATTAGCGCTGTTATTAAGTTACTTGGCGATTATTAAAAACTGAAGTGACCTTCTGCAATCAAGTTGAATTCATTTGACCTACAGTGGAGCGTTGCTGCAGAGAACTCATTCTTGTGTTTCACTTCGTAATCGGATAGTGGCGGATAATGTCTGCAACGTGTTGAGGCGTGCCTCAATGTTATCGTGTCTTGTACACGCTGCGGAGATAAGATAGGAAAAATTAATAGGTAGACGGGTACATTACAGAATAATGATAAGTAAGGCATTTTAAGGAGTTCAACGTAAATGTACACGTTAGTTAAGTGTCGATAATGTTATTTTTTCCATGAATAAATTAGTTGTTTAGTGCAAGGATAACTAACGTACATATTTATAATGCAACGACGATGATGTTAACCATTTTCAAAATTGCTACATTAATTTGGCACTGCAGTTGTCAACTGTTTCCAAACGAGTGTAGCGCAGTCACTCATATTTTATTGTTTTGTGTCGAAACTGTAACAGATATAAAAAACTATAAAGATACAAAAATACTTAATAATGAATGCCTGCGACCGATTTGATTTTTTTTTAAATTTATTTGCTTTTGTCATTAAAAAATATGAATGTATTACTGTTGGGCCTCATTTGTTTTATATACAACCGGTCTACTGATAATAACAATATTATGTCAAAATATCAGTTATACCAGTATAAAGTGTCATACCGTATAAGCGAGACACTAATTTTTTATTGGCTAAAAATAAAAAATCCGAATATTGAAACAGTGAAAATGACGGCAACAAATGAAGAAAACTGAAGAATAATGGAATGGAAAATAGAAATAGTCAAAGCTTGCAGTCGAGTCTTCGATTATCTAAATATAGAAAATCGCGGATTCGAAAATTGAAAAATTCAAGCTTGAAATCAAGCCCCCAATTATCTAGATACAGAAAATCGAGGATTGAAAAATTAAAAATTAAGGCATCAAAACTCGAGAGGTGAAAATTAAGAATCAAATATTTAAAATAGAGTCATATAAGCTTTAATTATCTAGATATAGAAAATCATTGCTTGGAACATTGAGATCTCAAAAATTAAAACTTGGGACATCATATATCAAGATTTAGAGTATAGCAAATTTGAAAATTACGGCATCATATGTAGAAAACTGAAAAATTGAGGAATGCAAAACTGAAAGAGTCAAAGCTTGAAATCAAGACTTCGATTATCTAACTGTAGAAAATCAAGGATTGGAAAATTGAAAATGTAAGCTTGAAGTCGAGCCTACAATGGTTTAAATTTATAAAACCGAGGATTGAAAAATTGGGGCATAAAAACTCGAGAGGTGAAAAATTAAGCAAGGGAAAACTGAAAGTGTCAAAGCTTAAAATCAAGGCTTCGATTATCTAACTACAGAAAATCAAGGAATGAAAAATTGAAAAATTAAGGCTTGAAGTTGAGCTTCCAATGGTCTAAATTTAGAAAATCGAGGATTGAAAAAATCAATTATTAAAATTTCGCACAATTCATTTTTTTACAGAAATGATTGAAAAATAAAAAAATTAATAGCAATGTTTAAAAGTTCAAAGTTTCCAAACGAGTGTAGCGCAGTCACTCATATTTTATTTTTTTGTGTCGAAACTGTAACAGATATCAAAAACTATAAAGATACAAAAATACTTAATAATGAATGCCTGCGACCGATTTGATGTTTTTTAAATTTATTTGCTTTTGTCAAAAAAAAAATGAATGCATTAATGTTGGGCCTCACTTGTTTTATACACAACCGGCCTACTGATAATAACAATATTATGTCAAAATATAAGTTATACCAGTATAAAGTGTCATACCTAACAACATCCAAATCAATGTAAACGTTCTCTTTTTATAAGCAAATTTTGCTTTTTTTAAATTAACTTTGAAGCTGAATACTGGCTAAACCAAACGCATTTGTATATAGATAAGTTTTGTTAAATCGTCTACTTTTGATCCCAGTAATCTGTGGTTAAGCCATTTCCACATAATTTAGAGACACCCTGTATAGATCATCCATTATAGATATGAAATGTCAAATTCAAGGTCGGACAAAATATCACATTGTATAATAATTTTGACAGTGTACTTGTAAAAAACTAGTAACAAATATGTCATTGATGTCAACATGTTTTTTGTGGTTATGATACCTCAATGAATAATCAGCGCAGCAATAGTAGTTTGTCAGCGTTTTATTTTTTGAACGACAATGTCATTTGATAGAAGTATCCAAGAAAATCCAAACCGTCCAATTAAAGTTAGTCAAGAGTTTTTTCTGCTTCTGTTTATCGAATTTGGATACTTGTAAATACATTTATTCTACGCCTTTAGAAATTGTTGCTAAATTGAATATTTTGCAAATTTTTATAATTGGTAACTGATTTAAATTTTGCTTGGATTTGTATGTATTGACTTGTATGAAAACGTGTAAAACTTGTATTTATCGAATATTAATGTGAACTTCTCAAATTTAATTTATAACACGTGTGTCAAAACTGTTCTATATATTTTAATTAGAAGGTATGTACGCATTTTGCCAGCGTTTTATTTTTTGGACGAAAATGTCATTTGATAGATGTATCCAACAAAATCCAAACCATCAATTAAAGTTAGTCAAGAGTTTCTTCTTCTTGCTTAATTGAAATTTTTATAATTGGTACACTGATTTAACTTTTGCTTGGATTAATATGTATTGACATGTATGAAAACGTGGAAACTAGTATTTATCGAAAATTAATGAGAAATTCGCAATTTTAATTTATAAGACGAGTGTCAAAACTGTTCTATATATTTTAATTAGAAGGTGTGTACGCATTTTTTCGACGATTTTTTTAACGAAAGAGTCATTTGATTGCACATCAACGCGACAAGGTGTCATATATTTTGATTGGTTGAAATCATTGAACATTTAATCAATTTAAAAAAAATAAACTATGAGTGATTTTAATTATATTTGTTGTTTGTTATTAATGGTCGAAACACCAAAAACCACTCACAAATACTAATACGCGACAAGGTGTTATACTTTGATTGGTTGAAATGATTGAAAATTAATTAATTAAAAAAAACTCAATAGTGATTTTAATTATATTTGTTGTTTGTTATTTATGGTCAAAACACCAAAAAGCATTCACAAATACTTCAGGCTCTAGCCTATGATAATTTATGTGTCAGCGAATTTAGCCAAGACGTTGAAAAACTTGGTGCTTGATTGGCTACAAACTGATTTTTAAACCGCTGTTGGCTAATATCGCAATTAAAGTAAGCTTGATTGGCTACGAAGTGATTTTCACATCGCTGGCTGTTGGCCAATATCGCAGTTAAAATAATTACAGAAAACGGCAATTAGCATTAATAATTACATGCAATCTGTAATGATCTGTCATATGGAATCAATCAATCATCAATCGCTTATTTGAATCATCGATCGATGCACACATCCTACTGGCATTTGTATATTCTACTCGTTTTGCTCATTGTCTGCATTATACTTATTATAAAGCATGTGGAGTGCTTAACATGAAAGGCACTGTTATAGAATTCTTCATAAACTCTGAAATGTTTGCTAAAATGCATTTCATAAGTATATTCATATATTGTGGGAGTATTGAAGTTGTAATATCACACTTGGCATTGAGCTACTAACCCTGTAAGATGATATTTAGGTGATTTTTTATGACACTAAAAATCTTACTCTTACATTCAACGAAGAAATCGGAAGAAAAAACGTGCCAAAAACTGTACCTTTTAGGTATTGGTACATTGGTACATTGGTACCATGTATCATGTACCAATAGTGTATTGGTACATTGATGCCAATAATAACGAATGGCCGATTATTTATATTATTGGTACCATGTATCATGTATCATGTACCAATGGTGTATTGGTGTATCAATTCCGATAATAACCAATCGCCGCTTATTTATATAATATACAAAAGATCTTACTCTTATATTCGAGGAAGAAATCAGAACAAAAGACGTGCAATGAATTAAAAACTGTACCTTTTAATCTATTTCGTTTAGCTACTTAAAATTTGTGAAATGGAACTATGACTTATTTTACAGGAAGCATTTAATAATTTATCAAAAAAATATGTTTTTGTTATAGTTTCATCCATTTTAGATACCAGTTATTATTATATTTTGTATTGTTTTCTTCCTTATTTATTCATCAAGTACTCCAATGAAGAAAGAAGAAAACACTAAAATAAGATATAAACACCAATCTCAGATATTTTTCTGATAATGTAAAAATCGTTTTAATTCCAGCAAAAATAAACATATTTCGAGAGACGGGAGAAAATTAAATATTGTATGTTGTTGTTAGTGTGCACTGATTATAAAATACGTCATCAGTCTCAAAAGTTTCTTTACTCTAACTGCAACGATTTGATAAACGTGTCGATAATTTTGTCATCCGTGTAAGCATGTTACCATCACATGGTAACATGGACGACGATTCTATTTTCAGAGCTTGATAAAACCCACACACACACCAAAATAGAACTTTAAGCCTATGTTAGCTAAAAGGTAGTGTGTAGTACCTTCATCTAATTGATGATTATTTATTAAGCATGTAACCATCACATGGTAATATGGACGATAAAATTATGTTCGCAGTATTTATATCAAACACCAAAATCTGATATTTTTTACTTACTACGTGTGCTAATGTAAAAATCATTTTAATTCTAGAAAATAACCATATTTTGAGAGACGGGAGAAAATTAAATATTGTATGTTGTAGTTATGGTTTACCATGCACCAATCATCAGTCATCATCATCATTCATCATCAATCCCAAAAGTTTCTTTACTCTAACTTCAAACATTTGATGAAAGTGTCGATAATTTTGTCATCCATGGAGCATCGATTCATCAGCAATCTGAAATGTTTTGTGAAGATTTGTTACAAATTTCTTCAAATACGTTAACAGTTTTCTCATACGTTTCTCACATACATGGAAGTCACTTTTCTATCCTTCTGAAAAGGTTTCACGTTAAAATGTTTGATATTTATTATGCACTTGCGATATAAAGTGCGATCAACAATTATTTAGATATAAGAAGGCCTTGAGATGTTGAAAGTATGTCTGCTAGGGTACAAGACATCTGTTAATATCTGGTGGCAGCAATTCATGATAGGCCTTATTTTGTAGAGATGCATATCCAAGTCCTTCTTCAAAATTTCCTGGCCGGTTCCATAACACTGACAAAGTCATAACCAATAACAACAAAAATGTACCAATTTGTGCAAAAATTTTCGTAATTACGACTAGGAGTAGAAAAAATAACGTACATTACTTGAATTGTAAGACAATTACGTACTTGAGAAATTAGAATTGTTGATTCTAGAAATTAGATTGTAGGAAAGAATATGTGATCCCTGTGCATATGCAAATATGCATAGTTTAAAAATTGTAGTTTTTCCTGAATTTTGATTAAAATGTTAAATGAAATTATAAAAATTAAAGCCTGTCTAAAAGCACAACCCCCGATATTGGGATAAAAATACCAAATAATTAGTCTCCTGCTGCTCCTGTTGCTTGATTACTTCATATATTTGTATCTTGGATAATATTAGTATTTTAACTTTCAAGGTATTATAGCTGTCTTTACCTGTCCTAAATATTTCATCATTTTCAGTTACATTTTTTCTCAAAATTCACCTTATAGAATTGTTAACTCCTCTGAAACGGTTACTACAAATTTAAAGATTTTATGCACGTATCGATGATTTAATCGCCCATGTAATGTGGAGTACGCTGCAGTGTAGAATTTATCACCAATTTATAACGTGTCGTGAATTTATATGATTGTATGCAAATATCAATTGATAGCGCCTGCTCACATACGTGGCATGTACTCGTAATGCAGAATTTTTCATCTATCTGGAATGCTCAATAATTTGCAATTCCAGATTTTGTGTGCATGTGAAACGATTTAATATCATCGCACGTGCCACTATTGTAGATTTCATAGCCAATCTGTTTTGTTTCAAAATTTGATGCATTTGCCATTTTAACTTCAATAAATGAAAAAAGTCTATTCTCTATGCAGTTTATGCGTCATTATATCGCAGAATTCATCAAAGCATTAATTCAAGAATTCCACCAAGTATTCATTCAAGAATTCCATCAAGTATTCTTTAATAGTTCCATATAGTATTCGTTCAATTATTCATTCAAGTAGTCATTTGAGCATTCATTACATAATTCATTAAAGTATTCATTCAAGTATTCATTCAAGAATTCCATCAAGTATTCATTCAAGAGTTCCATCAAGTATTCGTTCAAGTGTTCATTCAAGTAGTCATCCAAGCATTCATTCATTTAAGCATTAATTCAAGTATTAATTCAATCATTAATTCAAGTACCTATCATTCAAGCATTCATTCAAGTACCTATCATTCAAGCATTAATTCAAGTATTCAAGCAAGCATTCATTATTAATTCAAGCAATAATTCAAGTATTCATTCAAGTATGCATCAAATAATCCATTCAAGTATTCATTCAAGCATTCATTCAAGTTTCATTCAAGCATTCATTCAAGTTTCATTCAAGCATTCATACAAGTATTCATTCAAACATTCATTCAAGTATTCATTTAAGTATGCATCAAATCATCCATTCAAGTATTCATTCAAGCATTCATTCAAGTATTTATTCAAGCATTCATTCAAGTATTCAATCAAGAATTCCACCAAGTATTCATTCAAGAGTTCCATATAGTATTCGTTCAATTATTCATTGAAGTAGTCATCCAAACATTCATTAGAGAATTCATTAAGGCATTCATTCAAGTATTCATCCAAGCATTCATTCGTTTAAGTATTAATTCAAGTATTAATTCAAGCATTAATTCAAGTACCTATCATTCAAGCATTATTTGAAGTATTCATGCAAGCATTTATTATTCATTCAAGCATTAATTCAAGTATTCATTCAAGCATTCATTCAAGTATCCATTCAAGCATTCATACAATTATGCATTCAATTATTCATGAAATCATTCATTCAAGTATTCATTCAAGTATTCTTCAAGTATTCATTCAAGAATTCTATCAAGTATTAATTTAAGAGTTCGATATAGTTTTCGTTCAATTATTCATTGAAGTAGTTATCGAAGCATTCATTACAAAATTCATAAAGGCATTCATTCAAGAATTCCATCAAGTACTCATTCAAGAGTTCCATCGAGTATTCGTTCAAGTATTCATTCAAGTAGTCATATAAGCATTAATTCATTTAAGTATTAATTCGAGTATTAATTCAAGTATTCATGCAAGCATTCATTATTCATTCAAGCATTAATTCAAGTATTCGTGCAAGCCGTCATTCAAGTATTCATTCAAGCATTCATTCAAGTATTCATTTAAGTATTCATTCAAGAATTCATTCAAGTATTAATTGAAGCACTCATTCAAGTATTCATTCAAGCATACATTCATGTACAAAATCGTACTGTATAAAAAAAATCGAACGTTAATGAGCAATACTTCGGTGTGTTTATGGCTCTTAATAATTCCTCTAGAGAATCAGGAATAGCGTAGATCTTTGTATTTATATGACTTCGCAGTAAACCATTCAGTTGGGTGATGCTGTTTTAAATTTATTACTTCAATACTTCCCATATTTCCCATTGATTCCCATTTCCCACTTGAAAATGTCGCTCCTTAAAAACAATTCGACGGAAAAAAAGTGCAAAAAGTATTCTGAATATCTAAAGAGTAGAAAGACCTTACCAAAGAGTTATTCAGCGCAGACTGTTTTACTTCGGACATGCAGTATTTATCTACTTTATTTAGGACACCCTGTCCTAAATAAAGTAGGATTGCATGGGTATCTTTCTAATTTTGAAACCTGGAGATCTGGTTAAATAGGTAATGTTATACAGTTTTGTATGCTGGTGCAGATTATGTTGAAAAATTTTCAAAAGTCCGACCTTTCTTGAAGTTATTCTAAAAAAACTAAAAATCGAGATTTTATAAAAACTCCAATATTTCCATAATTGTTAAAGATGCGGAAATAAGTATAAAATAAAAGTTACTTGATTCTATCGCACACATATAAGAATCAAGTCAAAACAAAAGTCAAGATGGCGGTTTCCGAGATATTAATAACAGCTTTCTTATTTTAAAAGGCCGCCATATTTGATTTTTACACGTCCAAATCGATTTTTTTCTCTTTTCAACGATGTATAACAACCTATGTCAAAATGAAAAATATGGGAAATATCAATTGTTCCAATTTAAAATAAGAAAGTTGCTATTAATATCTCGGAAACCGCCATTTTGACTTTTGTTTTGACTTGATTCTCAAGTTTGTGTAATCGAACCAAGTAATTTTTATTTCAAACTTTTTCCGTATTTTTAATAATTATAAATATATCGGAGTTTTTAGAAAATCGTGATTTTCAGTTTTTTTATAATAACTTATAAACTGCTCGGACTTTTGAAAATGTTTCAACATAATCTGAAGCAGCATACAAATCTGCACAATATTGATTGTTTAGCCAGATCTCTAGCTTTAAGAATAAGAAAGATACCCATGCAATCCTACTCTATTTAGGACACCCTGTATAATAATGTATAAACTTAAGAAATAGCTACTTCCGGTTCTGAATATTATCCAATTTTATGCGTGCAATAAGATTTCCACTGATTAATGTAAATTTTACAATTGTGTTTACGAATCTTGACTCGATTCAGAATTCTCAATAGAAGGCACACAAAGAAGTGATAAAAATGTATCGAGATAAATAAAAAGGGACTCGATCAGGGAACTTGACGTAACATTTGACTTTATAACTTTCTAAGGCCAAGTTGTACGATCGTGGATCATCCTTGACCATGGTTCAGATACCTAGGATACAATTGTTAATACAATGGTATCCTTAGAAACTGAACCATGATCAAAGGTAATCCACGAAGGTAAGAAAGATACCGATGCAATCCTTCTTTATTTAGGACACCCTGTATAATAATGTATAAGCTTAAGAAATAGCTACTTCCGGTTCTGAATATTACCCAATTCTATGCCTGCAATAAGATTTCCACTGATTAATGTAAATTTCACAATTGTGTTTACGAATCTTGACTCGATTCAGATTTCTCAATAGGTGGCACATAAAGAAGAAATAAAAATGTGCCGAAATAAAGAAAAAGGGACTTAATCAGGGAACTTGACGTAACGTTTGACTTTCTATCTTTCTAAGGCCAAGTTGTATGATCATGGATCATCCTTGACCATGGTTCAGATACCTAGGATACAATTGTTAATACAATGGTATCCTTAGAAACTGAACCACGATTAAATGTAATCCACGAAGGTAAGAAAGATACCCTTGGAATCCTACTCTATTTAGGACACCCTGTATAATAATGTATAAGCCTAAGAAATAGCTACTTCCGGTTCTGAATATTCCCCAATTCTATGCGTGTAATAAGATTTCCACTGATTATGTAAATTTCACAATTGTGCTTACGAATCTTGACTTGATTCTGATTTCTCAATAGGTGGCACACGAAGAAGTAATAAAAATGTACCGAAATAAATAAAAAGGGACTCAATCAGTGAACTTGACGTAACGTTTGACTTTCTAACTTTCTAAGGCCAAGTTGTACGATCGTGGATCATCCTTGACCATGGTTCAGTTACCTAGGATAAAATTGTCAACACAATAGAATCAATAGAAATTGAACCACGATCGTTGATTACCTTTGATCGTGGTTCAGGTTCTAAGGATACCATTGTATTAACAATTGTGTCCTAAGTAACTGAACCTTGGTCAAGGACGATCCTCGATCCTTCAACTGGGCCTTAGAATCAAAGGGTGATCTTTGGGATGAGTGATCATCCTTGATCGAGTGATCAAGGATGATCTTCGGGTCCAGTTGTACGATCGCGAATCATCCTTGACCATGGTTCAGTTACTTAAGATACAATTGTTAATACAATGGTATCCTTAGAAACTAAACCAAGATCAAATATAATCCACTATCATACAACTGGGCCCTAAATGACATATGGAAGAAATTCGATCAAAATAGCGGTTACAATTTTTATAATTGACTAAAATTTCGTGAAAGTTGATTATAGAATTACATAAAGCGATATTGTAGGAATTTTGAATAACGAAATTCAAAATAATACGTGTTGCACTCAAGAATTTCGGAAGTGCGAGTGTATTGAGATAACATTTTAATATTCTGTTGGTTTTAGATTTAAAAAAATCATTTGTAATTTAGTGATATCTAATTTTTATTGCTATAATATGTAGGTATAACCGTGACGATTTATCTGATAAGTCTTACCCAGATAACCAGATTGCACATGTGTGCACAATATAGATAATGTAATTCCAGCTACCACAAGTATTCTATTTCCAGAGCTTGATAAAACCCACACACACATCAAAATAGAACTAAGAAAATTTAAGCCTATGTTAGCTAGAAGGTAGTGAGTAGTACCTTCATCTGCTTGATGATAATTATAAATAATTATTGTCTTAAAGAAAAAGCAATGCCTAAAATTGTTGTTTAAGTTTCAGTGGGTTTTGGGTCCGCCGATTGGAGGAGAACCAAGCAAACCTGCCTTGGTACATCCGTGGAATCGAATATTCCAAAGTATCACCACCCCAGCATTTGATCGACAAGGAAGCCGTGTGCTCCATCGAAAGCATCACCTCCGACATAAACCTCCAGTATTACCCTGTTGAACCGCCGAACACCACCGAGGGCATGGAGTCGCAAAACGAATTCGAAATAATGAAGACCAAAGCCGAAAAGCACAGTGAGTTCTACAGGACCCTTTACGCAGACTCCGAGGGTGACCGTGAGATGTCGGCAGGTGTGGAGAGGACAGGCCAAACTTGTTGCGGCGAGGGAAAAAATTTAGACGTGCCCTTCAACCATAAGGGCCGGCACCGGCGCTCAGGCGTCTACGAGATTAATTCCGAGTCCGAAGATACGATCTTCAAGAGCGTCAAGCATATGAAGGTGAAGTACCAGGAGATGCTGAACCAAACCAGTAAGCAGCTGCAGGACGCGGGTGCCCTAAGTTCCGAGAAGTTGACGCGTTCGAACAGTATTGATGGTTATTTAGTTCCGCCGCCCAGTGGTTATTGTTCTTCCGGTACCAGTGACGACGAGAGGGACCGCAATTGGAAGCACCTGAGGGTGCGAAGGTGCGGCAGCTCGGATTCCGCCGTGGGCCAAAGCGACGACGAGGTCCTGCACCCCATCTCCAGCGGCGACAGCGACAACAAAGAGTACACCTTCGAGACCTTCCCCAACCCGTACAGCCCAAGAGGCTCCGTCGACCACGAGAACGTGCCGTCGAAGACCCTCATCGAGGCGCAGTATGTGCCGTTTCCGGAAGACCGGAAGTTCAGTGACTGTGCCAGTGAGAGCGGGGACTGTGATAACTCCGACAGCCGAAGGCAGAGCTGCTTCACCGATGACGGTGACGAAACTCGGTGCCGCTACTGGCGAACTCCCAGTGTCGTGGTCAGTGACTACTCGGATGACATTATAGGGCTGCTGACCCTCGACGACATCGAGTACTTCAGGAGTCAGAGAAAGGACTGCTCCTCGCCGGACTCCAGCCTTCACAGCTCCTGCAGTAATCTGAATTACTGCGGGTCCACCATCAGCTGCTTGGACAGCGACTACACCAGGCATCCTTACAGGAAGTCTTCAAACGCTTCCACGTGCTCAACATATAGCGGAGATGAAGACGGAGAATCAGAACCGCCGAACTCTAAAATTAAGGTATGTGCCTATATATTTTATGAATCAAACTTCTGTCAATGGTATGTCAAAAATATTCGTGGTGCTTAAAAAGTCATTCAATAGCGAAGTCACCAAATCAATAAACCTTGGTTGGTCGACGACACCCAGATCTGGTACATCAGTATTATGTTAACATACTTATTCTTAAAGCAGGATAACCACAATACATGCTTTTGGTGTTTAAGCCATATTCTAATACGATTGTACATAAAACTTTTCTAATTTTATTATAAGGATATCTGTGGCTGAAATCCAACAAATTTATCTCTGATTAAAGTGTATCTGAGATTATAAAATAGCACCAATCAAAAGCCTATAACATATTATTAATATTATATGAATGTTCCTCATATGTGCAACTACTCATATATACCTATGTCAACCAACCAATCAAGAGCCTATAACATATTATTAATACTATGTCAATAGACTTACTTGTTCCTCTAGTTTAGTCCAATTTGATTTGTGGGATTTCACGCAACTTATGTGCAACTATACCTTTTCAAGTTCAAATTGAGACCAATCAATTTCAAATTGAGGCCAATCAAGTTCAAATTGATACCAATCAATTTCAAGTTCATAGTCGTATACCTTGTCAACAAATCAACCAATCAAGAGCCTACAACATATTATTAATGTTATATTAATAGCCTTGTTGGGGCTATTCAAAATTATTGATTTTCGAAATGGGATTTTAGAAAACAATGAAACAGTCAACAAACGTTAGCAACTGTCTTAGCAACCACATAGAATGATGACGTGGTTGACGGAAATTCTAAATTGTTGATTTTTGAAATAGCGAGTTAGAAAACAATGAAATAGTCAACAAACATTAGCAACGCCCTTGGCAACCACACAGAATGATGACTTGATTTCATAGTGAAGCATGGTTCTGATAACAGTTCTATGTCTTATCATTCATAACACACCGGTGAAAGTGGACAAACATATTCTTTCGAAATTCAAAATTGTTGATTTTAGTAATGGCGTTTTAGCATACAACAAAACAGTTAATCGTTAGCAACCGCCTTACCAACCACATAGAATGATGACGTGATTGGCGGAAATTCTAAATTGTTAATTTTTAAAATAACTATTTAGAAAACAATGAAATAGTCAACAAACATTAGCAACGCCCTTGGCAACCACATAGAATGATGACTTGATTTCATAGTGAAGCATGGTTCTGATAACAGTTCTGTGTCTTATCATTCATAAAACACCGGTGAAACTGGACAAACACATTCTTTGGAAATTTAAAATTGTTGATTTTAGTTTTAGCGTATTAGCAAACAACAAAACAGTTAATCGTTAGCAACCGCCTTACCAACCACATAGAATGCTGACGTAATTGGCGGAAATTCTAAATTGTTGATTTTTGAAATAGCAATTTAGAAAACAATGAAATAGTCAACAAACATTAGCAACGCCCTTGGCAACCACATAGAATGATGACTTGATTTCATAGTGAAGCATGGTTCTGATAACAGTTCTGTGTGTTATCATTCATAAAACACCGGTGAAGCGGGACAAACACATTCTTTAGAAATTCACAATTGTTGATTTTAGTTTTAGCGTTTTAGCAAACAACAAAACAGTTAATCGTTAGCAACCGCCTTACCAACCACACGGAATGATGACGTGATTGGCGCAAATTCAAAATTGTTGATTTTTGAAATGGCGTCTTAGAAAACAATGAAACAATCAACAAGCGTTAGAAACGGCCTTAGCAACCACATAGAATGACGATTGATGACTTGATTTCATACTAAAGCATTGTTTTGATGACAGTTCTCTGTTTTATAATTCATAAAACACCGATGAATTATGAAGGGCATTATGTTACCATATACTGGGTGGTCACTTTTACGACGCCCACCATTATGATGTATTTAACGGAAATATATACAGAGTTGGTCAAATGGGATAAAAGTTTCTCATTTTTGTGCCTTTCAATATATCGAAACGCTATATATTTCCGTTTAATAGATCCTAATGGTGGGCGTCGTAAAAGTGACCACCCTATATACGTACATAATGAATGTATTACTTATGAGGCATAGATAAAATAACAATAGATTATCTTCAAAATTAATAATTATATACGTAATTGATGCTGTAATCATATAATAATCTCCTTACTAACTTTATTATTGACAGTGGATATATACAGGGTGAGGTAACATTCACTATTTTATCTCTGATTTTTTTTAAATGTGTAGAATACATATCCGAAGGCTGGGGAGTAAATATTGACTCACCCTGTATACCAAGCAAAATTATATAAGAGATATATCGAATGGAATAGTCCATAATTAATTATACATATGAGCCGTTGAAAATAAGAGTAGTGTAAGTCCTTTTTTTTAATTCAGATTATTCTAGCAATATACAAAGGATGTAGTCCCACTGATATATCATCGAATGACACATAATCATTGCCAGATAGGATGTCACTTTTCACATAAAAATGAAGTCCCTCCTCTCTCCTGTCGGACTGATCAACAGGAAAATAAAGTCTAAATTCGACTTCTATACATCGAATACATATCCGAAGGCTGGGGAGTGAATATTGACTCACCCTGTATACCAAGCAAAAATATATAAGAGATATATCGAATGGAATAGTCCATAATTAATTATACATATGAGCCATTGAAAATAAGAGTGGTGTAAGTCCATTTTTTTTGTAATTAAGATTATTCTAGAAATATACAAGGGATGTAATCCCTTTGATATATCATCGAATGACATATAATCATTGCCATATAAAATGTCACTTTTCACATAAAAATGAAGTCTCTCCTCTGTCCTTTCGAACTGATCAACAGGAAAGGTCTAAATTTGACTTCTATGCGTCGTATACTACCGTTATAGATCAAAATTCTACCTCAAAATTCGAAATTAGGTGGAAGATATTAAAAATAATCCTCTGATTGATCTGAAATTAATGATAATAATAACATTATATGGATCACGTAAGAACGTTCACCTTAGTGTTAACCATGGCAAAACAATATAAATTTTTTTTGCAGAGTTTGAAAACAAGCAGCACTTTTAGACTTATCTGAATGATATATAAAAAGTTCTTTAAGAGTGACTATAGTCCATGCCAGATAAGATGTCACTTTTCACATAAAAATGAAGTCCCTCCTTTGTCCTGTCGGACTTATCAACAGGAAAATGAAGTCTTAATTCGTCTTCTATGCATCGAACACTACTATTATAGATCAAAATGCTTCCTCAAAATTCGAAATTTGGTAGAAGATATTAAAAACATGTCCTCTGATTCATCTGAAATTAATGATAATAACAATGTAAGTACAACGTAAAAACGTTCACCTTAGTGTTAACCATGGCAAAACAATATAAATTTGTTTTGCAGGGTTTGAAAACAAGCAGCACTTTTAGACTTATCTGAATGATATATAAAAAGTTTTTTAAGAGTGACTATAGTACATGCCAGAGAAGATGTCACTAGTCATAAAAAAATGCAGTCCCTCCTCTGTTCTGTTGGACTGATCAACAGGACAATAAAGTCTAAATTCGACTTCTATGCATCGAATACATATCCGAAGGCTGGGAAGTGAATATTGACTCACCCTGTATACCAAGCAAAATTATATAAGAGATATATCGAATGGAATAGTCCATAATTACATATGAGCCGTTGAAAATAAGAGTGGTGTAAGTCCTTTTTTTTAATTCAGATAATTCTAGAAATATACAAGGGATGTAGTCCGTTTGATATATCATCGAATGATATATAATCATTGCCAGATAGGATGTCACTTTTCACATAAAAAAGAAGTCCCTCCTTTGTCTTGTCCGACTGATCAACAGGACAATAAAGTCTAAATTCGACTTCTATGCATCGAATACTACCATTATAGATCAAAATACTTTCTCAGAATTCGAAATTTGGTAAAATATTAAAAACATGTCCTCTTATTGATCTGAAATTAATGATAATAACAATGTAAGTACAACGTAAAAACGTTCACCTTAGTGTTAACCATGGCAAAACAATATAAATTTGTTTTTCAAGGTTTGAAATCAAGCAGCACTTTTTGTAAAATAAATATATCAACAAATCCGCTAATTGGCAATACATTTATTTCTAGCTGCTGAACATTTTTCTGTAATTACGAGTTTTAAAACCATACCAGAAATTTTTAGAACTTAGTTGAAAATTTTATAAAAAAACCTACAATTGTATAATAATCCAATAAAATTAATAACACTTTTTAATTTAAATACATCATATTTCCATTTCAAATGATACATCAAACCTAAATTTGAAGACCTAGAAAATTTAATACATCATCTAGATGCTGTTATTTATAATATCACATTGAGCTGGCAACTGTTTAAAATTATATATCATTATGAACGACAGACCAAATCAGATTCTTAATGACAAAGTAAATCAACAAATTGGCATTATAATGTTATATCTGTGGCTGAAATCCAAGAAATTTATCTCTGATAAAAGTGTATCTGAGAATATAAAATTGCACCAATCAAGAACCTATCACATATTATTACGTTTGTATCAATAGCCTTTCTTGTTCCTTTAGTTTAGTCCAATTTGATTTGTGGAATTTCACGTAACTTATGTGCAATTACTCGTGTATACCTATATAAAGCAACAATCCTTAAGTGAATCCTTGCCCAATATCCTCCTCTCGATTACCGGATGTTGGCTATTTATATAGCGATGATGACTTTATTAGTGGTAGAACGGAATTATTATGAGGTTGTTGTGTTGAACCACGTTCATAATTAAGGCGCGTTCTCCGAATCAAGTTTATTTGATCGATTGTAATTGATTAACAAAAGTGGAATAAAAACTGTAGTGAGAATCTTTGTTTCAATAAAGTTGATCAACTTTAAACTATAGTTTTCATTCGACTTTTGGTGATCACTTACAATCGGTCAATTAAACTTGATTCGTAAGAACGCGAATTTAGGTTGATTAACCATGGAGTCCTTTTTCGTCCTGATTCCCTTTTGCTATATACCTTGCCTTAAATATCTGTTTTTATAGTTCATATTTTTCCAAATGTCTCATGTGATCAAAATACTCCAACTTTCTCCATTTCCAACCTCTAAAGAACTACTTAATCTTTCCAGAAAGGACTCCATGGTTAATGGACCAAAAATCGCTTTCTCACGAATCAAGCTTAATTAATCGATTGTAATTGATTAACAAAAGTTGAGAATAAAAACTACAATGAGAACCTTTGTTTCAATAAAGTTGATCAACTGTAAACTCTAGTTTTCATTCAAATTTCGTTGATCATCTTTAAACTCTAGTTTTCATTCAACTTTCGTTGATCAATTACAATCGATCACTTTAATTTGTTTCGTAAGAACGCGATTTTAGGTTCATTAACCATGGAGTTGTTTTTCGTCCTGATTCCCTTTTGCTATATACCTTTCCTTAAATATCTGTTTTTATAATTCATATTTTTCCGAATGTCTCATGTGATCTAAATACTCCAACTTTCTCCATTTTCAACCTCTAAAGAACCTCTTCATCCTTCTCATGCTCCGTGCAAGTGGTTCTACGAATTTGTCTGTATTTCCTCATCCCGAAAGCCTTTAGTTTCTTCATTGTAGCCTGCATTCCATAAGAATTTTTATTTTTGATCTAAAATCGCTGATTCTACGTCAAATAATAAATATTCAAGTTTTGGTTCAAATCGCTCAGCGATTCCTTCTCAAATGGGGATTTGTATTGGTTGAGTGTTTGTTGAGAATGTTGAATTATTATATTGAGCTTATATCATTTAGATTTATAACTTTTCCATTGTTTTATCTAATCTTCTTATAGGATTATCATAGGATCTTATTGGATTCCTCAAAATTTTTACTTGTTTGGTATAATATTACGAATATAAATACAGTTTACAAATGTTGAATAATTTAATATAATCTTCTTCCGCAATCGCTTTTGAAATAATAATTTGATAATAATTTGTATCTGGTTTCTGCAATATCGCTATTATGATTCTACTATGTAACTAATATTCAATTATATCATATATTTTTTTGCGTGCTTCCGTTTCCAATAAGAATATTTATTGTATTTGGTCTAATATTAGTTATGTGACTTCACTTCAGATAAGAAATATTAAAGTTTGCACTCGAATGTTGTAAAATAAGACAGAAAATTAAAAAAAAAACAAAAAAAAACGAAACAGAAAACAAAAAATAGAAAACAAAACGGAAAAAAACGAAAACGAAACGGAAAACAGAAAATACAAACAAAAAACGAAAAATATACTAAAGAAGCACTAAAACATTAAACGAAGTACAGAAGAACTTGGTAGAATTATATTTAAATCTGTCCAAAATATTAATGTTTTATGCAGATTTTTTTCAAGATTTTTTTCAGATCAATAGGAGTTTGAGAAAGCCATCTTCAAATAGGAATTATTATCCAATCTACCAGTGCTGCCTACTTATATTGTTTAGGTTAGGTTAGGCTTAGGTTCACATTTTACACATTTCATATAGGTTTTATGTAAATACTGTAATGCAATTTTAGTGAAAATTCATTCTTAAGAGAGCGTAGTATTAATATAACGTAATTTTAATCATAAAAATTAATTATTATTTGTTATTCGTTTTTGAAAATTGGAAAACTATTACAAGTTTTGTAGAAATTTCACAGTTTTGAATAGATGCAATTGAAAACTTGGTGGATTTAGACAGATGCAGTTATAAGTTAACCAGATTGGAAAATTACAATTAAACATTTGACAGTACAAAAAGCTTATGAAATGTAATGTGTTAATTTCATATTCAATTGAGTTACAATTGAAACGTGTAAAGTTCGTGAGAAAGTTCAGAAAGTTCACTGAAACACTAACAGATGTACAGATTCATGCAGTTGCAGTTGAAAATTTAAGAGACTTTGCTACATGCAGTTGAAATATAAGTATAGATTTTCATTGCTGACGCCAAATAATTGACAGATTAGACGAAATGCAGTATAAAGCAGTATAGTATATGCAGTTTCAGTAAAAAATTGACAGTTTTTATAGTTGCAATTGAAAATTTGAAAGATTTTGACAGATGAAGTTAAAAGTTAACCAGATTGGAAAATTACAATTGAATCTTTAACAACAAAAGGTTTATGGCATCTAATGTTTTTAATTTCACAACATATGGTATCTTCTACTTTTTATTTATTTATTTTTCCATGGTAGTTTCGGCTTAATATTCAGCCATAATCAGGGGTTTTTGTAAATTAAATTATATTTAAAATACTAACAAAAATTAAAATTAATAATTTATGCACATCTAAATATCATGGTATCAAGTTCGTCTGTACTTCGTTCAATGTTTTAGTGTTTGGTTTATTATTATTAATATTATATTATTCGGTTTTATTTGTATTTTCTGTTTTCTGTTTCGTTTTCGTTTTCGGTTTTATTTACCGGTTTTTGTTTTGTGTTTCGTTTTTTATTTTGATTTCTTTTTTTAGTACGCTGTGTTCTTTGTTCGTATGTACTTTGTTCAATAATAATAAATTTATTCATTTTAATATCCAGGAGGATTTACATATGTCAAATTAAAAATTATATGATACATGTTTTAGTGTTTATTTTTTTTTACTTTTTGATTTTATATCCATTTTCTCTTTTTCTGTTATTTGTTTTCTGTTTCGTTTTCTCTTTCGTATTGTTTTCCGTTTTTTTTTGTCTTCTGTGTTCTTTTATTTTATTTTTAATATTCAAAACTGGATGTACTTCATTGGCGTTGACTTGATCGATTATTTCACCATTCCAAAATTGCGAAATGACTTCTCAAATATTTTCCACTAGTCCGATCTGATATTGTATAGCATTAAAATTAGATTTGTACCTACTCTCAATTTTATTAACTATGTATACTCTATTGTAAAAGTTTCCAATCCCAGATTTGAACGGAAACTCGTTTTGAGTCGATGAAAAACATTTGTGTGGATGTGATAACTTTTTAGTAGAAACGATAAGTCAAAACCAATTCATTTCAATTAAAAGCTCAATTGAAAATAGCTCAATTCAATTGAATGAAATTTTGAAACCAAAATTTAGAGATCAAAATCCAGATTTGGAAATGTGTTACAAAAAAATCAGCAACCGGAAAAGGGTTTTATGATGTATTTTTGTTTTTTTATCAATAATTTCGAAATTATGACAGATTCTTAAAAACTGTTTAAAATTATCTAAAACTATTTTATTAAAAATTAACATTTTGGGCAGATCTAATTATCATGGTATTACGTTCTTCTGTACTTTGTTCAATGTTTTAGTGTTTCTTTAGTTTATGTTTCGTTTTTTTTTTTTAATTTTTGTAAGAAAAAATAGCATTTAAATTAATAATTTCATTTGTTTATACTAATATGGATTCAATAACTCCAAATATAAAAATGATGTTCGAAATTACGTATTTAATTTCATGATTTTTGAAAAAAAACTAATGGCACTCAGTTCTTCGACTGAGAATGATTTTTAACTAAGTCCACATTTACACTTAGCTTCAACTTGATATCTTCAACTCATTATCACTAATCTGAAGAATTGCATTAAAACTTGTCCAAAAGTGTTTGAAAAAAACTTAATGGCATTCAGTTCCTCGACTGAGAATGATTTTTAACTAAGTCCACATTTACACTAAGCTTCAACTTGATATCTTCAACTCATTATCACTAATCTGAAGAATTGCATTAAACCTTGTCCAAAAGTGTTTGAAAAAAACTTAATGGCATTCAGTTCCTCGAGTGAGAATGATTTTGAACTAAGTCCATATTTACACTAAGCTTCAACTTGATATCTTCAACTCATTATCACTAATCTGAAGAATTACATTAAACCTTGTAAAAAATTGCACTATAGAATTATTTTGTACTAAAATAAAATACTACACATTTAATATTTTTGGACTTGATTCACAATAATTCTCAGTCGATAAGTTATACGTAACATTCATGTGGTTATTTACCCATATCCACTTCGCAATAAAAAAATTCCTCGAAAATTGCCTCGAAACACAAATATCTGTTCTATGGTGCAATTTTCCAAAAATATTTTTTCTGTGCATATGATTTATCATTAAACCGAAAACAAAATAAATTCCCTGGAAAAAAATAACAAAACATTATGTTTTGCATGAAAAATTACTAAAATTTTCCGTAGAATTTAAGTACTGGCTCAATACATTTTCATGATAATTTTCGTGCGCATTTGTATACAAATGTTTACTTGACGTCCTTACATCCGTAATTTTACTCAATGGATATATTATTTCACAAATACAATATTACTGTGCAAAAGTCTGCCACATTTGTTTATCCATAAATGGTAAACAGTATTCAAAATCATACAATTTTGATTTTGAATACTGTTTACCATTTATGGATAAACAAATGTGACAGACTTTTGCACAGTAAAATTGTATTTGTGAAATAATATATCCATTGAGTAAAATCATACAATTTTGATTTTGAATACTGTTTACCATTTATGGATAAACAAATGTAACAGACTTTGGCACAGTAAAATTGTATTTGTGAAATAATATATCCATTGAGTAATGTACAGTCCTGTGGAATGTCTTAGTTAAGTTTCTATTGTAAATATTTCTTATGTAATATTACGTGCTCTTCCGAGGGATGGCCAGTTAGTCACGGCCAACGATATGCCTGACCAGGGTACGGATGGCGGCGGAATGTGCCATTGTGAGCGGATTCTTGGAGCTGTGGAGGGCTGGTTCATCCCTCGCCGGTCGGAGGGGCTGGCATTGTTTGTAAATATGTTAAAACTAGTTGTAATGCTCTCTAAGAGCGAGTTCTTATCCGGTTGTTGTCGGAGAAAGGTCCCGGGAGAGCCCCGTCATTTGCTCGCTGGTTATTGTGCTTAACTTATAATTTCGCAATAATAAATTCATACATTTCCGGGTAGCCGTTTTTCGTTTTATTACGGCGAGTCCCCCAACAAGTAAAATAGCGGATGTTACAAAATTTTTCACATAACATAACATTTTTGAGAAAAGCCAAGTAAGCAATGACATTTACCATGTTTTTTGTTATGGTACACACTTTGACTAATTTTAAGTCACAACATGCTGATGAGTTAGTAAGTAATAAGTTATTACTAACTAACTTCGGATGTAGTAATGTATGTAATGGAGAAATAAAATGTATTACATTAAATTTGAATCATATTTTTTCGACCAATTATTAAAATAAATTAAGATTCAAAAAATATTCTTCGATCTTTAAAACAATTTGCGTAAAATTATGTCGATACATAGTGCATATGTTTCATATAATAGTGCATATATTCACCATTTTTCGTGCATATTTTTCACATTTTATGGAGCATATTTTCCGATCTCTAGTCATAACTATAATACGAAACCTAAAGAAAAAATATTTGAAGTTCAAGATAGTAACTTTCACCTTGTTCAAACAAATTTAGAAACTATAAACCATTTTGTAATATTTACTTATACAGTGTGTCAAAGTTGGAGGAATCCTATAAGAAGATTATATAAAACAATTGAAAACTTGTAAATCTAAACTACACAAGCTCAATACTAATTCAACAATCTCAACAAATACCCAAAAAATACAAATTCCTATTTGAGAACGAATCGCTGAGAGATTTCAACCAAAACTTGAATATTTTTTTTTGTTTTTTTAGTGGAATCAGCGATATTAGCAAATAGAAAGTTTGCCCTCAACAAATTATAATTTCGAAGTTGTGAAAAAATGCTTTTTGTAAAAATCTATATGTTATTGTTGTATGATGCATTGTTAAATGTTATTGTTGTTCATTAATGCAGTTAAACGATAGTTTTACGTCACATAAAAATATACATAAATGACAAAGACAACCAATATCCACAGAACTTGGTGGGCTTACAAGCAAAATATACTAAATGTCGTCTTCTAGATTTGTCAAACTGACTTAATGCGAATTATAACATGCAAGAAACCATTAATTAATCTATAAATAAATAATGCAATTTTTACTTTGTTGGTATCACAATTTATGAAATTATAGTGACTACAGTTCATCATTATAAAACTTAATACAATATAATAAAATAATCAATATAACTAAATCATTCTCTATTGTTATTTATTTATACATAATAATATATCACGAAGTAAAAGCCTCCAGTGTTATTAAAATTTAATAAATCTACTTAGGACTTCGTATTTTGTTCCAGCAAAAATAGCTGCTTAATAACTTTTATTTCAGTAGAGAGATGAATATTGCATTATTTTGTCGTTGTATTAATACATATTATAGTGATTTTATGGTACGATACAGGCAAAAGAAAATATTGTACCTAACGTTAAGCATTCATAATATTATAACTACATCTGTAAGATATAATTCTTTGGAATGCAGTAAGTTGTGGTATTGCTTTTTTGCACACTCATGGATAGTGGGTTGCGTTCTTTTAAGTAGCTTAAAAGTTAAGCCGGCTTATATACTTACTTATATTTATGCGAATGCATCATGCGTGTTATTTTTAAGGAATATATTATCACACCGATTTATATGTATAACATATTAACATATTATAATGAATTTATTAATAATGCACAGTCGTATAATTCAGTTTTCCATAATAATAATAATAATATTTATAATTATGATTATTGTAATTATGATTATTGTAATAAAAGCGTCTGATAGTTAATGTGAAACACTGACAACATTTTTACAGAAAATGATACATACATAACCGTCCTGTTGTACCTTACGGAGAAAATTATGTATTTCGTAAATGTATTTCAATCACACTATGTGATTGAAATATATAAATATATGATCACATCTTCAGTATGTGGATACATCTAAAGCAGAATTCGTTATTAAATATTGTAGAAAATATTCAACAAAAACTTACAAAATTTCTTAATACGATTCAGAATAGTTTTGAATAAATAATATTTTTTAAATCGTATTCTATTAAATCCATTATTAGGGTTTTCAAAGTTAGTCGTATATAATAATATAGGATAATAACGTTTCTTATTATAATTCAGATTTATTTTGAATAAATATTTTTGTAAAATTTAATTTTCTCGAATTAATTATTAAGGTTCTAAAAGTTTGTCGTATATAATAATATAGGACATTAAGATAAAATAATTATTACTCCTATAAAATATTGGAATATAAGATTTCTCCCATTTAGATTTTCAATTATGGTAATAATAATAAATAGGAACATATAGACAGATAATAATAATGGATGTTATGAAATATTCAAATAAAAGATTTCTCTTATTTAGATTTTCAATTAAGGTAATAATAATAAATAGGAACATATTATTAACATATATTATAACAATAGAACAGTAATTGAAAAAATGATCAGTGGATGAAAACTATGATCATTGAGATCAATTCTAAATATTCATTTATATATTTTTTATATGCGAGGGGCTCAAAGATTTTTGTGGCCAACATTTTTTCCACAAGACCTCGTAATGACTCACCATCTCTTCTTTTCACATCAGTAATCTGCACAATGTGAAGAAGTTAACTTGGTCATTATCATTTATCAATTATATTTTTTTTATATGCATTGGGGCTCAAAGATTTTTGTGACCCATTTTTTTTCCACAAGAGCTCGCAATGACTCGCCATCTCTTATTTTTACATCAGTAATCTGCACAATGTGAAGAAGTTAAGTTGGTTGCATATGTTTCTAAGCCGATTTAATGAATGTCGATTATATTTCAAGATTACCTAACTGCTTATTCATTCATATAAGAGTTGAACGAAGACCGAACACTTTTTAGATTTAAATAATTTTTAATCAAACTCAATTGCGAAGCAACTAAAGGAAATGAGTAGCGTAACTAAAAGATTTCCAAAATTGTGAAGTTTTCCGGATTTTTTTCGAAATTCATGGTCACATTTTGCGTCGTTTTTCTGTGTCTTAGCCTTACATCATGAAAAACTAAAATTGAGTTAACTTTGACTTTACGCTACTTTATACTATATACTTTATTATAAAAATGACTGACTTCATCAGGCTAAAAAAATGACACTATCTACACATTTTTAAAAACAAACAAAACAATTTTGAATATTGAAATTTTCCTAATAATTTTTGTACAGGCAGGAGCACTTTGTCAGGCTAAGAAATGACATAATCTGCACTTCTAAAAAAATCATTTTTGGATATATTTTAAGTTTCCTAATATTATTTGTACAGGCAGAAAGACTGCTGATCGTTAGCCAAATGAAGATCAAAACTACTACTTTTTTATTTCCTCAGTTTGTAATTATAAATTTTCAATTAAGTTGTAATGGAGTGCCTGAAAAAAGGAGTACCTGAATAAATAAATTATGCTGATTTTACCTTCATTACAGTTAATAGAATTAAATTACATATTTCCTTGCAATCAAAAACCTTTTATTAACAATTTTTGGATTAAAATATTTTTTGAACGAAACTGATTTACGAAGGAAATAGAGAAAATGATTAGCGTAACTGAAAACTTTCCAAGACAGTGAAGATTTCCGGATTTTTTTCAAAATATATTGTCGCATTATGCAGTGATTTTTTGTTTCACCCTTTCGTCAGGAAAAACTAAAATTCAGTTAACTTTGACTTTACTCTACTTTATACGATATACTTTATAACTAAGGTAATTTTATTATAAAACTGACTGACTTTATCATGCCAAAGAATGACACAATCTGTACAGTACAAAAAGTCATTTTCTGATGTTTTAATTTTCGTAATAAATTTTTTTCAGGCAGAAGAACTTTATCAGGCTAAAAAATGACATAATCTGCACTTCTAAAAAAATAATTTTTGCATATTTTAAGTTTCCTAATAATTTTAGTACAGGCAGAAAGACTGCTAATCGTTAGCCAAATAAAGATCATTACTGCAGAAAGTTAAGTGTTTGATGTTCTCCCTTATTTAATACTGAAACTTTGTCAAATTTACAGGAGAATTAGTTTTAGGTATACTGTAAACGAATATAATATCAAATTTTCAAATAATAAATTTTCAGAAATTTTAGTAACAGTTTCCCACACATGTCAATGCAGAAAGTTAAGTGTTTGATTTTCTCCCTTATTCAATACTGAACCTTTGTCAAATTCTTAGGAGAACTAGTTTCAGGTGTACTGTACACGAATATTATATCAAATTTGCAAATAATAAAT
The DNA here is from genome assembly GCA_951805005.1 of Othius punctulatus. Lineage (NCBI taxonomy): Eukaryota > Metazoa > Arthropoda > Insecta > Coleoptera > Staphylinidae > Othius > Othius punctulatus. Next base: position 65,430,897 of record OX638142.1, read on the forward strand.
TTTCAGAAATTTCAGTAATAGCTAACCCATACTTGTCAATGCAGAAAGTTATGTATTTAATTTTCTCCCTTATTTAAAACTGAAACTTTGTCAAATTTTCAGGAGAATAAGTTTTAGGTGTACTGTAAACGAATATAATGACAAATTTGCAAATAATAAATTTTCAGAAATTTCAGTCACAGTTATCCTATACATGTCAATGCAGAAAGTTAAGTGTTTGATTTTCTCTCTTATTTAATACTGAAAGTTTGTCAAATTTTCAGCAGAATAAGTTTTAGGTGTACTGTAAACGAATCTAATATCAAATTTGCAAATAATAAATTTTCAGAAATTTCATTAATAGTTATCCCATACATGTCAATGCAGAAAGTTTAGTGTTTGATTTTCTCCCTTATTTAATACTGAAACTTTGTCAAATTTTCAGGAGAATTAGTTTTAGGTGTACTGTAAACGAATCTAATATCAAATTTGCAAATAATAAATTTTCAAAAATTTCAGTATTAGTTATTCCATACATGTCAATGCAGAAAGTTAAGTGTTTGATTTTCTCCCTTATTTAATACTGAAACTTTGTCAAATTCTGAGGAGAACTAGTTTCAGGTGTACTGTACACGAATATTATATCAAATTTGCAAATAATAAATTTTCAGAAATTTCAGTAATAGCCAACCCATACTTGTCAATGCAGAAAGTTGTCAATTTCAATATCAACGTGATTGTACAATTAAAATACTGATAATAAAGTCGTCTATGATTTATATTTTTGAACGTTTAATTTTTGTTTGTTTTGAAAATCATTTTTTAGTACTTTCTAAGGACTCAGTGGCCATCCCTGAGTGGCGTGCTGTTGAGCTTGTCCACTATTTTTGGAACACTCTGTATAAGTAGTAGACCAAAAATAGAATCAAAATTGTAGAAAAACCACGAGGAGCAAATACAAAATAAGAGTATTAGTTTTCGTAGAAATCAATTGCTAATTTCAGGACAAACTATCCAGATTTTATTTTCTAATTAACATAATCAATATTCACCTCACTTATTACACTTCTATCTGTATAAGAGTGCCAGCAATAAAAATATGATTTATGGCACGAGAGCAGGCTTACAATTACTTATCTGGTAGTACTAATTTTTGAATCACTTCCGCCACTTATAAATGTCACCAAATAGTCCACTGCCGTGTCCAACACTCTTACTCTAACGACATCGTTAATAACTTACACGTACGCAGCGTACGTTGTTAATGAAGTGTCCGAAATTGAACACGAGGCGTCCGAAAGAGTCCGCTGCATATAAATTGTCTCAATCGTGTCCGAAATTAATCGAATCGCATTAAACGGGTCTGCATTATAGCGCCAAAGCAGTGCAGCGACGCCCATAAATAACGCATTAAGACATTTTCGCACTTGAATGTGTACATAAGCCTGTCGATTTCGACTCCAAAGCCCGCGGGTTCTTCGCGCGTTAGTCCTCAATGGTCCAGAGGTTGTGCAATGATCCGAAAGCAACGTGTATATTATTTGTTATGAATGTGAAAGCTATGCTGGTGTAGATTATCTCAAATTTTAGAAAAAAAGTGTTTGTGTAAATGGATGAATTGTCAAAATGTAATCTATTCATTTGAATAGAAAGCGTTTTCATTACTAATATACATATGATTTTTTTTATTTGCAATGTAGGACCAAACTCATTAATCACATGTATGTATCTGATAAAAACTGTGATCATATAACTTGTTGAGATAACATATTTCATTCTTTGTTTCATGTTATTATTTAAGGCGTCGATTGTAACTACCGCCGCTATCATGATTAATTCTGAGAGTATGTTGCAGCAAACTCTGTTGGAAGGATTATTGGGCAAATTAAAGCTACGAAGCTTATCTTGGCCAATTCATGCGAAACGTAAAACGCATTTGAAAGAAATCTGAACATTTTCAATAATCTTAGAACTAAAACTCCGTTAAAATTTAAGAGTCGAAGCGTAAACTCATAATGCACCAAGAGATTTTCATTGATTTCTTTCAATATTATCAATTATGGGAGAATAATCGAGGGGATGATTGAATATTCTCGATAAATGCTGACGATATTTGACATCTTACACGAGTTATGGTTGGTTACTCAATTAATATTTTTCAGATTTTTAGGCCGCCCCTAATGAGATCCCAATAACGAAAAAAAAATTGGAAGAAGGTGGAAGATACGGAAAAATCCCATTTCTGGGCCCAACCCATAGGTTGGGAAGCACTGTTCCAGAGATCTCTATATATGGCAAATCTGTTCGAATAAGTTGTACCATGTTAAATTGTGTTATGAGATTCCACTCGATTTACTTGAGATTCGATCTAGATATAGACAACGGACCTTCTGTTGTGATTTTTCTGCTTTGCTACTAAACATACAACAGTTTATATTCTATCACACACTATTGCAATTTTATTATCTTTTAGGTTGCATTAAGTTAGGTTAGGGCTAGTCGTTCAAAAGTTTGGTTTAGTTTTTTTAAAAAGATATTTTATCTGCCGAATAGACATACACAATAGAAGGCTAAAATTACCTGCTGAATTGCTTCCAATCTCCTTTATCGTTGTGTTTTAAACCGTCAGGTTAACTATTCTTAACTTTATCAATAAAATACAAGATTCATAGTACATATATCGAACATATCACCAGTTTTCATAAAGTTTTCCGTAATTGAAAATCAAATAGATGGCTGTAAGATATATAGAGAAAATCCTCCAAAAAATCACAGGGTATCGTAAAATTGTTAATAAATGCTTTTAGCACTTGCCGGTAAAACGCGTAAAAATTAAAAAAAAAATGTAAGTATTGCAGTCTTACAATTTATGGATGGTATGTATTAATACGTAATATGGTACGTAATGTACGTAATGTACGTAATATGGTACCACAAATAAGTGTAAATGTGCAAAATTGCAAAAGTTTGCCACATCAAAATGGGAAAAAAAATTGATGTCCAAATGATAATGTCTAATGGTTATTCATGTTTTAGAAAAAAAATAATAACCTGTAAGTCCAAACAATAATTCCTAATGATTATTTATGTTCTGGAAACAGAGGTGTTAAATGTTAGGATATTTCTGTAACATTTTTTGCCACAACTATTTAATATTCGTGAAATAATATAGAGTTATGACTAATGACCTTGATATTACATGATGAGTAATGAGCTTTTGATGATTGAGATATAATAATAATATAATGGTTCTGGTTTCGAAGCAGTTCTCTACTTTGGCTTTGGTATGCAAGTGTTAACTAATATTTCGTGATAAGTAATGAGTATTGAATGTTTTGTGTATAGATACTAAGTTTTTCGGGGTAAACTAATGCAGATTTATGACTTATGACCTTAATATTTCATTTTAAGAAAAATAACAAATTATCCTTTTTCACGACATTTGTTTCTCTAAATGTACATTTCAACCACTACGTGGTCATCTTCAGTAGACATTTGTACTGAGTACAATTATCCTTTTTGACATTTATTTCTCTAAATGTACATTTCAACCACTACGTGGTCATCTTCAGTAGACATTTGTACTGAGTACAAATGTTTACTGAAGATAACCACCTAGATTTAGAGAAATAAATGTCAAAGAGGATAATTTGTTATTTTTCTTCAAGTGTTAATATTTCACAAGCTCCAACCGATTATTTTAATATTTCATGATGAGTATCTAATTAACATTTAATGATTGTTATATAAAAAAATATTCATCTTGAAATGATACTGAATTATGACTTATTACGTTAATATTTCATGATGAGTAATACCTTTTTTTATTATTGTGGTATAAAAAGATTTAAATAATTTAGGTTTCGAAGATTAGTCTACTTTTACATGAAACAGTCAACTAATATTTCATAGAGACTAATAAACATTTAATGATTGTTATATAAAACGGTATTCATCGTGGATTACTATATCATCTTGAAATAATGTGGAATTAATATGGTTTCGAAGTATTCTCTACTTTGGCCTTGGTATGAAACAGTTAACTAATATTTCGTGATGAGTAATGATTATTTAATGATTGTTGTGTAGATACTAAGTTTTTCATCGTAAACTAATAGGTACAGAGTTATGACTTATGACCTTAATATTTCATGATGAGTATCTAATGAACATTTAATGATTGTTGTATAAAAAGTTTTTTATCTTGAAATAATATGGAATTATGACTTATGACGTTAATATTTCATGATGAGTAATGCCTATTTTATTATTGTGGTATAAAAATATTTAAATAATTTAGGTTTCTAAGATTTCTCTACTTTTACATGAAACAGTCAACTAATATTTGATGGAAACTAATGAACATTTAATGATTGTTATATTAAACGGTATTAATCGTGGATTAATATAGTTATGACTTATGACCTTAATATTTCGTGATGATTAATAATAGACAATTAATGATTGTGGTACAAACATAATATAATGGTTTAAGTTTAGGAGTATTTCACTACTTTGGCTTTGGAATGAAATAGTGAACTAATATTTCGTGATGAGTCATGGACATTTAATGATTTTTGTATAAAAAGTTATTCATCCTAAGATAATATTGTTATGATAATAGAGTTATGACTTATGACCTTAATATTTCGTGATAATTAATAATATACAGTTAATGATTGTTGTATAAAAAGTTATTCATCGTGAAATAATATAGAGTTATGACTTATGATTTTAATATTTCATAATAAGCAATGAATAAATATAAAAATAATATATATATATATATTTTTTTGTTTCGAAGTAGTTCTGTACTTTTATATGAAACCGCCAACTAATATTTCATAATGAGTAATGAACAGTCAACTAATATTTCATGGAGACTAATGAACATTTAATGATTCTTATGTAAAACGGTATTCATCGTGGATAAATATAGTTATGACTTATGACCTTAATATTTCATGATGAGAAATAAGCTTTTAATGATTGTGGTAAAAAATAATTTAATGGTTTAGGTTTCGAAATATTTTACTACTTTGGATTTGGAATGAAACAGTTAACTAATATTTCGTGATGAGTCATGGACATTTAAGTTGTTGTTTGATTGTTGTATAAAAAGTTATTCATCGTGAAATAATATAGAGTTATGAGTCATGACCTTAATATTTCATGATAAGCAATGAACTTTGATTGATTGTGGTATAAAAATAATATAATGGTTTTGGTTTCGAAGTAGTTTTGTACTTTTGTATGAAACAGTCAACTAATATTTCATAATGAGTAATGAACACTCAACTAATATTCATGGAGACTAAAGAAACATTTAATGACTGTTATGTAAAAAGGTATTCATCGTGGATAAATATAGTTATGACTTATGACCTTATTATTTCATGATGAGTAATAAGCTTTTAATGATTGTGGTACAAAAATAATGTAATGGTTTAGGTTTCGAAGTATTTCACTACTTTAGCTTTGGAATGAATCCGTTAACTAATATTTCGTGATGAGTCATGGACATTTAATGATTGTTGTATAAAAAGTTATTCATCGTGAGATAATATAGAGTTATGACTTATGATCTTAATATTCCATGAAGATTAATAATAAACATTTAATGATTGTTGTATAAACAGTTATTCATCGTGAAATAATATAGAGTTATGATTTATGACCTTAATATTTTATGATAATCACTGAACTTTTATTGATTGTGGTATAAAATAATTTAATGGTTTTGGTTTTGAAGTAGTTCTGTACTTTTGAATGAAACAGTCAACTAATATTACATAATGAGTAATGAACAGTCAACTAATATTACATGGAATGACATTTAATTATTGTTATATAAAACGGTATTCATCGTGAATTAATATAGTTATGACTTTTGACCTTAATATTTCATGATGAGTAATAAGCTTTTAATGATTGTGGTACAAAAATAATGTAATGGTTTAGGTTTCGAAGTATTTCAGTACTTTGGCTTTGGAATGAAACATATAACTAATATTTCGTGATGAGTCATGGACATTTAATGATTGTTGTATAAAAAGTTATTCATCGTGAGATAATATAGAGTTATGAGTTATGATCTTAATAGTCCGTGAAGATTAATACTTAATGATTATTGTATAATAAGTTATTCATCGTGAAATAATATAGAGTTATGACTGATGACCTTAATATTTCATGAGAAGCAATGAACTTTTAATGATTATGGTATAAAAATAATATATATATTTTTGTTTTGAATTAGTTCTGTACTTTTGTATGAAACAGTCAACTAATATTAATGAGTAATGCAGAATAATGAGTAATGAACATTTAATGATTGTTGCATAAAAAGTTATTCATCGTGAAATAATGTAGACTTATGAGTTTTATAAGATTAATATGACATGATAAGCAATGAGCTTATTGTTTTTGTGGTATAACAGATTTAAATGGTTTAGGTTACCATTTTGGTACAAAACAGGCAACTAGTATTTCATTTTGAGTAATGAACATTTGATGATTGTGGTATAAAAAGTTATGAAAGGTTTTGGTTTCGCTGTATTACTTTTTCATGGTGAGTAATGAACATTTGATGATTGTGTTATAAACAGTTGTGAATGGCTTTGGTTTCGAAGTATTAAAATTCATTCACAGAAGTATGAAATACTCATCCAAAAATTTGCAGTGTTTGGATTGATAGTGAAAACTGTATAAAAGTTCTATTTGCTCTAAATTTTATGATAATATATATATATATATATATATATATATATATATATATATATATACAGGGTGTCCGGAAAATACGTGTACAACGTTTGACGACAGACTCCTGACGTCAAAATAGGTCGATCTAAGCCGACTTAGTTATATCCAAAATTGTCTCGTTTAGCCGGTAGAGGGCGTCAAAAAAAACAAAAGTATAACAAAGTTGAAAGTATCTATTGTAAGAAACTAAGTAAAACAAAAACATTACTTAAGCAAATGTGTAAAATGACCGCCATCTTGCTGAATACACTTATTAACACTCTTTAAAAAATGATATTGGACCCTATCTAATGTCTCGGGATTATAAAAATGGTTGCCTGCATTTAAAATCCGCTGCAATAAATCATCGCGTGTGTTTACCGGAGTCTTGTAAACTTCTGTTTTAATAGCGCCCCACAAAAAGAAGTCACACATATTTAACTCAGGAGAACGTGGTGGCCATTTTACTGGTGCATCATTGCCTCTTCCAATCCATCGGTTGGGATACTGATGATGTAAGTATTGCCGAACGGCAACGGAAAAATGGGGCGGGGCACCATCATGCATATACCACATTTCCCTCCGAAGTAAAATGGGCAAATTCTCCAGAAGAATTGGTAATGTGTCTTGCAAAAAATTTAAATAAATATTTCCATCTAACCTGTCTGGAATAACAATGGGACCAATAAGGTAGTGAGCAATAATACCTGCCCAAATATTAATTTTAAATTGATGCTGATGATGTGCAACTTTAATGGCATGTGGATTTTCATCGGAATAAATATGTTCGTTGTGCAGATTGGTTACCCCAGATCTTGTAAAGCATGCCTCGTCAGTAAACATAATTTTTCTACAAAAATTTGGAACAAGGATTCTTTTGTTTCTAATAAATTGACAAAATGTAAGCCGCATGGGGGGATCAGTCGGTAAAAGTTCCTGGACTTTTTGTATGTGGTAAGGATGTAACAACTGTTCTCTTAAAACCTCATTGACAATCGTTTTAGGAACATTTAACTCACGTTCTAAGAGACGGGTACTGGTACTTGGTTCTTCTTCAACTCTTTCCAGAATCATCTCTTCTGTTTCCACAGTTCGAGTTGTTCGCATACGACCCCTGCCTTCAAACTTTTTCTCAAAACTGCCCGTTTCCCGAAGATGACGCTCAATATTGGCAAATGTTTGGTGGTTTGGTATTCGACGGTTAGGAAACCTCTCCATGTAAACCCTAACACTCTGACGCCCATTTCCTCGACAAAACCCGTATACCAGGAGCATGTCAACTTTCTGAGAGTTTGTATAATTTTCCATTTTTAATGGTAAAATGAACTTGTAATTCAATAATGTTGATCGTATACTTGAGTAAATATTATAATTGATTAATTGTCAAATTATTAAACGTCATTGATATTAATTTTTGACGCCCTCTACCGGCTAAACGAGACAATTTTGGATATAACTAAGTCGGCTTAGATCGACCTATTTTGACGTCAGGAGTCTGTCGTCAAACGTTGTACACGTATTTTACGGACACCCTGTATATATATATATATATATATATATATATATATATATATATATATATATATATATATATATATATATATATATAAATATATATGCAAATTATGACTTCATAACTTACCAGCAGCTAATCTAGTCTAAAGATTAATGTAAGTCTTTAATGAGAATTTTTAATGATTTTGGTATCAAAGTTTTTAATTATGTTGGCATCAAGGTTTTAACGATTTTTGTATTGAAGCTCTTTAATGATTTTGGTATTAACATTTTCTTTGAAAGTTCTAGTTTCAAACGCTTTTAATAATTTGTGTATTGAGTCTTTAATTGATATAAAAGTTTTTAATGAATTTTTATATTTAAATTTTATATTAAATGATATGAAAATGTCTAATGATTGTTATATTAAAGCTACTATAGTGATTTTGGTATTAACGTTTTATTTCACGTTTTTAATTTCTAACGTGTTTAATGATTTGTGTATATGATTCATAATAGTCATAGTTCTTTAATGATTTTGGTAGTAATGCTTTATTTTATTGTTTTTAGTTTAAACGCTTTTAATGATTTGTATAGGTATAGGAATTTTTAAATGATATTAAGGTTTTTAATGATTTCTTATATTTAAATTTAATATTAAATGATATCAACGTTTCTAATGATTGCTGTATTAAAGTTTCTATAATGATTTTGGTATTTGGTTTCTAACGATTGATATGTATGTGTATGAATCTTTTAATGATTATATAATTTTTTTTTATGGTTTTGGTAACGAAATATTTCATTATTTTCGTACGAAATAATAAACCAAAACACAGACTACAATAAAAATTGTACAAAACAATCAATTTCTCTATGTTTATGTGAGTTTCTCTCATAATGGCTTAATGCCTTCTAGCAGCTTTTTGCAATCATGTTAATACAGACTGTTCAAGAAATTGGTGTTAACTTTTACGCTGGATACTACTGAAACTACTAATGAAAATAAAATATGTTTTGCAACGTTGCTGAAATGTTTCATAGGATACAAACAAATAATGTAACTTTATTTTTTCAAATGTTATTATTTGTTATTATTTCAACGTGGTTAATGATTTGTGTATATGAATCATAATAATCATAGTTCTTTAATAATTTTGGTAGTAATGTTCTATTTTAATGTTTTAGCTTCACACGCATGTGTTATTATTTCGTTGGAACAAGTTGAAAAGTTTGACACCACTTTCTTGAACACTCTGTATAAAACGTTGAAATCATATATTTTTTTTTTACTGAAGTCCTATTCCTATTTTTCTTACTTAAGTCGTATTTCTATTATACTTATTTTCTGTTAATGTGAAATAATGTTATTATTTCGTTGGAACAAGTTGAAAAGTTTGACACCACTTTCTTGTACGCTCTGTATAAAACGTTGAAATTATATATTTTTTGTACTTAAGTCCTATTCCTATTTTTCATATTTTCTGTTAATATTTCCTATTTTCATTCCTATTCTTATTTTGTCAATTTATGTTCCTATTTTTGTATAATATTATTACGTAAATGGATGTGTTTTTAGTCACTCGAAGATATTTGCAGTGTTCGATATTTGGGTGCTTACTTATTGCAGATATGGGTTATAAATGGTTATAAAGTTTGGAACACCTCTTGCAGAATTCAGTATTGAACAAAAAAACTATAATTTGTGCATTATATTACCTCATTTGCAAGACTATAAAATATGTTATGCCAGATTTTATGGTGACCATAAAATAAAGTAGTTTCAAGTGAGGTCGATCGACATTAAATATATGTTCGCAAAATATTGGTTACGTGAGACGTAAATTTGTTATGCAGAAGCTAGTTCAGGGTTTATGCAATGATAATGTGTGTTTACACGAAGACAAATATAGTAAAATTACAATAATAATAATATATTAGGTAGAAAAGCTGAGGGCCAATAGCCTAATAAAAATTATTCACTCTCGCTTATAATACTTATATACGCACTGTACTTCAGTTATTTATAGATTTATGTCATTGCGTTTACATATATTTTTATTGCACAAATTATTATTATTGTTATTAATAATACAAAGTATATTACATTCACGACCTTTTTGCAACCGAGTTGTCTGGGATTTATTTTTGTCATGTTGGACAAACTGATTCAGTGATGCAACGGAAGTTAATTATTTTTTTGTGTCGATGTCTATTAAACATTAGCTTCCTACCACATTATCAGATTTATATATTTTTCACTACTAGCTTTCATCTCTAATAATTTAAACTTTACATCTGGCAACAATGTTATTTAAAAAATATAACCTCAAATTGAAAACAACTTAACTAAAAAAAATTGACAAGTTCCATTGGGGAATTCAGTTATTTTCGAAACACTACCATCAAAATGACTAGATATTCATAGACTCCCCTGACGCAAAAATATCGTGAATGGAGAGTATATTATTAGTAACTATAATATTTACATAAATATAATGTATACATAGTTATAATCATGTTAGGGGCCTAATTTCTAATCCAGATCGAGTAATTCACAATTGACACTTCTAATAGTGTCCTCAGTTTGGTTCCGATTTTGTGGAATTACTCTAATATTGCTTATTGAATTACCTTAGAATTTTTGATAAAAACTAGAAGTAGTTCAGATAATCCAGATTTACATGCTCGAAAAGCTGTAAATATGTATTAATATATTATTAATATATAATTGGCCAATAAAAAAGTTTGTTCGTATTTCATTACTTATTTATAACAAGTAATAAGAATAAATTATTTTTTATTATCTAATGATGGATAATTACGATTTTATGATGAATAATTTGATACTATTGCGTTCATTTTATTTACGTGTTATTTTCCCGTTTATTGCAAATTTTCATATACATTATTATAACATAATTGATAGATGAACGGATGTTGTGGCGATGGTTTTCCATCCAAATCGTTTCCCAGCGCGTGCATTGTTTCCAGAAACATAGGAAAATATGTCGATGATATTCGCGTACGTCACGCAAATTATGTAAATTATTGAAATCTACTGAGGCTGGCTGAAAACGTTCAACTCAACAAGGCCACTTGCCAAACAGCACAAAACAATTAGTCGGAATCGGATGTATACACGCTTGCAAAATATCCGGCGCGTTTTTGCAACGGGTTCTGATCAAACATCGCATTTCCGAGCACGCGTGGAATGAAAATAAACGATGCTTCCACGTTTCGACGAACTTGAGGCCTTTTTTGAGCGATTGGCATGATGTATCTACAAATCTGCTACACATATTTAGACATTCTAGTATAAATGTAGCTGAAGTATTTACAGATCTACTTATAAATATAATAAGAAATCTGCCAGAAATAAGTTCATATAAATTATACAATATTGATATCTTCAGTTTCAGCAGATATATTTACAATTTAACACATTCAGACGTACAAATCCTACCAGAAAAATAATACATAGTTTACACTTGATGTTCGGATTCAGAAATAAAATAGGTTGGTGGTGGTTGTTATTTCTTTACTTTTCGTTCCTTTTTTGCACCGATCTGCTGTGGGTGGTCCCAAATACACTAACCTCAGTTCAAAAGAAGGTCTCCACCCAAGAACACTTATTATAAATACAATGCGATAACAATATACAATGTATATTTGTATGTAAGTTAATTCAAGTACCTACAAACGAGAAAGTGAGGAGCGCGCAGGTGTTGATATTAGGGTCATGGGGGATAAAGGTGTTCAGCAATTGGGCTTCAATTCAATATTTACGACCAGCGAGCCGACTAAATGCGGGCTAATAAATTTTAATGGAACTAATGTATCAATTAGAAAAGCGCACGAGTAGAGCCGAGAATATTGATTTATAATGTAGTCTACATATATCTTCCATTCGCGTAATGACACTTTTTGCAAAACGAAACCAGCCTGTCGATGGAAGGAAATTAATTACAGCAAACGTATACACAGCCGCCAATAATTTGAATAAAACCTAACACGTTTTATGCATTTCGCGAAGCATTTGAGCAATCCTTGTCTGGGCTCATGAAACCCATTAACAGAGCTGCTTCTATTGCAGTGAGCAAAGACTAATTTCCATTGGCGAAGTGAGAGTGCGTCAATGGGAGATTATAGCATAATGCGATTGTGTGTTTAACGCACACATTCAATTTATGTAAATAGCTAATCCAAAGGAGCGCTGCAACAATTTAAAATGGTAATGCCTTTGCCGCCCGTGGAATTAATGCGGACGGACACATGTAATAATTTCTTGCTGTGCACCAGCATTATGCAAAGCACGTAGTCGCAAATACATGAACATTTTCCAAATTAATTGGATCTGTTAGTAAATACAGTTCATTTTTATACCGTATTATCAGAAATCGGTGGTTGTAAGTTAATTTTTATAAAATAATATCTCGAATACATTCCTGAGATGCACGAAACGTGAAGTATTAACCCTTAATTGCCGACATGTAAAAATAATTTATAAAATCGACTTTTATTCCATTTGTTTATGTCAAAATAAGAGTGCTCAATTTTTTAAAATTATTATTTGCAGAAGTAAAACATCTGGGAAAATTTACATAAATTGTAGAAAACTTAATGTAAATACCGCAGAAAATAGGAAAAATTGCAGAAAATGGATGTAAATTGCAACTAAATATGCAACTAAAAGTCCCAAAAATGATTCTAAAGAAACCCTAAAAAGAAAACTGCAGAAAATGTCATTATGTACTTATCAATACACAAATAAATATTATTATAAATATATATTGTGCATAATTACTCTTATTTTGATTCATATGTATATTTTATCAATTTACAGACACGTGTTTTGGCTTATTCAACCATTTTATCCTTTAAAAATGGCTAAATAAGCCAAAACATGTGTCAGTCAACTGATAAAATATACATATGGAACAAAACAAGAGTAATTATACATAATATATATTTATAATAATAATAAAATGTTTCATCAAGATATTAGCAAGAAAAGAATCTATTTTACAAATAAATATACAAAATTTTCATACATTTTAATAAAACATGCAATCAAGTTACACCAAATTTCATAAAGATTTCGGAAGGTGCCGTACAGTTTCATGGAAATTTCTGGAATTTGACACATCCTAGGAATTTCCATTTTCAAATTTTGCTGTTTGTCTCTCAATCTCAATGGGGGTTTAATGGAAATTAATAAAAAATAATTTCAATGGAAAATTCTAGAATTTGATACATTCTAGAAATTAACATTTTCAAATTTTGCTGTTTTTATCTCAATCTGAATGGGCTGGTTTCAATGGAAATTGATTAAAAAAAAGTTTTTGTGTATGAATATTTTGGGAAATATTTAATTCTAAATATTTTGACATTAAGATGTTATTTTTCTGATTACAACTACTGGATTTTTTTACAAATTAGTTATTTTTCGATGAATATCGTATGAAAGTATTGGAATGAGTGTGGATCCATCCTGAGTATTTGGTCAATGGAGGTTAATGGTTAATTTAAAAATATTAATTATTAATAATCCAGCCCATTGAGATTGCGAGAAAAATAGCAAAATTTGAAAATGGAAATTTCTAGAATGTAGCAAGTTCTAGAAATTTCTATAAAAATGTGTGGCAATGGAAAATTTATGAAAATTTTAGAAACTTACAGTCATTATATTTCTATATCATTACTTTATAGACATTCAGGGCAATTTCATAAAATTTTCAATGTTTTGAAACCTTTCATAAGATTTAATGGAGAAGTATTTATGCACTCTCAGGTGTAGGGTAAATAAAACCTATGTTTTTATGAACTAGTTTCGGCTTGGGAGCCGTTTTCAGCATTCATATCTTTAATTAAAAAAATATAGTTATAATTCAGTTACATGACAATTTGTTTGTTTTTTTCAAACTTACAATCAATTATAATTTTTTCAAATCTCTTGGCGATATTGGTACATCGTTTTTGTTTGAAGACATGTGAGAATGAATTGTGTGATAAGAAATGATTGTGATTGTTTTTTAGTATTTGCTGAAATTTGGCGACATTTGAAAATTAGACACTAAAATACAATCACAATCATTTCATATCCTTTCATATCCCTTCATATCACTTGAGCCTCACATGTCTTCAAACAAAAACTATGTACCACCACCAGATTTAAAAAAATTATAATTGACTGTAGTTTGAAAAACAAACAAATTGTCATGTAACTGATTTATAACTATATATTTTTAATTTAAGATTTCAATACTGAAGACGGCTCCCAAGCCGAAACTAGTTCATAAAAACATAGGTTTTAGTTACCCTACACCAGTGCATAAATACTTCTCCATTAAATCTTAGAAAGGTTTCAAAATATTATTTTTTTTATGAAATTGCCCTGAATAATAATAATTATAATAATAATAATACCTTTATTCCTTAAAACACCAAGTATAGGAATCGTCCAAATATTACAATTGTTTTACATATAATAATTACAGTTACATTACATATTATTAAATTAAATGAATGTCTATAAAGTAATGATATAGAAATATAATGACTGTAAGTTTCTAAAAATTTTCATAGATTTTCCATTGCCTCACATTTTTATAGAAATTTCCAGAATTTGCTACATTGTAGAAATTTCCATTTTCAAATTTTGCTATTTTTCTCTCAATCTCATGGGCTGGATTCAATGACACTCGCAACTTATCTATAAATATTTTAAGACATATTTAAGAATTTTTAAGATTTTCATCAGCTGGAATTTATTATTTTTATTCATTATTCACGACTATTACTGGAATTTTATAGGAATTGACAAATTAGGTAATTTTTTCATGAAAATCTTCTGAAATTATCTAGGAACGTTTCAAAATTCGAAACTTACATGAAATTTCTAAATGTGACATTGTCATTATCTCTTTATAAGATGGATATATAAGTGTTATGGATTTATCAAGGATTTATAAATCCTTATGAAGGTTTTTTTTAATATTTATTAACATATTAAATTATTTTTCATAAATATTATAGGATTATCTAACAAATTTTCAAATTTTGTGATTTAGTGAAATAGTCGTAAATTTTTAATGAATTTATTACAGCAAGTTTTCTAATTTTTGTATTTAATGAAATACTGATTCATTTTCAATATCTAAGGAATTTTTCCAAATCGTTGTTTCAGAACATCAAGGTTCTGAAACAACGGCTTAGAGAATTATATAGGATTGAGACAATATTTTGTTAATTTCCTAGCGATATATATATATATATATATATATATATATATATATATATATATATATATATATATATATATATATATACATATATATATATATATATATATATATATATATATATATATATATTAAATTTTCTATGAATAATTTGGGAAATATTTACGATTTTGGTAAGTGTTTTTTTTTTCAACTTTTATTATACACTGGAATTTTCTTGTCAGTTTTTGATGAATATCTTATGAAAGTTTTCAAAATTTGAAAATCATGTAGTTTATGAACATATGAACTATTCGGATTCATGATGTTGATACATGATGAAACTCCATGTTAATATATAAATATAACAATATATAACTAAAACTCATACTCATTGTGTTGTATTTATATACAGTATGTCCCCGGATTGAGTTTACAAGAGGTTTTTTTTTTTAATTTGTACTTTTAAGTAAAAATGTTATAGGAATTAAAACTCCTGCTTGCTCTGAAACTACCATTTCAGTTTTTAAAATATTGATTTATTTATACAGGGTGTTGCCTAAATTAAAAAAAAAATCTAAGTTTGACACTTTAAAAAAATAACAACTGTTCATTTAAACAATCCCCACCAATTTCTTCACACAGTTCAAGCCTGGTGTGGAACTCCTGAAGACTGTTTTAGATTTGTTCAATAGATATTGATGCAAATGCCTCTCGTAGGCGACTTTTTAAATTTTCAGTATCATTTTTTGCATTTGGGAGATTGGTTGAATAATTTTATTTTTCTTTAATGTTGTTAAATGTAATTTTAAATTCCTTTGGCAAAAAGTAATTAAATTAGTGTCAAAATAAGATTTAAAAAAATTGATTTTACCAACACCCTGTAAAAATAAATCAAAGTTTCAATAACTGAACTGGTAGTTTCAGACCAAGCAGGAGTTATAATTCCTATAACATTTTTACTTAAAACTAAACATTAAAAAAATATCCCTCTTGTGGACTCAATCCGGGGACATACTGTATACTGTGAAACGTCAACCAAATGTTTCATTATTCCTATACTAATATGTTTCACCAAGTGGTAACCACTCACACATCCAATTTAAATAATAAAATGTTTCATTTTCAAATTCAGGCATCAGTAATTAAAAACTGGGCAAACGCTTCCTAAAATTTCTGAAACCGACAGCACTAGCATCAATGCTATGCTATTTTTGGGACATTTGTATTTATCTATTTTCATTGGCGGCAAATGTTCTGAGGAAGCAGCATGTTATTGCAGCAACGTTGACACAAATATTTTTACTATTACAGTATATCGTGTGGTAAGAAAAACACAATAAACATGATTGCAGGAACCACATGTTACTTTTCGGATTGTGCATTTATCGTTCGCAAGTACGAATAAATATGCTTTTAAAAACAACTTTATCGTAACCTTGTTTGTATAGTAGTAAATAGATATTTAGTGCAAGCAAAATTAGTACAAAACACAAGCTTTAAATGCAAATACTGTAAATTTATAACAAATATGAGAACTGTATCCTTGGTGAAAAAAAAAGGAGTTTACCAAGCTCATGTTCATACATCAATGGGTTGGTTTCGGTGCCGTGGATGTTTGAAACGTTTTTAACTATACAACGAGATAAATTTTAACACTGTTTACTCAAATTCCAAACCAAGATTGGATATTTTATATAGAATATTTTGGGAAATTACGAAAGTGGCATAATGCAGTATGTCGTATGCAATAAAAGCAACTGCGTTCCAGAGGATTAATTTCCAGAAATGCTTGAAATTTGAATACTGGACAATTCAAATTCCAAACCAAGATTCGTGATTTGTACAGTAAATTTTAGAAGCTTGAAATTGTAATACTGGACCACTCAAATTCCAAACCAAGATTGGATATTTTATATAGAATATTTTGGAAAATTAATTTACCAAAGTGGCATAATGCAGTATGTGCGGTGCCATAAGAGCAACTGCGTTCCAGAAGATTAATTTCCAGAAATACTTGAAATTTAAATACTGGACAATTCAAATTCCAAACCAAGATTCCTGATTGGTAAAGTACATTTTGGAAGCTTGAAATTTTAATACTGGACTACTCAATTTCCAACCAACATTCCAGATTTTCTACAGTAAATTTTGGAAAATTAGTTTACCAGAATTAGCTTTGCCAGAAAAGCAACTGCGTTCCTCTAAATAGCATCGTGGTTTGTAAAAGCTAATTAAATTTATTACTCTTATAATATATAAATACTGCAACAAATGGTTGTGGATCTGAAGGTTGATCTATTTATTTGAACCCAACGTTAACGAAGCACTGATTTACACAATCATAAATACACATTCGCAATTATAGGTAGAAAATCTAAATAGAAATTGTGAACATCCATAAGTCATGCATGCTCAGGCATAAATTAGGGTGTTATAAAGGAAGCCAACAATTGAATACACGTTAATGATGGCTGTAATAATTCATGTTTCAGCATCCATCCCACTTCACGTGTGTTGTACACATGTTTTCTATACAACCGTATACGCATATTTTAACAATTTGTCTTTTATAATAAGGTTCGCTGCGAATGCCGGCATCGATCTATGTACCGATTTGTTGTTATTTAGTGTATTTCAAAACGTACGCGTACATCCAATTTATTCTGATTTACGGCAGAGTTATCGCAATCTACGCTTCGCTTTTGCGGATTTGCTAGTGCTAGAGACATGCAGCTGTAGACGTTACAAATCGCTCTTCTGTCCACGTGAAAGAGTACAGATGTTTATAAGCTGTGCTAATTTTTAATTAAGCGACATGTGGCTACCTAATTTATCATCGTTTTGGAGACCGAATTTCCATCCCGCTCAAATTCGTTCGAATGCCTGATCTGTGATTGCGTCTGATACGGCTTAACGATTACATTTATTTTATCAGATTAAGCCAATTAGTATTACAGTTCAGCGCTAGATATTACACACTTCTCCGCAGAAACGAGTTTACTTTCTCGTTCATTGATGTTTATTGACTTTGGCAAAAAACGCAGCGAGGAATGCAGAAGTTAATAATAAAAGGTGGCTATAATGTGAGGGAAATTGGGGTGCAGTCCAAATTCCTAATGCATTCAAAATGTGGCATTTTACTAGTAATCTTCTAATATTTTGAAGAAAATTGCTAGTTGTTAAGTTCGACTGATTTAAATTTTATTATTTATCTATGAACGTCAACGTAGCAATATTTTGAAGAAAATCCTTGTTACTAAATTCTTTTGATTTAATTTAACATACGTAAGACGAATTCTTACAAGAATCGTCAAAAATATTTGCAAATTGCTGAAGTCTAATGTGTGTCCTTCCTTGTACTCTTGTACTGTAAAAAGTATAGGAAGAAGGATTTCCTGGCTTAGAAACTTTACAGAATGGTTCGGCCTAACATCTAATCAAATATTTAGATCAGTTGTTAAAAAAGTAATAATTGTTATGATGATATCCAACCTCAGATAGGAGATGTAACTTTAAGACGAAGTAAATTTGTTTATCGTACAATATTCTTCTAATGTTAAAATCAAAACTTCTAAAAACTAAATGGCGAACTGATATTTGACTCCAGAGTCTTAATTTTGAATCTCCTCTAAGGCAATATTGGTATTTTTGTTATAGTTTCATCCATTTTGGATACCAGTTTTTATAGGTATATTTTACCCAATATTGGTAATAAAAATGACAGAAATTCAAATATGTCGTCTAAGATTTGGTTTTTCTTAATAATTTTTAAGTTTTTGATTAAAAATAGCCATATATTTTAATTTATTTTGAATCCTTTGACAAGATTATAATCGAAAATAAATTAAAAATGCTAAAAACTAGTCTAATGTTTTGATATAATTTTAATACTTCTACGACATTTTATTTATAAACTGCCAAAAATGGAAAACGTTAAAGATGAGCCATACAAAATTAATATGTTTTTAATATTTCATCAACATAGTATTCTAATTTCCGTCAAAATTGTCAAAATGTAAAAAAAGGTATTAAAACACAATAAGCTTTTAACAGATCTTCAAGAATCTATATTAGAATCAATGAAAAATAGCAAAAGTTCAAAAGATTTGCCTTACTTTTGGAGAATTTTTGAAGTATGACAACTTTTGAAAACGATTCTAAAATCATACCAATCCAAACCCTAACTATTCTAGGCAGTTAATAACTATTTAAAAGTATAATAACCTGGATTTTACAAAAATGACTAAAATAGACAAACCAGTTTTTGGTGGACGATAATAATAATAATAATAATAATAATAATAATAATAATAATAATAAATAATAATAAAATTTTCATTGTATTTTGATTCACAGAATGTTACAATGTCGAGATTGGGGATGGGGATAAATTATATATACTTATTACATTAATGGGTATTAGTTTGGTAATTAATAATATACATACGATGAATATCATATCTAAATAAAAATATCTGAAGTATCCAAAAATAAATTAAAGAGACTGATGTGATTATCAAACGAAAATGAATACAGTTCGATCATCATGAAAGAGATTAAGAGAGAATTCTATTTCATATTCATGAAAGAGAGATTAACTTGATCATCAAACTTAAATTAAAATACCTCAAGAATCAT
This sequence comes from Othius punctulatus, assembly GCA_951805005.1. Classification (NCBI taxonomy): domain Eukaryota; kingdom Metazoa; phylum Arthropoda; class Insecta; order Coleoptera; family Staphylinidae; genus Othius; species Othius punctulatus. The sequence goes on from OX638142.1 coordinate 65,450,978, forward strand.
TAAATAAATAACATGATGATAGAAACATATTTTTTACTGCATTTCAATAATATGGAATTCAATAATTGATAATTTCATGCTAATTATAAGTAATTATTGAACATATTAATAAATATTAAAAATATATACATAGAAAAAATCTTCATAACACATTTATGTAGAGATCATGATAATTTGATATTTGGAAATTTCACGAAATATTCGAATTTTGAAACGTTCCTAGATAATTCATAAGGTATTCTTAAAAAAAATGTACAAAATTGCACTCAGTTTGCCCAAATTTGACAATTTCTTATAAAATTCCAGTAGATATTCCTGAATAATGAATAAAAATAATAAATTATTGTAATTAATTATATATTATTGTAATAAATAATAAATTATTGTAATAAATAATAAATTCCATGTAATAATAAATATAACAAAATACGTAAAATAGGCATATAATAAAATAGATAATAAAGGTAACTAATAAATTCCAGGTGATACAGATGAACCAGGTGATAAAAATCTTAAGAATTCTTCAATATTTCTTAAGATATTTATAGAAAAGTAATGGAAAATATTAGAATATTACACTCATTATGCTGATTTCATAGATAATTCATAGATATTCTAGACAATTTCATGATTTTTTTTAAATAGTTCATATGTTCATAAAGTACATGATTTTCAAATTTTGAAAACTTTCATAAGATATTAATCAAAAAATGACTAGAAAATTCCAATATATAATAAATGTTAAGAAAATACACTTCCCCAAATTATTCATAGAAAATTTACGAGTTTCATTGAATCCAGATCATTTTTTCATTCATTTTCATCGTTAGAAAATTAGCAAAATATTGCCTCAATCCTATATAATTCTCTAAGCCATTCATGTCTTAAGTTCTCAAACAATGATTTGAAAAAAATGTTATCTTTTTTTAATAATTATTAAAAAATAATAGTTAAGTGAACATTGCACAAAGAAAAGTTGTAAGTTCACAACAATAAATAACTTAAATAATACGTAGGCTTAAAATAACGCAAAAGCCATGATTTTAGAGAGAAAGTAGCAATTTATTTCAAACTAATGATATATCATGATGCTATATCTATTTCTATCGTATCCCCATATATCATATCGCCACCTCAATACTACAACTAGATAACTCGAAAATTGGTCATTTTCAGATAACTACGCTGCCGGTCATATTTTCGTATAAACTTTCGAGGCAACAAGAGTATAATACATATTATGTATTATTTTCTTAATAATAATACTATTACCATACCATTCACTGTTAATGGCCAGTGTTCAGGCTTCAGTGTTAATAAGCCACAATATTTAGCTTTAAGTTTAAGTCTAACTATCTCAAAACAATCAATATAGAGATATCTTGTTCTAGTATCGAGGTAACGATATGATGATATATTTTGATATATCATCACCTAATCTATTTCTGGATATATGCATGAAATTGCAAAGTTATATAACTTTTTGCATTATCATCAGTTTTATCATAATTATTAAAAAAATAATCGTTAAGTGACCATTACACAAAGAAAAGTTTCAAAGAAAGTAATTTCACAACAGTAATGGATGACAATTCACTAGGATTAGCCACCAAATAATACTCAGGCTTAAAAAAACGCATGAGCCATGATTTCAGAGAGAAAATAGCAATGTATTTCAAACTAATGATATATCATGATAATTTATAATGTTTTATTATATCCATCCATATATCATATTCCCATATATCACATGATCTATATGGGATATATCATAACCTAACCTTTTTCTGGATGTATGCATAGAATTGCAAAGTTTTCATCAGTTTTTTGCCCATATTTATTAAAACATAATAGTTAAATGAACATTACACTAAAAAAAGTTGTAATTTCACAACAATAATTAAATTAAATAATACTTAGGTTTAAAAAACGCCTAAGTTCATTTCAAACTAATGATATATCATGATATATCATTTTCTATGATATCTATCCATATATCATATCCGACGATAAGATATGTTATGTATCGTATTCGACGAAAACAACTCACATTATTTATCACATGACAAATTATCACAGACTTTTGAAAATCTCTTGAGATAGTATGACTTTTTTATAAAAGTCTGTTGAACTTTCTATCCAGAAATTTTTAATGTACATAAGAAAAAATGAAGGCCACAAAAGGAAAATTTTGCAAAACCTAAAAAAGATGAGAAAACGAATGAAAATGAAAATAACCTAACCTCACCTAACTTAACCTAATAGCTTGCAGATTTTCCCCCTCTCAAAAAAAAAACTTAACCTTAACCTAACAGAACCTAAGAGTTTGCAGATTTCCCCCCTCCTCAAAAAAAAAAACTTAACCTGGACCTAACCGAAAATTCGGCGGAAACGATAAAAAATAGCACATATTCAAATATTCAAAAAAAAAATCTAATTTTGCAGAACCTAAAAAAAAAATAAGAGAACATCAATCGACTGCAGAGTTATCACTAATATTCGATAAAATCGATATTAAAACCATGAAAATTCCACGAAAACGACCAAAAATTATCACTTGACATATGAAAATCTATTGGGAGAGTATAATTTTTATAAAGGTTTAATGAACTTTTCATCCAGAGATGTTTAATGTACATAAGCACGAATGCCAATAAAGGAAAACGACATTTTTTTAAATCCAAAAAACATAAGAGATCATGAAAATTATTTTTAGACTTTTGAAAATCTCTTGAGAAAGTTTGATTTTTTATAGAAGTTTATTGAACTTACCATCCTGAAATTTTTAAAGTACATAAGTACGAACGTCAGTATAGAAAAACGACATTTTTTAAAATCTACAAAATATAAGAGATCATTAAAATTCGACGAAAACAAATCACATTATTTATCACATGACAAATTATCACAGTCTTTTGAAAATCTCTTGAGATGGTATGATTCTTTTATAAAAGTTTATTGAAGTGATGGAATTAGTATACGAAGACTTTAAAGGCAATTTTTTTGAAGAAAATATACAAAATATTGCAGATGTAGCTTTGTCTGTTTCTAACAAAAACGTGAATATGGAAATTGAAAGTAAAAACCAGAAAATGGTTGCTGGAAATGTACAAATTAATTTCGAAAATGAACAAAGTGTATTATAAATGTGTATAATTATAAGCCTGATCCATTATAGGTTTAAGGTGTTTGTAATAAAATTTGAATTAGTTTTCAATCTGTCTACTTTTCTACAAACCTGTAATATATTACAGGTCTTTTATACAAGCCCGTAAAATATTACAGGTCTGTTTCTATAATTTATCGTTTACTTGGTTACCATAAACAACAAAATAACCCTATAAAATGTCATTTACTAAGAAGGTGGAAATTAAAAATTGAAAAAATGTCACTTGACAATTTGAAAATCTATTGAGCAAGTTTGATTTTTATAAAATATTTGCGATTTTCACGAATTTTTAATAAAATCGATATAAAAATTTGTAAAAATATTGATAGGTATAATTTTTATTAAAAAAATAGTGGATTTTAAAGTTGGGCTGAATTTTGAGTTTTTTCAACTAAAAACTTGAATTGTAGGCACTTACATAAGAAAATGTCAGAAGGGAAGAAACATGAAAATTCAGCAAAGTCAAAAAAATAAGAAACCATCCATTAATTGTAAAATGTTGACGAAAATTGAACAAATATTTCACGAAAACCCTACAGAATCAATAAACCAATATGAAACTTAGATATGAATTATGGGCGGTATTGGAATCACTTTATATTGACGTTACAAGGAAGTCCAGGTTTTTGGCCTGTAGACGATTTCCTAGACACTGCACAGAATACCACGGAATAAGCCACAATATTTTTGTAACATGAGTAATTAAAATTAACAGTTAAATTGCTATTACAAGCGTAATTAAAAAGTAACATCCTATTAGGTACGAACATTATAGCAGATTACTCATTCACGACTAATGTACATAGTTAGAGGAAGTTTTCGAACAAATATATGAATGCATCGTCATACAATCTTCACTTGCCTGAAAACGCTTCTGAAGACCTTTTGGTATAATCGCTTGTTAGGTACAGCTACGAAACCAGTCTTTCTCATAATCCATTACTAAGCAGATATTTATGCATAACTTTTTTGCACGGATTAATGCCTTGTTGAACGGTACTAGGCGCCGTCTTCCTCATCAACTTCTGCATATCAGCAAACTTTCGCAAGCCATAAAAATCTCCATTAATTAAGTCGCAGTTTCTACGACAATTTCCCTATCGACCCATTTGATCGGGGCATAAATTTTAATTGCCGCGCTTCGGTTTTCTCCATGTGATGAAGATGTCCCAGAGTATGTGCCGATTTTTTGCGGGCTCGTGGGAAGTGGACCGTTTAGGCACGATTATTTGTGTAATTAATTATGAGAGCATCGTATGGCCCGAGGACGAGATTTATATGCTCCCAGGAGCATTAGCAGGCGCATGCCTGGTCATCGTGACAAATATTGTTCGGAAATGCCCGAGGCGAGGTACAGAAATCCAATTAATTAGGTACAAAGAGAACTGTAAATTAACTCATCAATGAAAGTTTTAATTACTGCTGTGAATTGATTTTTAATGAGGCCGTTATTACAACTACATAACTCAATAATAAATATATGGTCTACCAATCATTAAATTGTACTCAATGAAAGTGTATAATTGCATTCGTATTAATAATAAATTTAATACAGTTAGGTACGTTAATATCGGGGGTGTAATAACAATAATAAATCAAGAAATTATTTGCTTGATTTGTCCCCCTGTGTCAAAAATTAAACATTTTAGGAACTAAAATTTAAAAAAACTCTCATCTCATCACAGCAATAGCAATTTTAATTAATAATAATAATCCGGCTCCTTCACCATAATTTTTTTCCACAATTCCCTAAAAATATTTAATTTTCAAAACTGTAATTGATTTGTAATTAAACTAATGTAATCTAAAAAAAATTGAATTAAAGTCTTTTCTTAAAAAACTAGCAACATTTGAAGCAAAACGAATACGTTTAATTTTTTTGTATTTTTAAAGTACTTACAAATACAGGTAAATAACAATTTTTCGTTCAATGTTCATGCAGAAATTAATTTATATATCAAGTTGTTAATATATCTTACATATCTCAGAAATATAATAATAATAATAAATATAATAAATAATATTTATTAGCAGAAATGCTACATAATATACAAAAGGTAAATATATACATGACAACATTAATGCTACTTAATGAGTTTTACCTCTGAACCGAGGATATATCATATTTTCTCGAACGTGAGAAATTCTAACGTCATACAAATATGAATAATTTTTATTTAGCTCGTGATGATAAAGTAATGCTTTAATGCATATACGTATTCGCTTGGTTCATTAAAGAGTAATTTCAAACGAGTGCCACTTGAGGTACTACCAAAAACACCTACCAATTTAATATTCATTACATGCCAATCGATCAATCAATGTTGCTGCGTACAAGCATATTACACAGATTTATGTGATTGCAATTGATGATCGCCCATGCATGAATGTCAAGATATTTATTAAATATGCCATAACACAATAATTGCTGGGATAATGTTTAGAAATTGATACCTGTGACTAAACATAGACGTAATTGAAAAGTTGCATTTAAAATTGCATACACATCCATGACGAATAGAATCATTAGTAATAATAACATATATTCACTGCTAATTTAATCAATATTCACATGACAAATTAAATGCCAAACTACAATACATTTGTTGTACCAACCAACCTACTAATTACATGTTTATAACCAATACCTATAAGCAAATCGGACCAATTGAATTTGTAGAAATTGTGGCAGCTATAATTTGGTGAAATATAGCAAAATGGCAAAACGTACTACACAGCCTGCAAAATAAACGTAACTCATTAAAAAATTCCAACCAGGTTAGATTAATTATTAATAATTAATTAAATAATAATACAGGTAATTATATATCCCCGTATATCATCATAGGTAATATGGAGATAAGATATGTGAATAGATATTATAATTAATATATCATTAGTTTGAAATAAATTGCTATTTTCTCTCTGAAATCAGGGCTCTTGCGTTTTTTTAATCCTAAGTATTATTTAAGTTATTTATTGTAGTGAAATTACAACTTTTCTTTGTGTAATGTTCATTTAACTATTAGTCTTTTAATAAATATAGGCAAAAAATGATAAAAACTTTGCAATTCTATGCATATATCCAGAAATAGGTTAGATGATGAAATATCCCCATATATCATCATATGATATATGGTCGTTTTCGTCGAATTTTCATGGTTTTGATATCGATTTTATTGAATTTTTGTGATAACTCTACAGTCAATTGATGTTCTCTTATTGTTTTAGGTTTGCAAAATTAGATTTTTTTTATGCCTTTGCACATTAAATATTTCTGGATGGAAACTTTGAAAACTCTGAATAAAAAATCAAACCTTCTCAAGAGATTTTCAAATGTCATGGGATAGTTTTTCATGTAATAAATAATGTGATTTGTTTTCGTAGAATTTTCATGATCTCTTATGTTTTGTGGATTTTAAAAATGTCATTTTCTTTTATTGGCATTCGTACTTATGTACATTAAACATCTCTGGATGAAAAGTTCATTAAACCTTTATAAAAACTATACTCCCCCAATAGATTTTCATATGTCAAGTGATAATTTTTGGTCGTTTTCGTCGAATTTTCATGGTTTTGATATCGATTTTATCGAATTTTTGGTGATAACTCTACAGTCAATTGATGTTCTCTTACTCATTTAGGTTTTGCAAAATATGTTTTTTTTTTAATATTTGAATATGTGCCTTTGCACATTAAAAATTTCTGGATGGAAATTTTGAAAACTCTGAATAAAAAATCAAACCTTCTCAAGAGATTTTCAAATGTCATGGGATAGTTTTTCATGTGATAAATAATGTGATTTGTTTTCGTCGAATTTTCATGATCTCTTATAATTTGTGGATTTTAAAAAATGTCGTTTTCCTTTATTGGAGTTCGTACTTATGTACATTAAACATCTCTGGACGAAAAGTTCAATAAACCTTTATAAAAATTATACTCTCCCAATAGATTTTCGTATGTCAAGTGATATTTTTTTAATCGTTTTCGTCGAATTTTCATGGTTTGATATCGATTTTATTGAATTTTTGTGTGATATCTCTACATTCAATTGATGTTCTCTTATTGTTTCAAGTTTGCAAAATTTGATTTTTTTAATATTTGAATATATGTCTTTGAACAATAAAAATTTCTGGATGGAAACTTTGATAAACTTTTATAAAAATCATACAATACATTTTCCAATGTAAAGTGATAATTGTTTTATGATTTTCGTAGAGTTTTCAAGGATTTGATATCGATTTTATCGAATTTTCTTGATAATTCTATATTCAGTAAAATATTTCTTACTTTTTAGCTTTAGCAATTTTTCAATTTCCATTCTCAACCTTCATAAGTTTTCTTGTCCGCCTTAAAATGTAGTTTAACGAACGTTTGTAATTTTTTAGGATTTAAAATTTCGTGTAATTGTTTCAATTTTGTCAAATTTTAATCAAACTTATATATTAATTTTAAATTTGATAACATATATAACGATCTTAAAGCTATGAGCGAAAGGAACCTACAAGATGACCAATGGCAGGATAGGTTAGGATGGAGGAAGAGTCTGGGGATCGGACAGCGTCGACAGACGTTCTAAAACCGAAATTATATATATATATATATATATATATATATATAACGATCTTTGTTAAGGCTATTTAGTTTTCATGAAATGTTTATTAACTATATCGAATTTTCATAAAATTTGTATTTTCAATGGAAATTTTCCTAGTTTTCCAACCTAATCTAGCAATATTATATATTATTCTCTGAGCTGGTGAAATTGTATTATAATTCACTTTTTACCATTATTATTATAGTTTTGCACTACTAGTCAAAAAACACATAATTGTGTCTTGTGTCAAAGCACTGTAAAATACAAATCTCAATTAGTTTTTACTGTGTAGACTTTTTAATTTCATGTAACTTTGGTCGATTTTGGAGAGTTTTCATGCAAAGTTTAATTTTATCGAATTTTCATGACATTTAAATATTTCCAAGGTTTCAAAATTTCGTGTAATTGATTCAATTTTGTCAAATTATATTCAAACTTTTATATTAATTTAAAAATTAATAACATTTTTCTTATTTTAAAAATTAAATAGGATTTTATATAATTTTCATTCTATGAAAATAGTTCTAACAAGTACAAATCTCAATTAGTTTTTCATTTTACTGTGTAGATTTTTTAATTTCATGTAACTGTGGTTGGTTTTGGGAAGTTTTCATGAAATGTTTATTAACTTTATCGAATGTTCATGAAATTTGTACGTTCAATGGAAATTTTCCTACTTTTCCGACCTAATCTAGCAATAAATTATTCTCTGAGCTGGTGAAATTGTATTATAATTCACTTATTACCATTATTTTACAATCTTTTTTTGCACTAATAGTAAAAAAACACATCATTGTGTCTTGTGTCTTGCGCATTTTAATATGTTGATCACGTCAGAAGTGTGTTGGAATTTGTATTGTATTATTGTGTATTGATGTTTACTGTGTTTATTGTGTACTATTGTATATTTGATAGGTTACGTTTTATATATATATAACGATCTTTATTAAGGCCATCGACCCCAGAAGGGGTATTTCCGCCCTACATGTTATATTTCGTATAATTTTATTTTATAATTTTATAAGTTTTGACAATGTGATACCCTATGAGTGTAATAAAAATAAATAAATAAATAAATAAATTGTGTCACAGCACTGTAAAGTTGATTTTTATGATTAGTGGTTAATATTTTTTTTAGCAAGGTAAAAAAAGTATATATTCGTCCGAGACTACATTGTTCTTTTTAACAAAGGTAAAAAAAGTATATATGTTTACAAAGGTAAAAAAGCATATATTTTTACAAAGGTAAAAAAAAGTTATATGTTCATCCAAGGCTACGCGTCTAAGCTCCGCCTGCCCACTCATCCCGTCCGCCCATGCCCTTATGCATAGTTTGCGACAACCAAATCCCAACAGCAGACAGCAGAAATTTTTAATTTTTATGATTGTAATTGTTCTAGTAGTGCAAACAATAGTATATAGACTATGGTTGTGAATTATACTATTATAACCACGGGTCATGTATCATTCGGTGCAAGCGCCTCGCGATACAACAGACCTCGGCTATAATAGTATAATTCACAACCTTAGTGTATAATTTACTATTAAATCGAATAATAATAATAATTTAGTTGTATGTCGACTGTCAGTTAATCTTAACCTACCATAAACAACTCGGGTTTGCTGTAATACAAAGATTTGTGACGATCAAACCTTCTGGACAATTCGTTTATTGTCGGGCATCATTTGATTCCATCGTAGAGAAATATTAGTATTGCAATAAAAGCCATTCCAACAATATGTGATATGTGTCATTTCTGTAGGAATTATTTCAATTAAAAATATTAAGCTATGAAATCAAATGATGCTCGAGGATAAAGGGCATCAATAGATTTCATCATATAAAAATATTAGTTTTGCAACGAAAATCATCTATAACATGTTATTTGTGTTATTTTTGCATCAACGGTTTCAATTAAAAATTATTAGAAATCTATGAAGTTGTATCTGTATAGTTCTGTAAAAAAATTGCAGATTCAGAATATAAAGTTGAAATTTGCATTCGTCTTGGGCGTAAAAATTGCAAGGTGCCTAATAACCTACCAAAGCGGTCAGTGTATAATTAAATTAAGTTGATTGACGGGATGACTGAGGTTTATGCCTGACAAGGTGGCATTACGCGGATAATTTGCCACGAGGTTGCGGGTTGGGTCTTAGGGCCCATCGCAAATTGGGACGAGAAACTGCGTGAATCATGTGGTATAAAGTACCCGCCGTAATTTTTATTGCGCTCGAAAGTTTTCGCGGAGTTAATTTATTTCAATGAGTGCGATGATTACTTGTAGATTTTACGGCATAAGACGACATTTTCGGGGCCGTTGTGTGCATTTTTTGATCGTAAGTTTCGCTGCTTTATCTCGGGGCGTGCATGTAATTAAACGTAACGATAACGATGGGGGTTTATCACCGGACTTAATAATACCATAAAGGTGGTCTTTATGCTGGGCGTGAACTCATAAACCCATATAATTGTAATAATATTCTTGTTCTGTATGCATTTTGCAATTCACGTGCCTAATATGGATATTCGAACTTCGGAGAGGATTTATGCAGAGGCTACCTATACGTTTTAAAAGTTGAATTTCCTTATAATTGTTTGTAGAAATTCCCACGAGTAATATCAATTTAATTTTATTACAGTTAAATTATACAAAATATACTTTCAATCACTAATATAATCTTCAAAATAGCGGTTTTGTTAGAAATCGATGATTTAATTCAAAGACAAAATATGCTTCCCATATTAATCATAAATATATAAAATAATATTATTGTTATTTCGACTATACCTATAGGAAATAACAACAATCTTATTTTGTCTTTGAATTAAATCATCGATTGGCATGTTCACAAGACTTGGTTAATTTATATTGCCATGGGGGGAAACAAATTAAGACACAATAGGCAAGCCTTAATTAACAACGCTCTATTGTTTTATTATTTTTCTCCTTCATGTGCTTTATCTGTTCTGAATATTAGCGACTATGATTACTATTTTTAACCTTGTGTACTGCTTTTTGCATGAAATAATTTGGAACTTTGGAGAAACGAGCAATCAAGTTCTGAATCAGCGCAGAAGAAATAAATATATAATCATAACATATCCACCATATCTGCCTGTAATTAGCCAGAATAAATAATATTTCTTCCTCCCATCTTTAGCAATAAACATTTCCATAAATAATTCTCCTTCTGATAAATTTTCTGGGACTAATTTTCCGAACACGTGGCCTGTGCATGTTTCTACATCAAAAATCTTGATAACTGTATCCATTAATATATGTTCCAATATATGGCCTGTGCATGTTCCTAAATCGAAAATCTTGATAATTGTATCCATTAATTATTTTCCAATATATAGCCTGGGCATGTTTCTAAATCAAAAATCCTGATAACTGTGTCCATCAACATATATTTGAATATACAGGGTGTCTCTAAATTGTGTGGACATGGCTTAACCACTGATTACTGGGATCAAAAGAAGACGATTTAACAAAACTTATCTATATACAAATGCGTTTGGTTTAGCCAGTATTCACCTTCAAAGTTAATTTTAGAAAAACAAAATTTGCTTATAAAAAGAGAACGTTTACATTGATTTGGATGTTGTATGGTATGACACTTAATACGGGTATAACTCATATTCTGACATAATATTGTTAATATCAGTAGACCGGTTGTGTATAAAACAAGTGAGGCCCAACATTAATACATTAATATTTTTTAATGACAAAAGCAAATAAATTTAAAAAAAATCAAATCGGTCGCAGGCATTCATAATTAAGTTTTTTTTGTATCTTTATAGTTTTTGATCCCTATTACAGTTTCGACACAAAAAAATAAAATATGAGTGACTGCGCTACACTCGTTTGGAAACAAATCATCAGTGAACCAAATTTTCTGGTTGAAAGTATATGTTCAGCTCTTTTTTCCTGAATAGGGAAAAAACGTAGGTCATAATCAGCTGGTAAAAGCTCTTGAACTATTTGGATATCGTATGGATGAAGCAATTTCTATAATTTACAAAATTTCTTCCTCGTTATTAGGGCTCCTGAAATCCTAAAACCAGCAACATATCTGTTTTATCGGCGTATGTGTACTTTATATTCATTATTGTGAATAAACTATCATCAACGCAGTAACTAGATTATATTTGTTTCCAATGCTACCTCGACTTAAATCTTGCCAGTGCCATACCTTGGATTTTGAGGCCCCCGACACAAATATGAAGTGGGGTGCATAAGTACCCCAGTACATTTACATAAGTAAAGCAAGTAGCTCATTTGCTCGGTGCAAAGCCTCACTAGCACCCGGGGCCCCGAGCATTTGCCCAGTTGACCGACCTTAGGGACGCTACTGAGTCTTGCTACCAGTCGGTCCGATTCAATTCTTGTAATTTGCACATATGTTAACAATACTTTTTGGGCAGTTCAATATAATAGCCGTTGAAAACCAGAGTTGGTAAGTTCATGTTTTTTAATATGCAGATATGTTTAAATCGGATGTCTTTTCAGTTCGGAAATATACAAGAGACAGCATCCTATGAACATATCTGGACTAATTTGATTTAAAAATCAAATGGACACTTCGTTTTCTACGGCTCATATTATTATCATTCTGAAAATTACATGCCTTTGGCATTTATTGGTATGCTTACCATGCTTACTACGCCCTCACTATGGCCTTACTACTTACTGCTTACCAGCCCTTACCGTCTGTTATTGGCTGTTAACTGGTTAATTTCTTCTGGTTAATGTGGTTTGCACATACAATGCTTTGGAGCCGTTACATATGTTATTATCATTTCATGAAGTGAAAAGAAGAGTGGGGGCTCTAATCGATATAAACTTAGTGGGCCCCTGTGATCAATAGATGTATTTTGCTTCCACTTATAACTTATATGTTCGCCTATGTTTCCGCAGCAAATTTTGTTACATTAGAGAATCCGTTACATATGTTATTATCATTTCAAGAAGTGAAAAGAAGAGTGTGGGCTCTAATCGACATAAACTTAGTGGCACCCTGTCATCGATAGATGTATTTTGCTTCCACTTATAACCTATATGTTCGCCTATGTTTCCGCTGCATAATTTTGTTACATTAGGGAATCAACGCTAGATTTTAAAACCGATTGCTGGCATTTTTTATATCTTGACTTGATTTTTCTACAGTGCACTATGCAAAAGGTATATTGAAGTGAGATTGTTCAATATCAACAGAGCGCCAATTGAAAATGAATCAAACGATACTTACAATACGACCTGGAGTTGGACCGCAGCAGCACTTCGGCTTCTCTAATTATTCCAGCTTTCACACAACAGTTCATTGAAAACTTATAATGTCCACACACACATGCACTAAAATTATAAAAGGCCTTGTCACTATAGTCATAGAGTTAGAGCTTCTAGAATCAGCTGTGAATCGCATGATGTTTGTGGTTTCTTGTAACTCGCATAATATGCAATGGAATGACTTGAAATTGAACCCATACATTTGAAACATGGTTTAAATGGCATTGGCATGCTCATTGGGCCCTAATTCAGCCTTAAAACCGTAAATCCAACATTATTCTGCTCATAAATTGACTGTCAGCGCCATCTATTAGACATCCATGAACTACCAAATCCATCCATTTGCTGAAACTCGTCTAATAAGCAATCAAAATCGATTTAAACTCATCCCACATATCAATATTTTCCCGTAAAATGCATTGGCATGCTTATTTTTGCCTTGAAAAGCCTCAGAAACTCCCAATGTCGTGGTTTACATTGTTAAGCGCCCTCTGGTGGAGCCACCAGGAGGTTTTTTTTATGAATGAAATCATTTACTACAAGCCCACATTCCAAACATTCCTTTCAAGGTCGCAGCACGTAGTAAATAAACGGCGGCCATCATGGACTGCTCGAGTTTATGAATGAATCTGCCAAATGGCGCGGAATTTGAATGTTCAGGAATCTGTGATGGTTTGAATGCTGTGCTGTTCAACCATTTAATGTTGAACCATTGATCTGTTGAAGTTTGATAATGATCAGAACGTGATCGAAACTATCGTCATTAAATTTAATAAACAGTGTGATATAAACAAAGAAAAGTGAAATATAGTTTTCAATATTTATTGTTTTTGCAAAGTTTTCATGAACATTCCAGTGAACCATGCTACCTAGTGAACATATACATTTTAGCTCTAGTTATCTATGGAAATTTTCGTATAAACGAGATCACTAATTTCTTATTGGCTAAAAATCAAGAATCCGAATATTGAAACAGTGAAAATTGCGGCAAGAAATATCGAAAACTGAAGAATAATGGAATGGAAAATATAAATAGTCAAAGCTTGCAGTCGAGTCTTCGATTATCTAAATGTAGAAAATCGCGGATTCGAAAATTGAAAAATTTAAGCTTGAAATCAAGCCCCCAATTAGCTAGATACATAAAATCGAGGATTGAAAAATTAAAAATTAGGGCATCAAAACTCGAGAGGTGAAAATTAAGAATCAAATATTTAAAATAGAGTCATATAAGCTTTAATTATCTAGATATATAAAATCATTGCTTGGAACATTGAGATCTCAAAAATTAAAACTTGGGGCATCATATATCAAGATTTAGAGTATAGCAAATTTGAAAATTACGGCATCATATGTAGAAAACTGAGAAATTGAGAAATGCAAAACTGAAAGAGTCAACGCTTGAATTCAAGACTTCGATTATCTAACTGTAGAAAATCAAGGATTGGAAAATTGAAAATGTAAGCTTGAAGTCGAGCCTACAATGGTTTAAATATATAAAACCGAGGATTGAAAAATTGGGGCAAAAAACTCGAGAGGTGAAAAATTAAGTAAGGAAAACTGAAACTGTCAAAGCTTGAAATCAAGACTTCGATTATCTAACTGCAGAAAATCAAGGAATGGAAAATTGAAAAATTAAGGCTTGAAGTTAAGCTTCCAATGGTCTAAATTTAGAAAATCGAGGATTGAAAAAATCAATTATTAAAATTTTGCACAATTCAATTTTTTTACAGAAATGATTGAAAACTTGATAGCAATGTTTAAAAGTTGAAAGTTTCCAAACGAGTGTAGCGCAGTCACTCATATTTTAATAGATATCAAAAACTATAAAGATACAAAAAAACTTAATAATGAATGCCTGCGTCCGAAGTGATATTAAAAAAATTATTTGCTTTTGTCTTTAAAAAATATGAATGTATTAATGTTGGGCCTCACTTGTTTTATACACATCCGGTCTACTGATATTAACAATATTATGTGAAAATATGAGTTATACCCGTATAAAGTGTCATACCAAACAACATCCAAATCAATGTAAACGTTCCCTTTTTATAAGCAAATTTTGTTTTTTTTTAAATTAACTTTGAAGCTGAATTTTTGCTAAACCAAACGCATTTGTATATAGATATGTTTTGTTAAATCGTCTTTTTTCATAACAGTAATCTGTGGTTAAGCGATTTCCACACAATTTAGACACCCTGTATGGCCTGTGCATAAATCAAAAATCTTGATAACTGTATCCATTAATATATTTTCCAAAGGATTCTTATTAAATAATAATTATAAATAACGTAGGCTGAATTACACATAAATTTGCAGTTTATATATTTAATCAAAGTGCTAATTGCATTAAGAATGTTCTAATATTCAATTTCTAAAAATCTTTGTGTATCTGGGCTATTATCTTGAATCAAATTTCTTCCACAATGATATAAACCGGTGTCATGTGTGAAGTCGACAGTGCATTTAACGTTCCCAATCGCGACTGTTACTTTCAATCACGTAGTGTGTGGAACGTGTTTGATACGAAATAGTAGTGTAATCGTAGTTAAAGTGAGTAAGATTAGCGGCGAGGGAAACGTGTGCAAGGATGTAGGATTTTCCCCGAATCAAACACATATGTTTTGTTTACATGATTAGGTTGTTGATAATTGTTTCTTATTTTTTTGTAACGCAATACATTCTTTTAAATTCTAAATATCTTCAAATCTATTCCTGTAAGCGACAAGAGTGCGTAGGGAATTATGATTCTACGGATTTTCCAGTATATTAACTTACATTAATGATTGCATTTTTTATAATACATTTCAATTTGAAAAAAAATGTCATTGTCATTTCCCGTTTTTTTTAATTAACCAGTATATTGTGATAGTTGAAAAATAACATAATCTCAGACTGCATAAATCATTTTTTCCTGATTTATGCAGATAATTACGGTATTACGTAATTTTTATCGTTGGTTTGCTCATAATTATCAATAAATAATAGTCACATGAATATTATACGAAGAAAAGTTGTACATAAATTCACATCAAACAATTTACATATAACTAATCTTAATAAATTAAACTTGTAAAAAAATTACTGAGCTATAGATTTCTGAGAAAATTAGTGCCATCGTTAATTTCAAAACTAATAAAAAAAAAATTATTTGGGAAAACTGCTTTGGAAAGATCATTTCATCATTTTTTATATTTCCTGATACATGCATTAGTTTTATTGATGCAGCATTAATTGCATTAGTTTTTCTCAATTTTTGCCCACAATTATTAAAAAAATAATAAAGTTACACAGAAAAGTGTTAGGTAATTTCACAATAAACAACCTAAATAATGGTTTTATACATTATTTACGGATAAAACATGAAATTTTTGTCATAAATAATGGTTTTTTAAATTCATGTGCAAAACGCTTAATGGTATTTTACTATCAAAAATAAAAATAAAATAAATAATAGTAAGCTTTAAAAAAAGCAGAGCCATTGGTTTAAAAAAAAAACGCAATTTATTTCGTCTGTAAACCATAAATATGTGTACGGAGAAAATAATTTAGGAATAGTTTTTTAAATACGGTAGGTTCGTGAAAAATGCATAGAAAAGTAGGTAATTGAAAATTTCATATGTTTTTGTAGAAGGTATATGTATACATATTTTTAATCCATTTTTATAAACCAATGACCCTTGGTTCGTAGAGAAATTTCACTTGTAATTATTTCTTAATATATGTTACTCAACAATATTAAATGAAAACTTGATTTGAAGAAATTTAAAAAACAAAACAAATTTTAAAGTAGGTACGTGAAAAATGCATAAAAAACATAATTGTAAATTTCATAATTTTTATGGTAGGTACATGTACATGTATACATTTTTGGAATCTATTTTTGTAAACCAATGAACCTTGGTTTGCAGAGAAATTTCACTTGTAACAATTTCGTATTTTATGTTACTCAAAAAGTATCGAAACGAAAACTTGAAAAGTTTAGAAAACAAAACAAACTTTAAAATTAAATCATTATTTTCTAAAATGCTACATTTTCATATTTCTATAATTTCTGTTATACACATTTTCATATATCTCTTGATTTATACTCCTATAATATAATATTTCATACATTTCACGAAAAACTGCGGGATGAACATGAAATTTTTGTCATAAATAATAGCCAGCTTAAAAAAAGCAGAGCCATTGGTTTAAAAAAAAATCTCAATTTATTTCATCCCTGAATCTTAAATATGTGTACGGAGAAAGTAATTTAAGAATAGTTTTTTTAAATAAGGTATAAACGTGAAAAATGCCTAAAAAAGATAACTGAAAATTTCATATTTTTTGTAGTAGGTAGATGTATAGATTGTATGGTGGCACCTGTCATTAAATTAAATAAATAAATAAATAAATAAATATAAATTTTTGTAATTTATTTTTGTAAACCCATGGCCCCTGGCTTGCAGAGAAATTTCACTTGTAATAATTTAGTATTTTATGATTCTGAAAAAGTATCAAACGAAAACTCGATTAGAGATTTGAAGAAATTTAGAAAACAAAACAAATACATTTTTTGCATCTATTTTTGTAAACCAATGACCCTGGGTTGGCAGAGAAATTTCTCTTGTAATAATTTCGTATTATATGTTACTCAAAAAGTATCAACCGAAAACTTGATTTGAAGAAATTTAGAAAATAAAACAAATTTTAAAATAGGTATGTGAAAAATACCTAAAAAAGATTGTAATTATTGTATAAGTAAATTTCGTATATTTTTTAGTAGGTATATGTATAATTTTTTTTTTTTTTTTTTTGTAAACCAATGGCTATTTGCAGAGAAATTTCACTTGTAAAAATTTCGTATTTTATGTTACTCAAAAAGTATATGAAACGAAAACTTGATTTGAATAAGTTTAGAAAACAAAAAAAATATTAAAATTAACCCATTATTTTCCAAAATGGAACATTTTCATCTTCCTATTATTTTGTTTTGTAAACCATGGCCCTTGGTTTGTACAGAAATTTCACTTGCAATAATTTAGTATTTTATGTTACTCAAAAAGTATCAAACGAGAACTTGATTTGAAGAAATTTAGAAAACAAAACAAATATTAAAATCGGTATATTAAAATGTATAATATTTTGATTTTTTTTTTGTAAACCAATGGCCATTGTTTACAGAGAAATTTCACGTGTAATAATTTCGTATTTTATGTTACTCAAAAAGTATATCAAACCAAATCTTGATTTGAAAAAGTTTATAAAACAAAACAAATAATTAAATTAACCCATTATTTTCCAAAATGCAACATCTTCATCTTCCTATAATTTTTTTTTTGTAAACCATGGCCCTTGGTTTGCAGAGAAATTTCACTTGCAATAATTTAGTATTTTATGTTGTTCAAAAAGTATCAAACGAAAACTTGATTTGAAGAAATTTAGAAAATAAAACAAATTTTAAAATAGGTACGAGAAAAATGCGTAAACAAGATAATTGAAAATTTCATATTTTTTGTAGTAGTAATATGTATAATGTATAATTTGGAATCTATTATTGTAAACCCATGACCCTTGGTTTGCAGAGAAATTTCATTTTTAATAATTTCGTATTTTATGTTACTCAAAAAGTATCAAACGAATACTTGATTTAAAGAAATTTAGAAAACAAAACAAATTTTAAAATAGGTACGTGAAAAATACCTAAAAAAGATTATAATTGTCGTATAAGTAAATTTCATATATTTTTTAGTAATAGGTGGCCATTGTTTACAGAAAAATTTCACTTGCAATAGTTTAGTGTTTTATGTTACTCAAAAAGTATCAAACAAAAACTTGATTTGAATAAATTTATAAAACAAAACAAATTTTAAAATTAACTTATTATTTTCCAAAATGTAACATTTTCAGATTCCTACAATTACTATTATATAGATTATCATGTGTCTCTTGATTTATACTCTTATAATATAATATTCCATACATTTCACAAAAATAGAAAAACGCATGGTCTGCGTTTGAAAGTTTTTTTGTGAGGTCTGAATTTTTTAAACTGTTTCTAAATCAGTTGCTTTTCTGCTGATTTCATGACTTATACTCCTATAATATAATATTCCATACAACATTAAAAAAAACTGCTTAAAATGTTCAAATATCTTCATGTTATGCTGTCAGTGACAATGATCTGCGTTTGAAAGTTTGTTTTTTGAGAGGTCTGAATTTTTTAAACTGTTTTTAAATCAGTTTTTTTGTGCTGATTTCATGATTTATACTCCTATAATATTTCACGAAAAATAGAAAAACTGTTTAAAATGTTCCAATATCTTCATATTGTGCTGTCAATAACAATGGTCTACGTTTGAAAGTTTTGTTTTTGTAAGGTCTGAATTAATTTCTTTAACTGTTTCTAAATCAGTTTTTTGTGTGCTTATTTCATGATTTATACTCCTATAATATAATATTCCATACAACACATCACGAAAAATAGAAAAACTGCTTAAAATATTTAAATATTTTCATGTTATGCTGTCAATAACAATGATCTGCGTTTAAAGGTTTTTTTTTGAGAGGCCTGAATTTTTTAAAGTGTTTCTAAATCAGCTTTTTTTTTTGTGCTGATTTCATGATTTATACTCCTATATTCCATACAACATTTCACGAAAAATAGAAAAACTGCTTAAAATGTTAAAATATCTTCATGTTATGCTGTCAATAACAATGGTCTGCATTCGAAAGTTTTTTTTGTGAGGTCTGAATTAATGTTTTTAACTGTTTCTAAATCAGTTTTTTTTGTGCTGATATCGTGATTTATCCTCCTATAATATAATATTCCATATAACATGAACATAACAGTATAACAGTATTTATTTGAACATTTTAAGCAGTTTTTCTATTTACGTGAAATGTTGTATGGAATATTATATTATAGGAGTTTAAATCATATAATCAGCACAATAAAAACTGATTTAGAAACAGTTTAAAAAATCCAGACTTCACAAAAATAAACTTTCAAACTCAGACCATCAATAACAATCGTCAATAACAATGGTCTTTATTTGAGAGTTTTTTTTGTAAGGTCTGAATTAATTTTTTACACTTTTTGTTTCTAAATCAATTTTTGTGTGTGCTGATTTCAAATATATAACTCGTTTTGCTTAGCCAGGTTAAATTATTATTCTACATTAATTTTAAAGTTATAGATCTTTAATGATATAATCGCCAAATTTGTTTATTTTATTTCACAAATTAGCAGAAAATGTCGAAAGTATAAAAATTGGACAGTTGAACCTAGTACCATTTATAATCAATTCTAGTACCTACTGTACCTATTTACAGTTATTTTGGAAGAAAGGGCCTTTTCAAAGTCTTTCGTTTGTGTTCTGATGCATGAACGTCTCTCTTGAGGCACCAGCAGTATTCTGTAAGCATGTTCATATCCCATTGACTCTGACCTTTCATATATCACACGAATATGTTGGTGGAAGCAATATTCTTGTTCTTAACTTAGATAAAAACAGTTTTTCAAATGTGAGCTGAAAATATGCAAAAATTCAACTTTTTGGACATGAAAACTGCAGCAACAGCAACAGTCTTCAGCAACAACAACAGTTGTGCAGCAACAGTTTTCAAGCTGTGAAGTAGCTCCTCAAGAACATGTTCATCGTCTGAGAAATAGTCCAAATGTGAGCTGAAAATATGCGAAAAATTTGGACGTGAGTGCAGAAACAGTCCTCAAGCTGTGAAGGAGCTCCTCAGCAACATGTTTATGGTCTGATTGCCGAGAAAATTCTGTACGATGGACTTGAATGCACGCCGTGCGTTGATCTCATTGCTATCCAGACTGTCTTCGAATTTTGCAATTTGGAGTAACTCATTAATTTGAGGGCAATGAAATATACCTACTTCCAATTTAGCCTTACTGAATGCACGAAAACACCAAATATATGGCATCATTAAATAATGTTGTAATGATAATTGATTTTCTTCCGAATTTGCCGAGAAAATTCTGCACGATGGTCTTGAATGCACCATTCTCATGATGCATTCAAGTCCATCGTCGAGTTGATCAATGAGTTGATCTCATTGTTATCCAGGGTGTCATCAAATTTTGCATTTTTGAGTAACTCTGCTTCCAATTTGGCCTCACTTATTCACGAAAACGCCAAAAATATGGCATCATTAAATAATGTTGTAATGATAATTGATCTTCTTCCGAATTCTTCTTCTTCTTACGCCTTCTCATTCTGAAGGTTGGCGTTCCAAATAACAAGCCTTGTTTTTGACACTTCCGCTCGGAAGATTTCGTTTGACGTGCAGCCAAATTTTATAATGAGTTTTGTTATTTTGGCAGGCTGGAAATAAAACTACGTTAAGTTTTGCCATTTATCTTAAGATTGTTCAACAATTTAGTGCTAAAATTATTTCTACAAATTCAATTGGTGTGATTTGGCTGTAATGGATTTAAGTATTTGATTAGTAGGTCCTTAACCACAGATACACTGTAGTTTTTATTACCACTTTTATAAGAAAATTCTGGATGATGGAGTGGAATGCACGTCATGCGTTGATCTCATTGCTCTCCATACCGTCTTCAAATTTTTCATCTTTCAGTAACTCCAAAATTTAAGGGCCATCATAAATACCTGCTTCCAATTTGGCCTCACTGAATACGCGAAAACGCCAAAAATATGGCATCATTAAATAATGTTATAATGATAATTGATCTTCTTCTGAATTTTTCTTCTTCTTCTTATGCCGTCTCGTTCCAAATATTGGCGATTCAAATAGCAAGCCTTGTTTTTGATACTGCCGCTCGAAACATTTTCTTAAGATTGTTCAACAACTTAGTGATAAAGTTATGTCTACAAATTAAATTGGTCTAATTTGGCTGTAATGGTTTTCAGTATTCAATTAGTAGGTCCTTAACAACAGATACACTGTAGTTTTGGGCATTTTTCTTGCAAATTTTTACATACCACTTTTACAAGAAAATTCTGGCTGGTGGACTTGAATGCATGTCATGCGTTGACGTTTAATCTTACAATAATTCACACATTAAAGTAATTATCAGCACCTGATTCTATCTATAACGAAATTTGACTGTAAGTTAGTTTGCAGGATTTTATTTTAAGTATGAACTGAGGAGCGGTTCTTTGGCCGCTTTGTAAAATGGATAATGGATATACATAACATAAAGACGTTTTAGGCCGAAGCAATCCATACGATGTATTATAACGAAATTTGACTATAGGTAATTTTGCAGGATTTTGTTTTAAATATGAACTGAGGAGCGCAAAAATAATCTAAACACAGTCAAATCAAAGAACATAAACGAGTCTGGAGAAAAGATGTTTTTATGAGACAATCCGAATGGCTTACTTTAATTGGATTGTAATGGAAATTGTGCAGACGTTTGTCTCAAACACAGGCAAACTATTGTCTGGCTTTTAGACCGAAGCAATCCGTACGATGTATTATATCGAAATTTGACTATAGGTAATTTTGCAGGATTTTATTTGAAATATGCACTGAGGAGCGCAAAAATAATCTAAACACAGTCAAAACAAAGAACATAAACAAGTCTGGAGAAAAGATGTTTTTGAATGAGATAATCCGAATGGCTTACTTCAATTGGATTGTAATGGAAATTTCGCAGGCGTTTGTCTCAAACACAGGCAAACTATTGTCTGGCTTTTAGACCGAAGCAATCCATACGATGTATTCATCGTACGGATTGCTTCGGCTAAAAGCCAGACAAAAGTTTGGCTGTATTTGAGACAAACGACAATTGAAGTAAGTCGTTCGGATTATCTAATTCAAAAACACCTGTTCTCCAGACTCGTTTGTGTTATTTGTTTTGACTGTGTTTAGATTCTTTTGGCGCTCCTCAGTTCATATTTAAAATATTAAATCCTGCAAAATTACCTACAGTCAAATTTCGTTTTAATACATCGTATGGATTGCTTCGGAGTAAAACGTCTTTACGTTATGTATATCGATGAATTGCTTCGGCCCAAAACGTCTTTACGTTATGTATATCCATTATCCATTTTTCAATATGACTAATAGAGATCCTCAAAGAACTACAAGAAAGAAATGCAAGTGTACTATAATTTATTTCAAAAATTATAGTACGCTTGGAATGCTGGAGGAAGAATAGAAATAGGAAAATTATTTTGTTGCAAAAATTCCATCCGCATTATTTACAGCTGTTTTGCATAACAGTTAATATATTCAAGTCTTCTAACGTATTTAAAAGATCATCACGTTTTAAATTGGCGAAATTCGAAACATGTGTGCCAGCCACCTTTGGGAAACCGCCCATAAATCGCACCGAAATCTTACCAAGGCGCTATTTTTATCTGCTCAATTTGCTACTTAGCACATCTGTGCTAATGAGACTTAACTGGCGTCGTTAATAGCGCCGCATATTTCGCGAAAAATTTATATATGATGGGTTTGCTCATGCAAATTACATGTTGACAAATTTAATGCAGAGTTGATTAAACGCTCACAGTGGATATACATATTTATTGGCCGTTTGGAAACGCAATATAGGAATTAGAATATTGAATTATTAAATCCGCAAATGACACTAATTCATTCCTGATGTATGGCCAGATAAATCTTGCATAATGAAAAACAAGCGGTTCAAGAACATAAAATTAATTTATTATTAGTTTCATATAATTAAAATGTGGATTCGGTTTTTTTCTGCTCCAATCTAATTCCCTCGGATCACGCACATACAAGTTTTGATTTATAATTAGCTCCGTTTGTCATGTTTATGGGATAATATGCATGTCCCAGAGGTGGATTGAGTTGTGGACGGCTCAATTCGCCGGTTTCAAGAGGACCGACGCTGATAGTAGGGCGCAAAACTATACGGAATACGCAAACTGGAACCACATGGAGTTTGTGTTCAGTGCGCGGCGCGACGCGGCTCCGGTTAGTTAGTAGTTTTTGAGGCAGTGGTCCCATACTATTGAGAATCTGTGAGGCATATGATTCTGCATCCAGTTTTTTGGTGTTTTGAAGCGCTGGTGGACTTGGTTGGTGCTCAGTCGCATGGGATCGTTTTAGTGGTTGTGTGTGGACGTTCCTAGAAACTGTTCTCAAGCCCATTATAATGTAATGCCTACTTACGTTAATGGCTTTTGCTGTTTTTTTCCTCTCTAGTACGTACACGACAAGATACTATTAGTGCCGCAATCTTTAATACATCGTCTTGGGTAAATTTATAATCTAACTTCCATTATATGCACAAGTCGTGAAAAATACTGACCTAAATGTTGCCCAACACTAACATGCACATTTCACAACATCACAGAAGCAAAATTTCCTGTAAAACAGTATTTGAAAGTTATATCGCTTGCACGGTTTAAATCTTTAAATAGTACAAATGTAACGTTTGCGTTGTGCTGTGTTGTTTTTGTAAACACTCGTAAAATCCATGATTGTAACATGTGGAGGCGTGCCGCTGGTATGTCCTCCACTTTTTGCCCAATTTGCGTCATTCCATCGAAAGCACATGTCTTCATTAAGATTTTTCCTGTTTTTGTATGTAAATTCTCGGGCCGCATAAATCGCAAGGTTACGAACAATGCAAATACCATTGTACGACATACGCCTAATTGGGCGGGCGGTAATATGAATAAAATCCCGCCGACAATTTCGACAGCTGAAATTAATGAATCGATCCCATAAGTCCCCCGTTTATCAATTATCGTTTTTTGTAACTGGTTATGTAATTGACACTTGCTTACGTCTGTGCGTGAATATTAAACGCTCGTCGCTGACAAAAGTGGGGATCAGGAATTTTCTCTAATCACTGGTTAATGCAATAAACGACCATTTTATAGGTAATATATGCGCATGATAACTGTATCATTAATTAAATGTTTGAGTACGAAAAGTTCAATAAGAAGCGCGCCGATGGTTTTAACTCCGCTCCTATTTACCTTGCAAATATTATGTTGCAGCAAACACCTCGCGGATTTTCAAACCCGACCGGTGGATGCCCTAAAGACTCGAAACACTAAATGAAATAGTTTATAAATAATGCATTTCCATCGAATGAAAACTAGAATTTTATGTAAATGATCGTCACGTTTTGAACTTATCAGACGCCTTTCTTTATCGCACCTCGGCGTTTCACTCGTTTTCTGCTGCTTGTAGTGCACATAAATATCAAAGAACATGCGCGATATTTAGCAAGCACATAAATTATATTAATGGATTTCTAATTTACAGGCTCAAATACGCTTAGATATAAGGAAGTAAATAATCCTTGCGTGCAAGTGAAAACAATAAATATTGAGAAATGATAACGGGCAGCAGTATGTGTGCGGTCCTCGTCTTAATAATTCCGGGCCGTATCTTGATTTTTCCGTGGCAAATATTTGAATATTTTTAAATTATGGTGGAATATTTTACGTAACCGAACGGCCTTGTATAGCGAGTATGTAATCTGAAATGAATGTTGCGGGGAAAACATCATTTATCATTATTGGCGTGTTTTGCACCCAACATTTCTCAATCATCATTTTTTAACTCGACTTAATAGAACTTATAAATTTATAAAATGTTAAATTGAATCTAGAGAGTATCAAAACTATAAACTTCACATTACATAAAAATATAGGTTTGATGTTTCATTAAAAAAAAAAAAATGTACGTGATCTGAAATTTATGTTGTGGAGGAAACATCATCAATTTTTTAACTCTACTTGATAGAACATATTATTTATAAAATGTTAAATTGAATCTAGAGAATGATGAGAAGTCAAGACTATGACTACAAGACACAGACAGCGAATAGAATCGCCTGGACACCTCCCATAGTAGAACTTACAATTTATAAAATGTTTAATTGAATCTAGAGAGTGTCAAAACTATAACTTTACTTTTCTTTAATCCTCTTTACTCCGATCGGAGCATACTGCTTCTACAAGCTTCTTCCATCCTTCACTATCTGACTTCTGAGGCTTGTATAAGTTTCCGTAGCACGCTTTCTTTTACGTTGCAGGGTTGGTAGCCCTGCGAACAACCCTCCTCCTTTCACAGCCGGGCTTGGGACCGGTCACAGCGGAGTTAATATTTTTAATATTAGTACTGCCAATTCTTAATTCGAAATTCGTGATCATTTTAGATTAGATAATTATAAAAATTATATGTATAATTATACATCAATGAACATATTAGGTTAATTATTGCTATATTCCAATTGTAATACAAGGCTGACTTAGTTTTGTGCCTCTATCTTACAGTATTGAAATATTTACATTATTGTAGTTATCAAAACTATAAACGGAGTTATCAAAACTATAAACTGATCATTAAATAAATATATAGGTTTGATGTTTCATTAAAAAAAAAACTGTATGTGATCTGAAATTAATGTTGTGGAGAAAACATATTTTTTTATGTTTGGCGTATTTTGCACCCAACATTTCTCAATTATCAATTTTAACTCTACTTGCTAAAACATATTATTTATAAAATGTTAAATTGAATCTAGAGAATGATAAGACAAGAAAACTATAAACTGATCATTAAAAAATAAAAAAAGGGGGATAGAAAAAAGGTTCATAAAGGAGCAATTATTGTAATTTTATTTTATTTTAATTTTATTTGCATTGCAACTTGCAAACGTTTAGTGAAAAATGTAGAATTGTAGATCTACAACCATTATACTTAAACTGTATGTATTGTATTGTATTTTGACCTATGTAAACATCTAGAATGTAATAACATTAATAAAAATCTATTCTATTCTATTCATTAAATAATAATATAAGTTTAAATATTTCTGTATTTTTTTTTTACCAAACTCAATTTGCAAAACCGATTGTTTTGATTTTTTATTTATCGGTATAAATTGTTTTTGTAACATTTTTAATAACATGCAGAGTGTTACAACTCGCACTTCTACTCTATAGTTACAATTACAATAAAAACACTTCACTGATTTGCAAAACAGAAATAATTATTGGATTCTCTGTGCAGATATACAGGGTGATTTTTTTTCATTTTAAGCATTGGGATCTCGGAAACCATAAAACATAGAGATTCGCGTAAATTCGTGTAAAACTTTTTTTGTCATTTTGTCGACAAAACTAGACCACAGTTTTTCAGTTATAACACAAACTTAGACATTTGGCTTAGACTTCTTTAAAAGGACAAAATTTTCTCTTTAAAATACAAATACAAATACAAGGTTTGCTATACTTACTTTGATAAATAATGGCCATCTTCGAAAATTAACTTTATGAAAATTATTACTCACTTTAGCAAATAAAGGCCATCTTCGAAAATTAACTTTATGGACAAAATTTTCTCTTTATAGCGATATAAGGTTTGCTATACTTCCTTTGATATATAAAGGCCATCTTCGAATCTTAACTTTATGAAAATTATTACTTACTTTGACAAATAAAGGCCATCTTCGAAAATTAACTTTATGAACATTATTACTTACTTTGAAAAATAAACACGATACAGGACTAATTGTATTATTGAGAGTAGCAAAAGCAGAGTTTGCCATGACAACTTTTTTTTTCTCTTACTACGAGAATTCTATTAATATTTCTATTCTAATTATACTAAATTCTATTCAAATTATACAACGAAAATTCCTGCACCTCATTTAATTATAAAAGTAAGTATAGCAAACGTTATATCGTTATAAAGAGGAAAAACATACTTTTTTTCAAAAACTAAAAAAAAAAAACTCGCCCTGTATATATATAATTTCAATTTTAGCTGCCATTAAAAAAAACAGTTTGTATTATAACTCAAAAACTATTGTATTTTTTTTTTAAACTAAAGCATATCTTGTATAAGCTCTTAAAACGGCAACTTTTTCCTCATTTAACCGAATCTCTATGTCTTATGGTTTCCGAGATCTCAATAATTAAAAAGAAAAAGAAACTCACCCTGTATATATATATTTTTATAATTTGAACTACAAAATGCATTTTCTACAGCATATTCTAAGTAATTATTCGTACCAAAGCCTATAGTTGTGACAAATTGTACACTAAATCAACCAAATCTAACATGCAAAATATTATGATCTATGATTATGATGAGTATCTGCAAAATTGTTTATACTCTTCAATTTTCAACACTAGTAAACATGAAATTCTGAATTCCATTCTTAAATACATTATAGTTATTTTGCTTAAACATGGCATTGCTATTTAATACATACATACAATGTTTCTTTTTACTTAAGTCAGCTTTGTCAGTTTTGATGAAAACGAAATACTGAAATGATGTTTTGAAAATGAACATAATATTTGGACGTTTTCCTCTCCACATTTTGACTGTTATCTGATACAGAAATGTTATTTAAACATAAATCTGTATTGATATTAAATACAATTGTTATAAATGGTACTCTAAATCAATCAAATCTAACATACAATATATTATGATTAGAGTATCTACAATTGTGTGTATCTGCAAAATTATTTATACTCTTCAATTTTCTATACTAATAAATATGAAATTCTGAATTCCATTCTTAAATAAATTATAGTAATTTTGCTTAAACATGGCATTGCTATTTAATACATACCTACATGTTGTTATAATGTTTTTTCTTTTTGTACTTAAGTCAGATTTCTCAGTTTTGATGAAAACGAAATACTGAAATTAAGTTTTGAAAATGAACATAATATTTTGACCATTTCCTCTCCAAATTTTAATCTGATACTGAAATGTTATTCAAACATAAATCTGTATTGATATTGAATACATAAATGACTAAATTCTAGGGCAAAAGTTCCTATGTCAGTTTTGTTGTAAATGTTGTTTTGTAAGTGAACGTGATGTTTAGAGTATACGTGATTTTGTCGAGCCACTATATATTTTGAGTATTATTTTGTAGAACCTACCTTAATTTAGTTTTTTCGGACTCATCATATATTCAAACAGCAGCGATTTCACATCAGAAGCGGCCACGTTTCGTCCGAAAAAGTTCATTTTAGGTAGGTACTTGTGACAAATATAACTATTTTTTGTATTAAAAAGATACTAATAAATTTAAATGAAAATGACTGTACTTATTTAGATCTTTAAACATTTTTTATTATTCAATCTTTCGTTAAATTGACTTTTTCAGGAACTTTTTAGGATAATTATTTATCCCATCAATATGTTGTTTACTTTTTTTCACTTAATCTAATGGATCTCTTTTATACGAGCTGTGTTCAGTATATTATATTTACCAAACGGCGACATATATACTAACTACTACTACTACATATTACCTTTGACATGTTTCAATTTATTGTTATTTTGTAATAATCTCTTGAAATAAATATATTTCTATCTATCTATGCACTTTTGCCCCTATTGCACAGAATTTATGCCAAGGATTCTAATCTATAGATAATCCCTTACAAATAATTACGAATAATTAATTCGAATTACGAATAATTTCTTGACATTTGCAACTTTACTGAATACTGAATTAGGAACTCATTTAACTTAACAACTCGTTAAAAACGATTTTTATTTTAATACGTATTATTTTTACACGTTTTTATCACATTTAATTGTCACATTTTGTCCTCTCCGGTAGCATATCGATAGCAGATGTAAATGTAGTTTGATATATTTTTTCTAAATATTTGTTTATTCTTGTACTTTTTCTTAAAAATAATCGGGGAAGAAGGGAAAATGCATAACTGTGATTTTATATGTTAAATTCCCATGCAACTAAACCAATTCAACATCCTATACTAAGGTGTACTATACAAACACCTTCAGGGAAGAAAATTCAGATTTATTTTTGTAATATTTATGTTTTTCTTGTATTTGTTTCGACCAATAAATATTTTGAAAATTCCTCAAACGTTTTTTTTATTAATTCGTTGCGGATTTTCTTGTATTTTCTATGATTGAATTATATTTTAAACATTGCTTACTATAGATTTTTCTCAACCTTTATTTTTTTGTGATTTATAAACAAATCGAGTTGACTAATTTTTATTCAAAATTTTCAGAATTACGAAACTAAAATTTTCTTAATTATTTATTTTGTGGTATATAAACAAATATAATTTAGAATTTTTCCATTCTCAATTGTCATTTTCTTAAAATAAATGTCCGATTTAGAGAACTAAGTTTGGATTTGTTTTACAGTTTTTCTTGTATTTCTTACCATGAGAAATTTTCGTAACATTTACTTGTGATTTGAGAATATTTGAATTAAGCCATTCTAAGAAACTCCAATATGTTTAACAATAATTTTCAGTCATTGGTAGCCTCACCAAAAGTGAACAATACACTCGTTAAATGGCCATAAACACAACAATATCAGCGCAATCAATAAAGCCATTACGGTGCAATAAGTAGTCATGGTGCCAAATACGGAATCAATAGCCATGGGTTCTGTTCTCTCCCAATATTGATTTTTTTCAGATTTTTCTCTATTGTCAGACGACTACAAAATAACAAAAAAACTATGACTTACGAAATTAAATAAATTGTATCAATACCTAAATAAATAAGGGAAATATGTTTATGCACTCTCAGGTACAGGGTAATAAAATATTTTTTTGTTTTAATGAAACAATAGGAAAAATAATAATTGTTCTATTAATGGAGAAGCTCTGTCTTGTGTTGTTGAAGTTTTTTATGCCATTTTTCTAAACAGAACAAACATAGAACAACATTAAAACAAAAAAGGTTTTATTACGCTACACCTGAAAGTGCATAAACATATTTACCTTACCTCAAAACTCAGGATGGATCCACATACATTTCAATACATAAATAATTGCTTGGATTAGTATTAATTAATGTTGTTTTAAACTTTGTTCTTGGATTACCTTACATTAACATATTTAATTGGAGTTATTACTATTTTTGCAGTAATAGCAACAGCATTTTTAGAATAGTTCTTATCAAATAAATAAATAATAATATTAACATTATTACTCATATTACTAATATAATTAAATACATTTTTAAGTTATTATTAAACAAAAATTGTCTAAATGAACATATTTTTTGTGTTTTTGTGATTTGTGGGATCAAATATATGAAATATCATTTTAGATAATTTTATCAATTTGTATTATTTATTTTGGTTACTTTTTAATTATGGGAGTTATTGGTTTTTTTAGAAGATTGAATTTTAGGATTCAAGATTATAGATTAATTATTGAATTTGAAATATTAAGTATTAATTCTTGTATGATTGTTATAACTATTTTATTTCATTGAATATCTTTATTATTTATTAGTTTTGTTTTATTTATTCCTTCTATAGTAATTTATTATAGAAAGGATTATATATTTGGTGATACAAATTTTAACCAATTTATTAAGTTGGCATATGATACCAATTTTATGATATATGATACCAATCAATAGTTTAAGACCAATAGGTTAGATTTTCCAGCTGAGTAATATATGTTATTTATTTTTCACGAGTAATATGACTTAGGCATATTGTAAGATTTTGAATTAGTTTAGAAATCAAACGAAAAATATGGTCTATGCTTACGTAAATATTTAGAATTTCTGCCATTGTCCATATTTAAAATATCTGGCCATATTGATATTTTATGTGAGTATTTATGTGAGTATGTGTGAGTATTTATGTGAGTGTTTATGTTATTTCTCGTTTTGGATAATTTTTTTATTGCGATTCCAAAAAAATTGATCGATGAAGTTATTATTATATTGTTATTGAAGTTATGAAATCATTCAACATAAAATAGTGTATTTGTATGTTACACTTATTTAAATTGAATTTTATGTGAGATTTATCTATTTGACATATTTGTTTTGTAAAATTGCGTTATAGGTATTTATCGTTTGGTTAATTGTTGAATTCCGATTACAAAATAATTTGATCGATTAAATTATTATTATTACGTTGCTATTCAAGTTGTGAACTTGTTCAACCTAAAATAGTTTATTTGTATGTCACACTTATAAGTTATAATATAATGTTATTGAAGTTATGAAGTCATTCAACATAAAATAGTTTATTTGTATGTTACACTTAAATTGAATTTTATGTAGATTTATCTAATGGACATATTTTTTTTTGTAATTGCGTTATTTCTAGTTTGGTTCATTGTTGTATTCCGATTCCAAAATAATTTGATCGATTAAATTATTATTATATTGATATTTAAGTTATGAAGTTATTCAACATAAATTAGTTTCTTTGTATGTTACACTTACTTACAGTCATTAACAAATAGAATTAGCAAAATAAAAACCCTAGTAACAAAAAGCAGCAAACGTTTCTTGTTGAGGAAACTTGATAGCAATATTTATAATTATTTACCAGTAATCACTATCACATTGTACTATCACCTTCATGCGGAAGTGGTTTTAATGGGAGGTATGATGTAGTCACTATATAACTGCGGAGTGATTGCCATAAATCATCTATGTTACATTACCAGAATATAATAATAAGTTTGGGAAGTTGTTATTTAAGTAGGGAACAAAGCTATAATACCAACTGAGCATTGCTTGCTGATGTGATATTGTGAGTTAAGACTCTGACTTCTAATCAATCGTCCTGTGTTTTATTCTTGCTCTATACCTTTTCAAGTTCAAATTGAGACTAATCAAGTTCAAATTAAGACCAATCAATTTCAAATTGAGACCAATCAAGTTCAAATTGAGACCAATCAATTTCAAATTGAGACTAAATAAAATCAAGTTGACACTAAACAATATCAAGTTGAGAGTAAACAAATAAAATTTATTATGACAACTTGATATTGTTTAGTGTCAACTTGGTTTTGATTAGTCTCAATTTGAAATTGATTGGTCTCAATTTGAAATTGATTGGTATCAATCTGAACTTGATTGGCCTCAATTTGAAAATGATTGGTCTCAATTTGAACTTGAAAAGGTATAGTAGCTAATTAAAATTGTTATTTTTACCTCCGAATATAAGTTTTCAAGAACAATTTTCAAGAAGGTTACTATGACCATGAACCATAGAAGCAAGCAGTTAAAAGTAGGATGGTACAGATTAAATTTCAGAAGTATTTTAGCAAATTTTAGCTTTTGTGCGAGATTAATCCTATACTTGGATTAAGTTTGAAAAATATACAAGAGAGGATTGGAATCGATCAAACTAGGCAAATGTATTTTTCTTTTTCTTGATGTAAGATAATAATTGTATGACCTTTTTGTATTTTATGTTTAATTTCACTTGTGTACCTAAGGGCCACCTAAGGGTTATACGATCGTGGGTCATCCTTGACCATAGTTCCATGGTTCAGTACCTAGGATATAACTGCCAATAGTATCGAATCCATAGATATTGAACCACGATCAAAAGTAATACACGATCATGGTTCAATTTCCAAGGATACCATTGTATTAACAATTGTATCATAGGTAACTAAATCATAGTTGAATATGATCCACGATAGTATACTCTGATTTTTCTAAACTGGCGTGTACGTCATCAATCAGCTGTGCGATGAGGTTTTTTCGTACCAACGTGATTGATTTCGAGAATATGCATAACAATAGTTTAAGAATCGAAATTAATCTGAGGATCATTTGTTACATAACACTGATCACCGCTGGTTATAAATAGGTAATCGGTGTATTAACCGCGGTCACAATTTTCGCCTGCCAATCATGTAATAAATCATGTTATGTTGGCCGACGTGATATTTTTTCGGCGACGGTGCCAGATCTTCTTCACTAACACATGCTCATACATGTGTGCATAACCAAACTTCTTTGACGTTTAACTTATTACATTTGACTTCGTTACATATTTCACGTTTCTTTTGCCTGCAGCCGGGAATCGAATCTAACCTCAAGATTTTTGTCGCTGTCAGTGTTGGACCCGAATACGGTGCAAACTCTTTTATATTTTGCCATTGTAGATGTTAAACCATAACCACAAGATTGATATATGTACGAAACACGGCAGAGAAGTAGACGAATTTGATACGAACCGCGCACTGTCGCACAAGATTGCATGGGTGCAACAGCTGATTGCAGCCATTTTTAAATACCCAGGACAGCTGGCAACCTTGTAAAATTGTGTCGTCATTATTATGATTATTATTTTGATGACGTGCACGCCAGTTTAGAAAAATCAGAGTATACAACTGGGCCTAAGAGGTGTAAGATATATTAGTGTCATGGACATGAATAAATGATTATTGTTTTTATTATTATTATTAAAATATAATTCAAGATTTTGATATTAAAAGCAGCAACAATTTCAAAATATGAAATCGAAATCGCTATTTAGCAGCAATATTTTCTTTTCCAAATTTTTAAAAACCACCAATGGATTAAACACCAGTATAATTTTTTATTTGATTTAAATTTTTTATTCTCCACATAACATAAATACGTGCCGGTTTTCTATACACTGAAACAGTCGCGAATAGTTATCTGATACTTTAAGCTATGCACAGGAAAATTAGTATCGCATTGGGTAGACAGTTTCTAATCTCCTCGTGAATATAGCTCTTGGGCAGATAACGTATCAAGAAATGACCGACAGTAAATATATATTTGTATACATAATGCGGTCTGTTGATAATCTTATTTTACAAATTTTATAACAATGGTAACAATTCAGAGACAATTAAGTTTATACGATGGATAACCTGTTCTAAACTTTTTAACGACCTGCGTTACGAATTTTTATTGTATATTTTTAAATTAGTCATGTAAAGTAGGCTATAGGCAGCAGTATTTGAAATCCACCATAATAATATGAATAAGATAATAAATATTCAGTTAAATTTCAACAAAGTTTCTTCCATGTAGCAAGAGTGCCATTATATATTTTCCTATCAAATTTTGCTAAAATATTTTTAGACGTGTTATTTTCGAAATTATTACGGAAAATATTATTTTCGTTGTTTTTTTTTAATATTCTCTAATCTTTTGATCTTGATAAAATTAGAAATCTTAGAAATGTGTCTAGATCAATTCTGATTATAGATGAAATCAACAGGTGAGGTCAGCACTATCAGGTAGTGTAAAAGATCTTAGTTTAAAACTTTTCTTTAATTATCTTGAGCCGTTTTTGATTGACTTTCGTGTCAAAAATATCGCATCCACATACACATCCACACAGACTTATTTATAAAATGGTCTTAACTGGATTCGGGGGGACCTCAAAACGGATATTTCTGTTGATATCCTTAATTCGAAATGTCTCAAAAACAATACTTTCCCTACTTTAAATTGTCTTGTAGTGCTAATGTCCATAGATATGCGCACATAAAAAAAATGTATTTAAAATTTTGCATGTAATTTTGTCCTGATTTTGATTTTTGTAAAAATTGCTGTTTTTCCTATACATGTGTTTTCGTATGATACGTAGGCTGAAGATATTCCAATTATTTCAAGGAGCATGTTTGCCAAGATCTGCGGTCATGCCGTTTAAAAATACATATAATTTTTCTTTCCTAATTAACCGCACATCGATTAATTCTCAGAATTCCTCCCCAGAGCGGCCACATTCTTTCCAATTTACTATACCAGACTGCGAAACCACAGTTTTTATTGATTACGGTTTCATTAGAACTGCCGCATCAATAATTTTTAACTATTTCTACGTTTTACTACTAAAAAAATGTGTCTGCAATAGAGATTTGATGATTCTAATCCAATTTGCAAGAACATAATCAACAAAATATACGAAGGTACAAAATATACATATGAGTCGTTGAAAACCAGAAGTAAGCATATTTTTTTAAATTTCTAATTTCTAAAAAAATTCACAAATATACAAGGGACAACACCCCTAGTATAAGTATTTCTGAACTCATCTAACTTAAAAAAAAATCAAGGGACAACATTCCTAGTATATTTCTGAACACATCTGAATTTAAAAATAATATGGGCTTCACATGGTTTTCAACGTCTCATATATTTCTCCTTAGAAACAGTTTGCAAGAAAAATCCACATTACATCATTACATTTTGCGAATTAATTAATTTCCCAAATTGCGTCTTTACAAATATTCTTCATAAAATAAAAATTTTGAACCCTTAAAATTATTAGTGCAGAAAATTTGCTTTATCATTTACAATCAGTTTCGCTCTTAGTTACATTCTCTTCAGACAATTTTGTTTGAATGTTGCTGCTTATATTGAAGGAAGTTAATTAATACTTGTTATTATTTGTAACAATTACCGTTCTCATTCGAAAGTAATTGCACAAATGATTTATGTGTTGCTTTCGACGAGGCGCGTTTATTTTTTTATTTTTACAAGAATAACTATTGCTAATTTATGATTGCAATTACTTCTAATGCAACACATTTTTGCGCATTAACTCAATTGCCTTGAAGTGCATGTATTAGCCGTATCTATTAGAATTAATACGCAGCAGGTTTGCATTTTATTCAAACTGAAATATTGCTAATGATTCTGGGTAGATAATGTGGAGACAAGCCGAGATAATTAAGAAAGGATTATAATAATTAGTTCATACATATAAGATTGCAATTATGTATTTATATATGCATGAAATAAGTGTGTGCAATTCTCAGGTTGTTTTTCTTGACTAAAGGGAAAGTAGGAAGTTATAAATTATTTGAAATAATAAATTTCGCTAAACTCTTGGGCATAAAGTTTAATGAGATCTTCGTTCCAAAACATCGCTTTCCTGCTTGATAAATTATTATTGTTGATGGACATATATCGGATGAAATAATATTTATCTAGTCGAGACCAGATTAACTTGAGCATGACACATAATTCTCATTTAGTATTATCGATGTAAAAATATTCTGTTTTACTTTACATTGCAGGTGCACGAATAATGACGATTGAAACAAAATTATTGCTGCAATAGTATTAACAAATAAGTGCAATAAGATAAGAATTACGTTAATCTGGTCCCTATTAAAAGTCCCTTGTCAAATGTATGGCTATATTTATCTAGTCGAGACCAGTTAACTTGGGTATGACACATCATTCTTATTTAGTATTATCGATTTGAAAATATTCTGTTTTACTTTCCATTGCAGATGCACGAATGATGAGAATTGAAATACAATAATTTGCTGCAATGATATTATTAGAAGCACACATTATACTCATTTAGTATTATCGATGTGCAAATATTTTGTTTTACTTGACATTGCAGATGGACGAATAATGAGGATTGTAATGAGGATTGAAATAAAATTATTTGCGGCAATAGTATTAACAAATAAGTGCAATAAGATAAGAATTAAGTTAATCTGGTCGATATTAAAAGTCCTTTGTCAGATGTATCATACTTTCAATGGTAACTGCCAAAATGTGTTATATTTTCTATCGTTTAACTGCGGTAACTTTGAATATAAAGTTAATTTAAATTTTTTCAATAATTTTACTAAAAACAAAAAAAAATTAAACTTAATAAAAAAATGCCAAAAGCGTCAAATTTTTAATTGTACTATCAACATGTGCCATTGTAGCTTTTGATATATATATATATATATCACATTTTTAACTATATAGCCAATATTCCTCATATTTTTAACTGTAACTGTCAATATATCTGATATTTTCAACTGTAACTGCCACATTGATCAGATTTTTAACTGTAACTGTCAAAATCCGTGAAGCTGCCAAATTTGTAGCTGTAGTTATGAAACTTTGTCAAAACTGCCAAAAGTGTCATATTTTTTATTGTACTATAAAAATGTGCCATTGTAGCTTTCGATGTCTATCAAATTTTTAACTATAAAGCCAATATTCCTCATATTTTTAACTTTAACTGTCGATATTTCTGATATTTTCAACTTTAACTGCCATATTAATCAGATTTTTAACTGTAATTGTCAAAATCCGTGAAGCTGCCAAATTTGTAGCTGTAGTTGTGAAAATTTGTCGAGTACATATACAACTGTTACTATCAATATGGGTGAAACTTTCTAGCCGTACCATCAAAACCGGTCAAAATTGTCAAAAACTGTCAAGTTCTATGCTCGAGATGAAAAAATCTGTCACTTTTTCAATCATAACGTCGAAATTAGTCAAATTTTCAACAATAACTGCTTGTCAAGTACACAACTGTTACCATCAATATTTGTGAAACTTTCTAGCCTTTCTACTATAAAAACCCGTCATAATTTTAATAGAAATTGTCAAAAACTGTCAAGTTCTAACCTGGAGATAAAAAAAATCTCTAACATTTACAATCGTACAGTTTGCAAAACGTAATATTTTGATGTCATAACTATTAACAAATCTTTTTTCATTTTCGTATATAATATATGTGACATTATAAGTTTATTATGTAAATAAACAATTATTTAGTATTGTTTACTACCAAATTGTGTCAAATTTGCAACTATTCTGTCAAAATGTGTCATTTATTCAATCCTAACTATCAAAATTAGTCAACTTTTCAACATTCACTGACAATATTTGATATAATTTCAATTGTATATCATATTTTCAACTGTAATTGTTAAATTTAGTCATATTTTCAACTGTAACTATAGTAATCTGTAAATTTTCAACTCCAACTGTCAAAAACTGTCATATTGTGAACTATAGTGTGAAAATGTATTATTGACACATCCATAACTGCCAAAATTAGTAAAATTTTCAACAGTCACTGACAATATTTGTCATAATTTCAATTGTATATCATATTTCCAACTGCAGTTGTCAAATTTAGTAATATTTTCAACTGTAACTATAGAAATCTCTAATAATTTCAACTGCAACGGTCAAAATCTGTCATATTTTTAACTATTCTGCCAATATGTGTCATTTATTCAATCCTAACTGCCAAAATGAGTCAAGTTTTCAACAGTCACTGACAATATTTGTTATAATTTCAATTGTATATCATATTTTCAATTGTAATTTTCAAATTTAGTCATATTTTCAACTGTAACTATAGAAATCTGTAATATTTTCAACGGCAACTGTCAAAACCTGTCATATTTTTAACTGTTGTGTCAAAACGTGTCATTTATTGAATCCTAACTGCCAAAATTAGTCATATTTTCAACAGTCACTGACAATATTTGTCATAATTTCAATTGTATATCATATTTTCAACTGTAATTGTTAAATTTAGTCATATTTTCAATTGTAACTATATAAATCTGTAATATTTTCAACTGCAACTGTCAAAATCTGTCATATTTTCATCTATAGTCTCAAAATGTATTATTGATATAACCGTAACTGAAAATTAGTCCAATTTTAAACAGTCAGTGATAATATTTGTCATATTTTCAATCCTATATGTCGATACATATTATATTTTCAACTGTAATTGTCAAATTTAGTCATATTTTTAACAGTAACTGCCTAACTTTATCAAATATTCAACTGTAGGTGTCGATATTTGTCATATTTTTATAGGTTACTTCCAAAATTTGTCATTTTCAACTGTAACTGTCCAAATTTGTCGTATTTCCACCTGTATTGGCAAAGTGTGTCCTATATTCAACCGGAATCGCCAAACTTTACCAAATTTTGAAAAGTAACCGAAAAAATTTGTCGTGTTTGCAAATGTAGCTATCGATATTTAGATAGTTGTCATATTTTTAACATTAACTGTCAAATTTATCATATTTTGAACTGTCATAATCCGTAATATTTTCAACTGTAACTGTCAAAATCTATCACAATGTGTCATTTATTCAATCCTAACTGCCAAATTACTCAAATTTTCAACATTCACTGACAATATTTGTTATAATTTCAGTTGTATATCATATTTTCAACTGTAATTGTCCAAATTATTCATATTTTCAACTGTAACTATAGAAATCTGCAATATTTTCGACTGCAACTGTCAAAATCTGTCATATGTTCAACTATAGTGTCAAAATGTATAACTGATACAACCATAACTGCCAAAATTAGTAAAATCTTCAACAGTCACTGACAACACTTGTCATATTTTCTATATTATATGTCGATACATATTATATTTTCAACTGTAATTGTCAAATTTAGTCATATTTTCAATTGTAACTATAGAAATCTGTAATATTTTCAACTGCAACGGTCAAAATTTGTCATATTTTCAACGGTAACTGTCAAGATTAGTCAAATTTCCAATGTAAACTGTCAAAATGTGTTCTATTTTTAACTGCACCTGTCAATATTTAATTTTTTTAACTATAACTCTTATAAGCTTCGAAGTTTTTATCATCAGCTATGAAAATCTGTAAAAATTTTAATTCCAATTGTCGAAATGTGCAAAATTTGATTAACTTGTCAAATCTTTTAAATTTTCATATGAAACTGTATCCAAAATGGTATATTTTTTAATGGAACCGTCAAAATATTTCATATTTTCAAGAGCAACTGTCAAATTTTTTAGTATTTTCAACTGTATCTGTCGATATTTGTATATTTGTGATATTTTCAAATGTAGCTGTCGATATTTGTATATTTGTGATATTTTGTACTGTAACTGTCAAATTCATCATATTTCCAATTGTAACTGTCACAATATGTAATATTGTCAACTGTAACTGTCAAAATCTGACATGTTTTTAACAATAGTGTCAAAATATATTACTGATACAACCATAACTGCCAAAATTAGCAAAATTTTGAACAGTCACGGACAATATTTGTCATATTTTCAATCCTGCATGTCGATACATATTATATTTTCAACCGTAATTGTCAAATTTAGTCATATTTTCTACTATAACTATAGAAATCTGAATTATTTTTAACTGCAACGATCAAAATTTGTCATATTTTCTACGGTAACTATCAAAATTAGTCAAATTTCCAACGTAAACTGTCAAAATGTGTTCTATTTTTAACGGCACCTGTCAATATTTAAATTATTTAACTGTAACTGTCATAATCTGCGAAGTTTTTATCATCCGCTGTGAAAATGTCTAAAATTATTAACTTCAATTGTCGAAATTTGCAACATTTGATTAACTCGTCAAATCTTTTATATTTGCATATGAAACTGTATCCAAATTGGTTAATTTTTAATTGGAACCGTCAAAATATGTTCCATTTTCAAGAACAATTGGCAAAATTCGCCTGTAACTGACAAAATGTATAGCATTTTCAGCTGTAGTTGTCGATATTTGTATATTTGTGATATTTTGAAATGTAGCTGTCGATATTTGTATATTTGTGATATTTTGAAATATAGCTGTCGATATTTGTGATATTTTGTACTGTTAATGTCAAATTCATCATATTTCGAATTGTAACTGTCACAATCGGTAATATTTTCATCTGCAACTGTCAAAATCTGTCATATTTTTAAATGTTAAAATGTTTAATTGTATCTATTCTGTATTTTGTGACTCTCTCTTATGACTTATGTAACCCATTCCGGGAATGGCATCAATATACTATTATTATTATTATTATTATTGATATAATACATATTTTGTTGTAAGGGAGATTTTGCACAGTCTGGTTAATAAGTTTTCACTTATGGTTTACATGGACTAGTTTCAACCATAATTGAAAACTTATTAACCTCATTGTACAAAATCTCTTTTTCAACAAAATAAATAATCAGGATGGATATTCACACAAATTATAATTCATATTGTTGAAAGTTTCCAAGAAAAATGTTGTATATTTTGTTTTAACAAGTTTTATAATAATTTAAATTTCTTTGCATAACTGCTTTCTGTGCCAGAAAGTAATACCTAATAAGCTTGTTCTGTCTATTTTAGTTTATTTAACGTATATCCATTTAGTTTATTAGTTGTAACCATAAATAGATTGATTGTATTAAACATGCACCACCTTTACGGTTAATATTTTAAAATGGACAGATTTTCTTCGAAAATATGTAGTGCACCAAACCGCTGTGTTCTACGGGTTTTAATTGCGACACGACATTGCCACCGTTATGTAATCTCGTACTTATAAGTGCACGAACTTCCATTACATTTTCCTTAATGTCTTATTAATTGCCCGTTCTCGACATTTTTTGCATTTCTTTCGTAAAGGCAAGTGATATCGCCTTATCAACGGGCTGAAATATCGCACAGGGAATGCATTTTACATTTCTCTTAAGAATCAATGATATTGTAGCCAGATAATATATTGAACACACAAGCATTTGCAATTAAGGAAAACGTAACGTGAACAATGCTGAATTTCTATAACGTGGATAAAACAACATGCCTTATATAGTAATTGAGCGCCAGACTTGAAACATCATTCCATTCACACCACGAAATGAGATGTTTTGTAGTGTGAAATGTTAATTAAGATAATTTCATATCAATAAATTTTCATTAGTTTAAAAAAAAATCAATCTAAAAAATGAGCCATACATGAATTATGGTTTAAAACCAAATGTACCTATTCTGGATTAATTTCATAGAAGTGGTAGTTACAAATTAGCGCTGCTCATATTATTTATCCTAATTTAAGTTGTAATTGTATGTTAAAACCATCATAATTTAATGATAGCAAGCGAGCATGAGGTTTGCCCGTTTTTTTTGCGATCGATTTAGCAATGATTTAAAATTAATGACCATTTGATTCGTGAAACTGTATTCATTTAATCTGTGGTTGCACGTACTCAAAGCGACGGTTATTGGAAATAATTACAGCCTTTTTGAGAGACCCAAGTGAAAGCGTATAAAGATTGATGATTGAATTGAAGATCCCCGGTCGTGATTTAATGTGTAGCCGAGCTGTATTTGAGCCATTTTTTTTTTGTAACTGACGTGTACGTGGGTGAAAATTGGGATTTTTTAATCTGTGGTTATGCTAATTACATAACTGCCGGATTATTTGTTAGGACATTATGATAATCTGTGAAATTAGTGGTATGGTGGGATTATATAGTGGCGCTTGTTTGTTATCGGTGTGGTGTTGATTGATTTCATTTATTCATTTCCTTCAACATTGTATGGCCATTTTTTATACGTTTTAAAGTACTTTTTATCAAACAAAATAGTTTGATCCTTATTTTTGTAAGGAATATTCTTATCTTATACCTCTTCTGGTTATATTTGATCTCAACACGACATTAGAATTGAAAAATATGATAGTCATACTCTATTTGCTATTTACAGTTCTATTTGCTACGCTGAGCCGTAGAAAAGCAGAGTGGTGTATGTCCATTTTTTTTTATTTCAGAAAAGTTCAGAAATATACAAGGCATGTTGTTCGTGGTATGTTTCTCGACTTATCTTGAATTAAAAATAAAAAGACTCACACGACACTATGACACGTAGTCATAGATTTCTGGATGAATTACTGTTAAAATGATTGTCAGTAGCAATTTTTTCTGACTATGCTGAGATAAACTTGTGATTCTATGAGCAGTACTGAATAGTTATTTGCATTATCTACACCTTATATTACGATTACCACTGATACATGTGTTATCGGCCAATTTCTAAATAACAATGTTAATTTTACGGCAACAACTATCACATGAGCGGTTATCTTTTGCATTTTAACTAGACTGAACTGCTAATTTGAACATATAACGTACATAATTAAGTGGTCGCATAAACCTTCAACTTAATAAAAACTTTATATTTAGTTTTATATTAATATTAATTAATATAATATTAATATATAGGTGACAATTCGTCGACTTAGTGTTACAAGGTTGCATGTAACCTTTTTACAATTTTTAGATTGATAAAAGTATCTAATTACAGTGCATCACACATATCGTTTTCTATAATAACAAACTTATTTTAAATCCATATTCCCAAATTTACAAATTTTCACATACAACCTTGTAACATTAAGCCGACGAATTGTAGTTATTACAGAGTTTTCCGATTGCTTTTCACCATGTATCAGTTGTGTTTCACTTTATTTCAAATGCGTTTCCCTCTTGTCAACACTTGTCAATATTATATCAAATGTATTCCCCTTATATCAAATTGTTTTCACTATTTATCAAATGCTTTTCCCTGATCTAATATTTAATCCATCTCGACTAGAGAGAAAAGCATTTGATAAATAGTAAAAACAATTTGACATATGAGAATACATTTGAAACAATATTGACAAGTATTCACAAGCGGGAAAAGCATTTGAGATAAAGTGAAACACAACCAACTGATACATTTTGAAAAGCAATCGGAAAACTCAGTATTAAGCCTTTGCATGAAATTGTATATCGTGTCAGAAATAATTGTCACCATTTTTGGGAATTACATTACTAGGTGCTAATTTGAACATAAAACTTTGTTAAGTAGCCGATAAAAACTTATACCTACTTGATAAAAAGTTTCGTCTTTTTCTCTGGTTTTGACATTTTGACATTTTAAGTGCAGTGCAGCGCTATTCTTCAGTCGTAATTTTTGGGAATTACATTACTTAACTGCTAATTTGAACATAAAACTTGAGCAACCAGCATAGACTTGTCTACAACTTTATAAAAAATTACAGTTTTTCTCTGGTGACATTTTATAGGTGACATGAAATTTTGCATCGTTACACAAATAATTGCCGTCATTTTTGGGAATTACATTACTTAGATGATAATTCCCAAATTTCGAAAAGGAAATCAAGGACGCCATCAAGCAGATTCCAAATTAATATTATTAATTACAAATTAATACCAAATAGGGTAAGAAGTTTATATAATTTATCCCCATCCCCAATCTCGACATTGTAACATTCTGTGAATCAAAATACCATAAAGATTTTATTATTATTATTATTATTATTAATTTAAACTTAAAAGTTACATGCTTAAGTAACATCCATAAACTTATACTTACAACGTGATAAAACTTACATTGTTATTCTCTGGATTTTACCTTTTGACATTTTGACATTTTTTTGACATTTTAAGTCTAGTGCAGCAAATTGCATTGAAGGTCTTTGTCACAAAAATATATCTGCGAAACCACTATCATAATCGAACTTAGGTATACAAGTATTAGTAAATCATATGAATTTTAAGTTTTTTTCT
Organism: Othius punctulatus; assembly: GCA_951805005.1. Lineage (NCBI taxonomy): Eukaryota > Metazoa > Arthropoda > Insecta > Coleoptera > Staphylinidae > Othius > Othius punctulatus. Next base: position 65,495,908 of record OX638142.1, read on the forward strand.
CAGGTTTCGCGATTTTGAATAAAAATAAAAAATATATATGAGGGAATTATTATCACAACAGAACTTATACAAGTATTAGTAAATCATATGAGTATTAAGTATCCTGTATATTGCATCTTATTACTGATATCTTCCTCCAGTGAGTCGTAAAAATAAAACCACTAATGAATCACCAAATTTTGAGCCAACATACATTACGTAATGTTATCCTGCTGTGTACATGACATCCAATACACGGCACAGTTAATCATATGTATAGGTATGTAATAATAATTGAATTCAATCCAAAATTCTGCAAAACGAGGTATCAACTTACACTTAATTTGTTTGACATGAATTTATTGCAAGACATGCGGCTTATAAATTAAGACATTAATAGTGCTAATTTGAAAAGTTTCTAATTATACGAATATTATACTATTTTTTGTTTGTTTAAAATAATCGATTTTTCAGATTATTCTGACTATTTAATTACTTTCGCTAATGCTTGCACCTATTACTAGTTCATAATAGATAATTTGAAAAGTTTATTTCAAGTTATTTTAGTTTATTTTTAAGTTTTAAAATTTTTGGTATTATTATTCTAATATAACACCTTTTTTTTAAATATGATTATAATAATCGAGTATAATTATAATAATCGTTTATTAGTTCATAGTTCATGATAGCCCAGACCAAAATATTGGGTTCGCCCATTTTAAAGCGATTTAAGGCGATCATTGGCCTTATGATAAAAGTCTTCAAATATGTTATAAAAATGGAAAATATGCAAAAAAATATCAATTATTTTGAAACTTGTTAAGACAAAATATGCAAACATTGATTGCCTCAATTGAACCTAAAAGAAAAAAACTCCCATATGGCAGACTTTTTCGACTAAAGTGCAGCGTTAATGAGTGCATCCATGACTTAACAAAAACTGATGACTTGCAGAACTAAGTTGCAATTTTAGGTAAGCCATATATGATGCTGCACATTAATGATGTATAATTTTGAACGTGTAATTGGTCATGAAACGAGTGTGCATCACGAATATGATCCACAATAATTAATGGAAATTATATGAGGTTACAAGCTTCGAATATTCAATAACATTTTTAGTCAAAAATGAATAAAATATGAAATATATGTTTAATTTGAAAAGTTATAAAATGTCGTATTAAGATTATATGGGTTGTATTAAAAAAAAAAAACATGGTACCTAATCAGTTTCAATACGTTGTTTTTGTTTTATTTTCAGCTAACAATTTCTTAAAATATTATGAGCCCCAAATATTCAAATCAATATCAAATTTGAAGTCAAAAATAAAAACAATATATGAAATAAAAGTCTAATTTGAAGAAATGTTACAAAATGTCGTATGAAGATTATATGGGTTCTATTAAAAAAAACAATGTATCAATGTCAATCAATGTCAAATTTGAAGTCAAAAATAATAAAACATATATGAAATAAAAGTCTAATTTGAAGAAATGTTATAAAATGCCGAGTGAAGATTATATGGGTTTTATTTAAAAAAATATGTGGGTTTTAATAGAAATAAAGATATGTGGGTTTTATTAAAAAAAATATATGTTAATCAGAAGTAGTTTTTTTATATTCATCTAACAATTTCTGAAATGATATGTATTGTATTTAAAAATTACGTTCCATAAAGTTCTAACCTCCAATTACATCTTAAGGTTTTCAATTTTTTGGTTTAAATTTAATCTGCCCAAAATTTAAACTTAACTACTCGCTTTTGAATACGTATTAATATTCTTCCATTAGTTTCAAAGCTTCAGGTTTCTTGACTTCAGGTTAAATTACGAAATCAGGACTATTGTTTAGGATAATTTTTTTCACTCGTAGGTCTTGTAGGTATTTGTTACAAAATACAAATTTTGCACTAGTTTTGCTTTAGGTTGAAATACGAAATCATTACTATTGTTAGTACAATTCTCTTCACTCATAGGTCTAGTAGGTATATTTGTAACAAAATACATCTTTTGCATTAGTTTTGCTTTAGGTTCGTTTACGAAATGGGACCTATTGTATAGAATAATTCATTTCACTCGTAGGTCTGGTGAGTATATTTGTAACAAAATACATGTTTGCACTAGTTTTGCTTTAGGTTGAATTACGAAATTAGGGCAATTGTTTAGAATAATTCGTTTCACGTAGGTCTGGTAGCTATATTTATAACAATATACATATTTGCCTTAGTTTTGCTTTAGGTTGAATTACGAAATCGGTACCATTGTTTCGAACAATTATTTTCACTCGTAGATCTGATAGGTATATTTATAACAAAATACATATTTTGCATTAGTTTTGCTTTAGGTTGAATTATGAAATCAGGACTATTGTTTAGAACAATTCGTTTCACTTGTAAGTCTGGTAGGTATATTTGTATCAAAATACGCATTTGCATTAGTTTTGCTTTAGGTTGAAATACGAAATCAGGACTATTGTTTAGAACAATTCTTTTCACTCACAGGTCTAGTAGGTATATTTGTAACAAAATACATATTTTGCTTTAGTTTTGCTTTAGGTTCATTTACGAAATTAGGTCTATTGTTTAGAATAATTATTTTCACTTATAGGTATGGTAGGTATATTTGTAACAAAATACATATTTTGCATTAGTTTTGCTTTAGGTTAAATTACGAAATCAGGACTATTGTTTAGAACAATTCTTTTCATTCATAGGTCAGGTATGTATATTTGTAACAAAATACATATTTTGCATTAGTTTTGCTTTAGGTTCAATTACGAAATCAGGACTGCTGTCCTGAACAATTATTTTCACTCGTAGGTCTGATAGATATATTTATAACAAAATACATATTTTGCATTAGTTTTGCTTTAGGTTCAATTACGAAATCAGGACTATTGTCCTGAACAATTATTTTCACTCGTAGGTTTGATAGATATATTTGTAACAAAATACATATTTCCCATTGGTTTTGCTTTAGATTTAATTACGACTATTGTTTAACTATCAGGACTATCATGACTATTTTTTAGAACAATTCGTTTCACGCGTAGGTAAGGTAGGTATATTTGTAACAACATACATATTTTGCATTAGTTTTGCTTTAGGTTGAAATACGAAATCAGGACTATTTTTTAGAATAATTATTTTCACTCATAGGTCTAGTGGGTATATTTGTAACAAAATACATACTTTGCATTCGTTTTGCGTTAGATTCAATTAAATCAGGACTATTGTTCGGAATATTTTTTTCCACTCGTAGGTCTGATAAATATTTGTTACAAAATATATTTCTTACTTATATATATGAAATATATTTTATATTAACTTAAATATATATTACGAAAATACTTTAAAAAGTATAATCTTACCACAAAGCCACGAAAATCTTTACTGTAAACTAAAATAATAGACTAAAACTAAAATAATCCGTTAGTATTTAGTTCTTATATTGTACAAGTTTAAACCTGAATGTTGGTGGCTCAAATATTTTGTTTTTTTTAATTTGTACCTATACATATTTGTATAGGTACAAATGAAAAAAAAAATCGTACTGACGACTACTCTTTTAAAGTTGAAGACTGCAATGTACTACAAGTTCTTTAGTTATTTGAAAAACGTGCAAGACATTTTCCTCAAATAGCAGTTTATTACATTTAAATGAAAATCTCAACAATTAAGGATTACATGTGTAACGGTTCGCACCCAGGTATTATACAAATTCTCATAATTTGTAATATTTATTTGGCTCGTGATTTAGTGGTAGTACTTTACGTTATGTTTGATTTTTAAAATCATTATCGTGACAACTTAATTGGGTTCGTTTAATGGGTAATGTGTCTGTTAGTAATTCTTGTTAGTAAGTAAAACACAGATATATATATATATAATATATATATATATATATATATATATAGATTCAGCGAGATTTATTCATTTTGAAAGATTATGCCAGCGACAGGTAAATAAAATACAGTTTTATCATTCAAATTGGACGTTATTTATTTATAATCTTTCATGCAAGCGACAGGTAAATAAAATTCAGTTTTATCATTCAAATTGGACGTTATTTATTTTATAATCTTTTATTTAATAATTATTGAATCTTTATTTATAATTTCTGACCTTAACTGTCTGACTTTATTTTGTAAAATTGGTTATCGTTAATAATCAATATGGGAATTACAAAGTGAAATAAATTAACGACTTCATATACGAATACATGTCATCACTGCATAGAAATTCATTAGCAGTTGTGTCAACCAATGCATTTCAACGCCACCTTGTGGATAGGAACCAATGAAATAAATGACTTCATCAGAACTTTACGAGGTGATATTATTTAAATAAAAACAGATTCAAGTTTAGTATTATCAGATTCAATTCTACTCCTACTCTCATCTATACATGCGTACATTCATTCATACGATTGATTTTCTTTGGAATGCTGAGATTGCCTGAATATCGGAGCACTGACAATTTAATTGACCAGATTACGTTTACCCAGAATATCATTGAATTATCTGTATTGAGAGATTGATATACCCATTACATGTACTCGTTACTAGTTAGGTTTGTAGAAAACATCTCGATTAATAATATTTGCATCCAAGTGTTTTTTGAAGTAAGAAAGGAATGATATTTTACAATATTCTACTGTCTTGATGAGAATATTGTCAGGACAAGGTATAAAACGTAGTTAAGCCTCCCGCGCATGGTTCGGCGACGGTGACCTACATTCTTCTACCTTTATTAACTTCGCTCAACAACTCTAGCGCAATGGCGCAGCAGCATCACTAGATAGGTTTTGTCATTAGTATGGAAATTGACTTCAGAGTAGGTTAGTAAGGTGTCTATTTGGTTGCGATTACCTTCTTTTCTGCACTGGCGAGACGTTTTAATTATAGTTTTAAAGAATGAAAATTATCCGAAATCAAATGTTTTGCGACGAGGGAAATGAATGATATTTACAATATTTTGCTGTCTTGATGAAAATATTGTCAGGACAAGGTATAAAACGTAGTTAAGCCTCCCGCGCATGGTTCGGCGACGGTGACCTACATTCTTCTACCTTTATTAACTTCGCTCAACAACTCTAGCGCAATGGCGCAGCAGCATCACTAGATAGGTTTTGTCATTAGTATGGAAATTGACTTTAGAGTAGGTTAGTAAGGTGTGCATTTGATTTCGTCGTTCGTATATTTACCTGAGAAATTATTGCTCGACTTGTGATAGTGTGTCGGGCAGCGTAACGTTCTAGTCGGTGGTTATTTCTAACAAGGGGCGAGTACGTGCAGAATTTCTGAATTTATACTATTTCTCCTTCCACATTCTACCACCCAGGCCCTATTTTCGCTTAATTTTCTATTTTCATCTCTCTCTATACAAATATGCGCCACCCAAGAATACCACGTCGGTGGCGAATTCGGCGTGCCCATTATATGACGGGGTAGGTAGTTATGCATGTTCGAAAATACGGGTGGGCCCATGCCTTTTCGTGCGCTTCTAAAACCTTTTATATTTGCGTTTTTGTATTATGCGTTTTAATTATAGAATAATTATATTTAAATTATATTAAATATTGTCCGGGTTCTTACACATGGATACAGAAGTGAAAATTTAATTTAATTTTTTTTATAGTTTCATCCATTTTAAAGAAGAAAGAAAACAATAAAAACTATAATATATATTTGTTTGTGGAAATATTGTTTCAATTTTGATTAATTATAAGGTTCCACAAGTTTACAATTTCTGGAGTTTAGTTAATAGTTGTTATATATTCAACATGCAATTTTAGTATCGTGAAACACTATCAGCCATATGCATAGTGGCACTAGTAGCTACCAAATATTAGTTGCTACTAATGTAATCAGAATGTGATTTATCTTGGAGAAATGACCTTTACTGATGTACTTTTTTTTATTTGTACCTACACATATTTGTATAGGTACAAATATGACCATGCTATGGTACTTTTTTTTATTTGTACCTATACATATTTGTATAGGTACAAATGTGACCATACTATGACCAATAAACGTGGCCAAGAAGCAATTTGCCACTGGGAATGTTTCGTCTAAGAATTTTTCATGATCTATTTTGGATAGTTTAACATTTGGTTGTAATTATTTAGACTTGATGGCCAAATGGAGCTAACTTTAGTTCTCTATAGGAACACGTATTGGAGATTATTTTAATCACTATAAATTACATAATGGTAATTATGTAAATATAAAGCTTTTGGTATTAGAATTTCGATTATATTCTTGGAATATAATTAGTATGTATTCACACATTAGTATGTATGAAATAAAGTTACGCACTTTTTAAAATTTTCAAAATTGTTTTTTATTGTTCACGACAATTGTTTCGACAATTGAAGCCACAGTGTGGCGAAACAATTGTCGTGAACAATAAAAAACAATTTTGAAAATTTTAAAAAGTGCGTAACTTTATTTCATACATTAGTAATTATGAATTTTCAACAAATAAAAGCCACATCGATCAATCTATTCTTGGAATACATTTTTTACTAGCAGATACTGAATCTGCAAGCATTGAACCTATGCTATAATTTTTGTTTTTAAATGAACCATTTAAATGTGTCTAGTCATTAGATGTGTTTAAGATACTGAACTGCTAAAATACCCAATAGAGAATAAATAGTCTGGATCTATTTTAGAATATAGCATGCAGAAATTGTTTTCAAATTTTGCAAATAATATCTTATTTAGACTTGATGGCCAAATGGAGCTAACTTTAGTTCTCTAAAGGAATACTTATTGGAGATTATTTTAATCACTATTATTTACATCACGGTAATTATGTAAATATAGAGCTCATGGTATTAGAATTTCTTTTATATTCTTGGAATACAATTTTTACTAGCAGATACTGGATCGGTAAGCATTGAACATATGCTATAATTTTTTTTCAAAAGAGCCGTTTAAATGTGTCAAGTTATTACATGTGTTTAAGATACTGAACTGCTAAAACACCCAATAGAGAACAAATAGTCTGGGTCTATTGTAGAATATAACATGCAGAACTTGTTTTGAAATTTTGCAAATATAATCTTATTTAAACTTGATGGCCAGATGGAGCTATCTTTAGTTCTCTATAGGAACACTTATTGGAGATTATTTTAATCACTGTAATTTCTTATATTCTTGGAATACCATTTTTACTATTACCAGCAGATACTGGATTTGTAAGCATTGAACCTATGTTATATATTTTTTTAAATGAGCCATTTAAATCTGTCTAGTTACTAGATGTGTTGAAATACTAAAACTAAACTTAGTATAAAGTCAAAGTATAAAGTATAAAGTAATGGTTTTTTTTTTAACTAAAAGTATACTTAAATGCTTACTAAATAATAAAATACAAAATAGAGAATAAATATATTGGTCTATTGTAGAAAATAGCATACAGAACTTGTTTTGAAATTTTGCAAATATTATCGAAGATTACGGAACTATTGCATGAACGGTGCTTTATCACTGGTTATTTATACATAGATGTTTATCTCGGAATCTATGATAATATTTGCATAACTTGATGTTTTCATTTAAAATTGCATTGCATTTATAATTAAGCATAAATAACATTGTTGTTTATTGATTGTAGTATGACGTACTTGCCTCACAGGTTAATTCATAAAATGCAATGGTATAATTAATTAGCATAAATTGCTAAGCATTTCTTGGTTATAAAATTCAAGCATAACATTTGTCATTATCAAATTACTTCGTAAAAATAATGTGCTTGAGTCACATTACATTATCAATTACCAATTACGCCACGCCATAATTAGAGGAGCAGTAGGGATTATTATTGTTATTATTATCATTATGCAAGTACGTCATACGTACAGAGATTTTATGACTTAAATTAGTTTGTCTTGCTAAGATGATTTGAATTATATTCAAAATATTGAATATTGAAATCATATTAATCATTTATTTATTAGTTTTGAAGTATAGTAATGTTCAATTTTGTCTTAGTTATTTTTTTAAACTTTACCAATTCATTTAGAAACATTATTCATGTACAAAATTTTCAAATAATATGCATCATCATCATCTTTAATCCTCATTTAACCATACAGGTGTAGAGGAAATATATGCAATAATATCAAATAAATATATATAAATATAATATAATAATAATAATAATAATAATAATATAATAATATATAATAATATAATAATATAATAATATAAATAATATGCAATAGTTTTTAATCTTCTTTCTTCTCACGAATACTCAGTTATCCTGATGACACTTTTATTATTTATAATTGTATGTTAAATTCGATATTAAAACTGATGACTTGATAGGTATTCTGCATACATATTATACGTTGTGAACAAAATACGATTAATTTAATTATACCTTGCCAAATTAAATGGCATGAATTATGCACTCTATAAATTAAAACAATGGATTCATTGAACTTTAGTATCAGCCTCATCAATCTGCGAATTTCGATGTTTGGAGCTCAGGTTGTTCACGTTTTCAATAGACGCTACTGCTAACAGCTCAAATGCGTTTTTGTTGGTTAATCTAAAGAGTTCTGGAAGACAAATGGGCGGCCATTTGTTTGAGCCTTTAGTTCGAGTCCCACAAAGAGCAATCCGAATTAGACGCAATTAATATTGTTCGGCCTTCGGAGTTCGTGTCCAGTTTGAATTAATTTCGTCCTGTTTCAATTGTTATTTATTGATACGTATCTGATACGTAGTAGTTCTTCGGCCCGACTAACGGTCCATTGTGTTGGTCTTAATTACACGGAAGCTTTGTGCCATGTGGGCGTAGAATATATTCCCCGTCAGAGAGTTGTGCGTGTAATCTGCAACTTAAAGACAAGCATCTCGGCCGTGTGTTTTACAACGCAGCAAAAAATTATGTCATTCCTATCCTTTTGTGCAGAACCAAGATTACAGTAATCGAATTACAATTGAAAAACTAAAATGTGACCAGTCACGCTGAATCTCTGGAGAACAGTAGCTCAAGCAAAGCGCGGCTCATCTGATCTTTTAAAACCTTAACGAATTGACGAGATTCAAATGGTATAAATACTATAATTGGTTTTCAATTTATAACTTCTACTGTTTGTAATATATTTCTGCAGATAAAATGAATACATGTAAATTCGTTATGAAATTAATATTTTTGCATACATTAAGTGTTAATCGAATTACAGCGTTTCATTTTTGCTAGACTTTGACACTGAGTAATTTTTCGATTATGCAATCGGGGCTTCCAATCTCGTGGCATACAAACGTTTATCTTGGTCGAATGTTCGTTTTAATTGCATGTTGTGACGGGTAGACGCGGAACCTTGATGTTGCTGACGTTTTGCAATAAAAAATAATGTGGAGGAAGTCGTGTATTTACAACTGTCATATAACACCAATTACAAACAAAGGATATCAAACAGTAACGATGTAAACATGCCAGGGGCAAGCATCTATTTTCTGTTACATGCTTGTTTAATTTGTCCAATTTGTTAACTTACGCTTCCTCTACACTCCCCAGATGCAGGAAAAATAAATAAGAGGATTTTTGATTAATTATGTATCTCCTTTATTTATTATTTATCAGTCGTTTCTCAAAATGCAGTTAAATTTAAAGGGGCGATATTTGCCTTGAATGTAATTGTGTCACCATTAATATAATTATCAGCTTTCATTTATTTATTTATTTATTCCTTTGGCTTTCTATCTTTCGGTGTAAGGCATACAGTATTAATTTTTGTAATATTCTCTCCACTTCCTCCTATCTTTGGTTAATTCCTTTATTTCTTCCCATGTGTTCCCTTCTTGTTGCCTCTTTTATTACGCTGTTCCACTCTTTTCTCGGTCTTTCTCTTTGTTGTTTTTCTGTTGCTCTTATATCTCGTATATTTTCTTAGTGTTTCTTTCTTCTCTCATTCGTCTCATGTATACATACCACCTCATTTGACCTTGTGTTATTTTTTCCTGTATTTTGGTTTTTGCCCAAAATTCTCATTCATTCTTTCACCAAATTTCGTCCATGACTTTTATTTTGCTTCTTTAATTATTGAATTCGTTTTGTTTCTCGGCTTTCGTATGCAATGAAATTAATCTTAACTAAAGATTGTAAAACCTTATCGTTCATGAATAGTCACGACACCTTGTAATATGTAACTCCCAAAACAACAAACGGTAAGTCAATTATTATTCTTTTTTAATTATCATAAAGTTGAATTTCGTTGTCATGTTAAGACTAATTGACAATTTATTTATGAAAGTTTAAAGTAATTCAAATTTGAATAATAATTCAAATACTAACAAGTAACTATTTTATACAATTTTACGTTCTACTCCTGAATGGACCAACTTTAAAGTTAATATTCACTACGTTATCCAATTTTGAATAATTGCAACGTTGCGTGTGTCCTTATAATTGAATCTCGAAAAGCTATGCTTTGGTATAAGTGGGCAGCATTAAAATTACATAATTATCTCAAACTAACGTATTATCTACGGCAGATGGACTAACGTTAGTCAATGTCAGATACACCAGGAAAATTAATTAACCAATTTCGTACACTGAGTGCAGAACAAATGTATTCATTAATGTAAATGAATTCAATTACAGAGATTAGTTAAGTAAAGCTAATATTAATCACCAATTTTCGTTAAGACATTAATTTTTAGAGGAGCAAGTGGCTATAAAGATAAAATATAAGTGATGCCGCGCCTTTGACGCGCGTAGATAGTTTTCGAGAAGGGGAAAAATATACTGGATATTTTTCGAGTGGTGGTTAAATCAGGGCTTCGAATCGTTATTTTTTTCGTTTCTCTTTCAAAAACAAAAAAAAATTGTTTGGTTTCGGTTTTCGTTCCAAAAACAATGGTTTTTGTCGGTTTTCGGTTCAGTACCGGTTCAGTTTTCAAAAAATTAAGAAACAACAACGACAATTGGAGTTGAGAAGTTTAGAACAGAACATGTTCAGAACCTTTGAACATGTATGGAAGCGAAATAAACCGGTTTTTCTCCAGTTTTCGGTTAGCCAAACATATCGGTTTTCTCCACTTTCCGGTTCTGTTCCGGTTATAGCGTAATCTAATTTTTGACTATATATTTGCACACAAAAGCTTAAAACTGCAGAAAATATACAAGAATATATCTCTTTTTCGGAAACATTTTTGAAAATTTATATTAATTATGAGAAGTAAGACACATTACAGATAATGCTTCAGAAAGAGCAGTAGGTTTACATAATTAGTTACATGTAGGCAAATCTCGGCAGATTAGAGGTAAATGTAAAGAAAACTTGTTCAAAATTGAAAATGCTACTGCAAAATGTCAGGAAGATCGCCATTCTTCGATAAAAATTAATGTTTGACTATATATTTGCACACTAAATCTTAAAACTGCAGAAAATAGGCAAGACTATATCTCTTTTTTGGAAACATTTTTTATTTTTTTTATTAATTATGAGAAGTAAGACACATTACGGAAAGTGCTTCAGAAAGAGCTGTACATTTACATAATTAGTTACATGTAGGTAAATCTCGGCAGATTAGAGGTAAATCTACAGAAAACTTATTCCAGATTGAAAATGCTACTGCAACATGTCAGGAAGATTGCCGTTCTTCGATAAAAATTAACGTTTGACTATATGTTTGCAAACTAAAACTTAAAACTGCAGAAAATAGGCAAAAGAAGATATCTCCTTTTTGGAAACATTTTTTTTTAAATTGTATTAATTATGAGAAGTAAGACACAATACGGATAATGCTTCAGAAAGAGCTGCAGGTTTACATAATTGGTTAAATGTAGGCAAATCCCTGCAAATTGGAGGTAAATGTAAAGAAAACTTGTTCAAAATTGGAAAGCCTACTGCAAATTGTCAGGAAGATCGCCATTCTTCAATGAAAATTAATAACAAGTATTAAGTAATATAGCAAATTAACAACAACTTGAAAACGTGTTCAAACATGTAATTTATAAATACATAATAGTTCTTAAGTAATTTAATAAATCAAACCTTTTTAAAAAACATCTGAAACCTTGAAATTGCCTCCAAGAACTTTGTTATTTTTTCAACAATTTCTTTATATGTTTGTCGATTATTAATAATAAAAAATAATAATTTAAAATATAATTATGTATTATTATATATTATTATCCAATTAAGACACAACACGAATAAAGCTTCAGAATGAATAGTTGGTTTATATAATTAGTTATTTGCAGGTAAATCTCTGCAAATTGGAGGTAAATGTAAAGGATACTTGTTCAAAATTGAAACGCCTACTGCAAAATATCAGGGAGATCGCCATTCTTCGACAAAAATTAATATCAAGTATTAAGTAATTAAGTAAATTATTATCAACTTTAAAACGTGTTCAACATGTACATTATTAATACATAACAGGGCTTAAAAAAAATAATAATTCAAACCTTTAAAAAAAATACTGAAACCTTCAAAATGCCTCCTCAAATTTTGTTAGTTTTTCAACATTTTAATTTTTCAACGTTTGTCGATTATTAATAATAAAAAATAATAATTTATGATTCCATTATTTATTATTATATATTATTATCCAAATAAGACACAACACGAATAAAGCTTCAGAATAAATAGTAGGTTTATATAATTAGTTATTTGCAGGTAAATCTCTGCAAATTGGTGGTAAATGTAAAGAATACTTGTTCAAAATTGAAACGCCTACTGCAAAATATCAGGGAGATCGCCATTCTTCGATGAAAATTAATCCAAGTATTAATTAATTAAGTAAATTAATTACTAAGTAGAAAACTTGTTCAAAACATGTAATTTATAAATACATAATAGTGCTTCAGTAATGTAATAATCCAAATCTTTCCTTTTGCAAATAAATCTAAAACCTTCAAATTTTAAACAACAATAACAAACTTTGTTATTTTTTCTAAATTTTCTTTTTTGGTTTGTCGATTATTACTAATAAAAAAACATTTAAAACAGGGTTATTTATTATTATATATTATTATATAATTATTATTCATAATTGTTTTTTCTGCAAACACTATTAAAAGATGAACTTTTAACACGGCATACTGCAACTAAAAATGCAATATTGATTGCAATATAGAGAAATGATATAAGCGTGTTAAAAGTGCTTCACTTTTAATGCTAGTGTTAAAAGTAAAATCAAGTAAAGTATTATCAAGTAGAAAAATTGTTCAAAACATGTAATTCATAAATACATAATAGTGCTTAAGTAATTTAATAATCCAAATCTTTCCTTTTTCAAATAAATCGAAAACCTTCAAATTTTCTCCACAAACTTTTTTATTTTTTCACAATTTTCTTTATTTGTTTGTCGATTATTATTAATTAAAAAAAACATTTAAAACTGGGTTATTTATTATTATATATTATTATACAATTATTATTCATAATTGTCTTTTCTGCAAACACTATTAAAAGATGAACTTTTAGCATGGCATACTTGAACTAAAAATGCAATATTATAGAGAAATGATATAAGCGTGTTAAAAGTGCTTCTCTTTTAATGCTAGTGTTAAAAGTAAGCAGCCAATAATCTGTCAAAATGACATTTATTTAATCAAAAATAAGAAATAACATAACAGAGTTAAGTAGGTGCAAACTATTTTGAAATGCTAATATTAATAGTGCAATTCAATAGTGTAATATATGTAAAAATGGAGTATTTTTTCCGTTTAATAAATAAATAAATAAATAAATTCGAACAATTATTAATGTTTATCCCTTATGATGATGCTGAGGTAACTTCAGAACTATTCAATTAAGAATTATAATTAATGTTCATTATGATGATTTAAGAAATAATTTCTTGTTTGACAAGTATGTCATACAATATGAAAACTAGATTTTTTTTTATAAATTCCACAGACTGACTGAAGTGTCAACATTTTTAAAGAACTTTATTGTGCCTTTAAAGGTGTTTTTAGAAAAAATATTGTATGATATGTGTGATAAAGGCGATTTTATTTTGTGAGTACATTTTGTCACGAAAATGTATGCTGTTTTCTGATAATTTCTGATTTAAGAAATAATTTCTTGTTTGACAAGTATGTCATACAATATAAAAACTAGATTTATTTGTTTTATAAATTCCACAGACATTTCTAAAGAACTTTATTGTGCTTTTAAAGGTGTGTTTAGAAAAAATATTGTATTATATGTGTGTTAAAGGCGATTTTATTTTGTGAGGGGGGAAAGTTGTGAGTGGGGAAACCCTACGAACAAAGTCTGACTATTAACACTTATATCATAAATAACTATTTTATTTTATATTTTTGTACTAAACTAAAAGTATCTAATCAAATAATTTTGTCTTGAATTCCGGAATTCCGCGGAATGATGACATTTTTAGGATATATGTGCCAATCAAATCCTATAAGCAGTAACAGTGCTTCATGCAGAAGACGAACATAAAGTGGAGGTCTTTTGTGACGTACCTGAAGGGCAGTCGGCGCGTTAGGCCGTGGAGCGAGTGGAGGGTCCCTTTGAAGTAGTGACGAGGGCCAGGCTCTCGGTGTCAGAGAGTGGGGGGGGTTAAAAAAAGGCTCCACGTAATTTTACCTCGTTGCTACTTCGTCGCAAGGGAGGCTCCACTCTACCTGCGTGGGTGGACGGCAGACAGTCAGCGAAGCTCAGAAATCACGAACTGTCACAACGCTGACCGTTTGACGCCAACACCACCAGGTGTAAATCTCGCAGTGAGAATAGAAAACTGTAAAACTGTAACTGAAATGACTGGAATAGAAAACTGTAAAGAGAAAAACGTGGGGGGAGCAAAAAATAACAGCTGTGAGTTTGGTATGGTAAGATGGCGTTTATTCGCACACACAAATCAAGACGGACACCGTGTCCTGCGCTCCTGAAAACAAATACCTCCGAGCGCCACCCTTTCGCGCAGGGTCTACTCTATTCGGCCGAATAAAATAAGCTCCTAATCGCGCGATTTAAAGGGCAGAGGGAGCGACCTTTCTCGTACACTAGCGCAAAACACGTACGATACAGAACACGTTTACGGAATTTACACACAAAACAATAATCGGCAAAGATGGCTCAATCGAGCACACAAAAAGAATTATATTATTGGAATTTTTATATCTGGCCTGCGTTCCGGGTGGTCGTCGCCGGTGACTGCTACAGCTCCAGAAGGGCCGACGGCTCGCGTCGTGGACCTGAAGCTCGCTTGCGACCTCCAGCCAGGAATGTTCCGGCCGAGCTGCTTACCCCGCTGCTAGACGCCTAGGAACGCACGGCCTTAATCAAAATGGCCGGACACGTGGCTTCACGAAGAGGAGAGGAGATAACTACTTACTCCGGTGTTATGAGCGTGTTCTCTGCCCTCCAGTCGATGCCTCAATCCCCCTCAAGGGTGGTTAGTTGAGAACCGTTGATTATTCCCGTAAAACGGATGGTGAAATACCTTATCTGCAACGGTTCTTCTGACACGATCTATCTCGGGCACGAGTCAATGTAGTTCTGCCCGTGGTGGCGCTTTATGCCGGTGAATTTAAAAATCGCTCACCGGGGAGACGCGTCACCACAACAAAAAAATGCAAGCATGGTTGCCTACCGTGTAGGTCTACACGCTAGTTAATTTATTAAAAGCCGTTTCTGCCGAACGCTATTTTTGGACCGTTACAAATTCCCCCCCAACCAAATTAAAAACTCCGGGAAGCGGATGTTTTTTTCAAACCCCCAAAAAGAAAAATAAACTCATAAAAATGACGAAAGAAAGATAGTACTAGTGGGAGTAACAATGTCCCGACACACTCGATGCGTAACCACAATCATACTCATTAAATCCCCCAAAGGGCTAAGCTAAATAGCTAAACTAGGGAGTCGTCGAAAAATTCCGCAATGCGGCATGTCACTCAAGGACAAAACACGAACGATCCCATAGAATACGAAAGTTTACTTACACCGTATGGTTTTAGACAAGTGACAGCCACTAATTACAATCAATTAAACTAACAAAACTAACACAACTAACCTAATGAGCTCAGAAGTTAACAAGGCATCATCGGTCCGCTCCTCGGCCGACTTAAACCCAGGAATTCATCAAAAAAAAAAATGAAGGGTAGTGTACGCGGGGCTCCAACGAACTTCCCAGAGCAAGGCTTGCGATTCCGGGGCACCCAAAGCCCAGTAGACGGACGGACCCAACCCGAAGTTGTAGGGAATAGCGGCGCGAACCCCAACTATTCCAAACCCGTCTCATCCCCCCAGTACCCGAGATCCCGGAACCACCTTACTCTGTTCCGATCGCCGGACGCGTACACGCCCGTGGAACAAGGTGATGAATTCCCTTCGTAGAGCATTGTGTCCCGACAACCCGATACGAACAACCTCCCGTCTCCCAGGGTGGAGTTGCCCCACCTCAGTCCCTCTCCACCAGTAGTTACCGAAATAACTACTCCGGAGTCGTTGGGAGCTGAGGATCACGCCCGCAATTATCCACTCAGGGGTCAGGTCAGCGACCCGCATCGCCCGTCAAGCCACAACCTCTACCACCACAACACATACGGAAAACAAGAAGATAAGAGTTACTCTTGTTTCGTAGATAACTCAAAAAGAAAAAGTACTAAACTACACTTAACCAGAAAAATCTAACAAACACCTAGTTCGAAAGCGAATGATCATCGTCCAGAGCAGGTTTCAAATCTTTCACATGCCATGTCCCTCCTGGATCACCAAAATCATTGGTTAGATCATACGTCCACAAAGACCTCTTATGGGCCACTACAAAAGGACCAACAAACTTAGGAGCTAACTTCGCGTTAAAATAGTTTAGAGCATTCGACAAAACATGATTTCTACGCCACACTCGATCACCAACCTTGTACTGTACATGCCTTCTACGGAAATTATACGATTTCGCATTTTTCTGATACGCTTTCACCAAACGTCCCGCTATCTCTTCTCGTAATGCGTCGAACTTATCAGGATCGCGTGGTTTGTCCCTGATGGGGTCCTCTAACAATTCGTCAACCTCCGGAGGTCCACCAAAGGTATTGCCATACAATACGTGCTCTCGCCCAAAATTGGCGAAGTAAGGCGTATGGCCAATCACCTCGTGTTTTGCCGTCCGAATGGCACAACCAATCTTTGGAAGACTCGCGTCCCACACGCGGTGGTTATTGCTCACATACGATGCGATCATAGTCTTAAGGACCCGGTTAATGCGTTCCGCCGGATTAGCCTGCGGATGATACCGAGCAGTATACAATACCCGAGTGCGATAGGAGTCGCACATCTTAGTGAACTCTTTACTACGAAATTGAACACCGTTGTCTGAGATGATGTATTGAGGGGTTCCAAATACAAGGAAAACTTGTTCTTCTATGGCTTTCGTGACAGCTGAAGCAGTAGCTCGTCTCAACGGGAAAAACATACTAAACTTTGTGAAGGTGTCGGCCACAACCAAAATATAACAATTACCCTTGGTTGAACGCGGCAAAGGTCCCACCAAATCAGTACACAAAATTTGCCAGGGTCTCGTCGCTCGAGCCCTAGGCGCCAAAAAGCCAGGTGGAGCCTTTTGTTCAACCTTGTGTGCCGAACACACCTCACACTCACGAACATACCGAGCTATATCTGCCTTCATCTTCGGCCAGTAATATCGTGTCTTAAGCCTTTGACAGGTCTTATACACGCCCCCATGACCAGCAGTTGGCAAATCATGGTTTTCCGAAATAAGGGCACGCCGACGCGGTTTCGCTACTACTATCTTCCACGAGTCTTGGGGTTCCTCAAGGTCCCCAAACCTGGGAGGCAAAAACTTATATACGACCCCAGCGTCGACTTTCCAAAGAGGATACTTCCGCGGTCTCTTCGCGATCGCGTCACGCATCTTAACTAACCACGCGTCGCCTTCGGAATGATTAACGACGTTTACAGCGTCTAAAACCGGTACTGAACGCGATAACGCATCAGGAACCACGTGGTCCTTCCCCTTACGATGAATGATATCGAAGTTAAATTGTTGGAGCCGTACACTCCAACGCGCTAAACGACCAGAAGGACTCTGTAAACGGTTAAGCCACAGCAAGGAATAGTGATCGGTGATCACGGTGAACTTAGCACCCTCAATGTAAGGTCGAAATTTCTCTACAGCCCATACTACGGCCAAACATTCTTTCTCCGTAGCACTATAACGTCTCTCCGGTCCTTTCAATGAACAACTATTGTAACTTATTACCTTCTCTCCCTCATCAGTAACTTGTGTCAGTACGGCGCCTAGCCCAAAATCGCTAGCGTCGGTCTGAATGACGAAAGGTAAACTAAAATCAGGACAAGACAAAATAGGAGCGCTAACAAGACAATCTTTAATAGTGTTGAATGCCGATTCACAGTCTTCCGACCACATAAATTTAGTATCTTTTCTGACCAATGCCGACATTGGTGCAGTGACTGTGGAAAAATTCGGAATAAACCTACGGTACCAACTAGCCATACCGATTACTCTACGTACACCTGTGACATTAATGGGTGGTGGCATGTTAACGATCGCTGAAACCTTTTCTGGATCGACATGTAACCCTCCCTGATCAACAACATAACCCAAGTAGCGTAACTGTGGCCTAAAGAAATGACATTTATCGCGACGCAGCGTTAAACCTGCTTCTGTCAGACGACTCAAAACAGTTTCCAAAACTCTAATGTGCTCCTCGAACGTCGAAGTTACGACCACGATGTCGTCTAAATATGCAAAACATGACGGCTCGAGATCAGCACGTATCACTCTATCAATGAGTCGCTGAAAAGTGGCTGGCGCATTATGAAGGCCAAATGGCATGCGTCGAAATTGATATAGACCACGGTTCGGAACGGTAAATGCGGTTAGCTGCCTCGATTCTTCCTGAACAGGGATCTGCCAGTAAGCCGATCGAATGTCCAAACTCGACAAATATTTCGCGTCCCTTAACCGATCTAATATATGAGAAATATACGGCAGAGGATACGCGTCTCTTTCGGTTACACTATTGACTCGCCTAAAATCTACACAAAAACGGTATGTGTCATCCTTCTTTTTCACCATCACAATTGGTGAAGACCACGGCGATTTAGAAGGTTCAACTACCCCTAAACTTAACATTGAATCTAATTCCGCGTTTACGTGACGTTGTAATGTGGGAGACATCGGATAGTAGCGCTGCTTAATTGGTGTAGCTTTAGTGCTGATGACATGCTCTACCAAATTGGTACACCCGAGAGTATCACTCATCTTCTCGAAAGCACTGGTTAATGATGACTGAAGTTGGACGTGTTGGTGTGAGGTTAACCCATCACTGGTGTTTAACGCATCTACAGCCATATCTTCCAAACCCGAAAACTCCCAATGACCACTACGTAGGTCTGGAATAATTCCTAACCGTTTCCAAAAATCGGTTCCCAAAATCAACGGCCTCGTAATTTCCGGAATTACTAATACATCCAACGTTCTCGTCACGCCTTCAACCATCATCGGAAGTGTAGCCATTCCAATTACCTCGCAACTACGTCCATTCGCCACCGTACAATATTTCACCGACGAAGGTTTCAACCGTACCGCTAAATTTTTGAACATCTGCCACCCTGGACCGCCAAGTATGGTCTGGTTTGCTCCTGAATCTAATAACCCCAACAACGATACCCCATAAACTACTACATTTAAATATGGACGCTCATCGCCCCGCGAACTAGACAACACAAAATCTAAACAAATACGGGTACGTTCACTAAGTCCCTTAAAATTATCTGCCGAAATTCCCAAAACCTCGGAGCAACTCGTTCGACTCAAGTTCTCCTCGACCGGTTTAACGAATTTGATGGAGTGCAATTTGGGCACCTCGGTTTTGTTACTCCCACTTTCCCACAACCAAAACAATATAAGCGTCTCGGCGCGCGACAATCCTGACTTGAATGTCCCGGTCGTTGACAATTATAACAACGCGACTGAGAGGGCGGACGAATATTTGTAGGAGTGACTTCGTGACAAGACACACTCGGCACAGCCTCCACATACGCCAAGTCTGGCTCTAACACACGACCTTTCCCTGGTGGGGGTGTGTACGATTCGTTCGCGACCGTACTAGCCTCCAGCCTACGTCCTAATCTAAGTAGATCAGCAAAAGTAACAATGTCTAGTGACCACAAAGCCATTCTGTATCTAGGATGTAGATTTTTGGTTACGGTTCTGAGCTGAATATCTTCAGGGAGAGGATTAGGCAATCGCATGAACAGATTTTTCATCACAGAAACATAGAGACTGATGGTCTCATTAGGTCCATGTGTGCGAGATTTGATTTCTTCGAAGAGACGTTCTTCGTAATCAGGAGATTGGAAGGCCTCTCTCAACCCTAGGACTAACTCATCCCAGTTCCCAAAAGATCTACGGTTCGCTCGATACCAAATAAGGGCGTTCCCCGTGAACAAATCTAAGGCCGACGCAAACAATAATGCCGAAGATACGTTACGCGCAACGCGCAGTTCTTCTACTCGCTCCAAAAATGAGGACAACGAAACTTTGCCCTGCTCTCCACCAAAAGTGAGATTCCAAAACCTAACCGCGACAGGTTTTACATCTGTAGAAGCCAGATGATCTTGGTCATTGTCTGAATCAGAATCTGAACTTGAACTATTCGATTCAGCAACTACTCGCGATGAATGAGCGACAGCTTGAATTACGGACAAATTAAGCAACGAACTCTGAGTTGCAGTGGTTTTGCGCTTAGCTAATTTAGCCCCGGAACGCATAGTACCGGCGCACGCTGCTAATCGTACTAAAAGTCTGGAGACCTTACCTCGTTCTTCGTCAGTCGTAACGACACAACGATTAATTCGCCCGTGTGCGTGTCCACACTTAGTGGCGAGCTTCAAATAGGTCGAAGAGGTAGTAGGCTCCTCGAAGTCCTTTACTAACCCCTCGATCTCCGTCAACTTCAGTTCTAGTGCCGCAAGGTCGTCAGTTATTTTAAAGGGATTAGGCACCGGCGCATAGGAGGCAGAAGATTCCAATCTAATTAGAGTTCGTAAGGTGCTACGCTGCGCATCAGCAGTAGTTACCCCTGTAACTCCTCGACGTTCAAGCTCATACACCCGCTCATCGGCTGATAGCCTATTAACTTCTACTTTGAAATCCATCACAACTAATGGACTAGTGAACAAAAAGAAAAGATTCAAATTTCAATTCAAATTGAAAGAAAAATATACGGTATACGTGTACCGAAAAAGAACAAAAATTTAAACTAACTTATCGTAATTATTACGATTACTATAAAAATTCAAAAAAAAATTACCTAGTCGTAGTGAGCTCGAACCCACAAAATCATACGCCAAAAACAAAATATAAATCAACCAATCAACCAAATATGTATGATTCGTGGTCGCCCGTTCACTATCTCACCAAGTTTCTACAAAAACCAACAATAACCAATAATAAATTTATGGTTTTTCGTAACCAGCGAATAATAAACTAATTTCTACACTATAGTAGAAACTATACCAACAAACACTGAAAACAGGCCAGAAAATTCCCTAAATTAAAAATATTTAAATTTAAAGTTAACGTTAAAGTCAAAATATTTTCTTGTGTGTATTCTAAATTACCCACAAAACTCACAGAAATTCTCAACAACTGACAAAACAACCACCCCAAATTTTCTCAATATACTAAGTGCTGAAGGCTGATTAAAAATTTGAAATACTGTCAAATTTTCCAACTCCCAGTTCAGTTTCCTCGGCGCAAACTTAAGGCCTACCACAAAAATATATTCCCAATCAAAAGGGCACAAAAATAAACCAAAGGGCCAAAAAGTTTTCGCGAAGGGCTGAAGGGTCAAAATGAAAATTAGTGCCAAAACTACTAAAACTTTTTCAATTTTATGCGTTTTAGTAAAATTGAAAAAGGGCACAAAAATTTTCTAAAGGGCAAAAAGGGCCAAAATGAAAATTGAAAAAGGGCTGCAAAATTAATTAAATGAGGTCTATTTAAAATGAAAAACAAAATCCTGAAGGGCTAGAAAAAAATTTACAAAGGGCTGACAAAACCCTTAAGCCTCAAAAGATGTTAATGAGCTAAATAAATAAAGATACCAACGATAGCTATTGTTGCTATTGCCCCATACGTTGGGTTCCAAAAACGTGTGACGTACCTGAAGGGCAGTCGGCGCGTTAGGCCGTGGAGCGAGTGGAGGGTCCCTTTGAAGTAGTGACGAGGGCCAGGCTCTCGGTGTCAGAGAGTGGGGGGGGGTTAAAAAAAGGCTCCACGTAATTTTACCTCGTTGCTACTTCGTCGCAAGGGAGGCTCCACTCTACCTGCGTGGGTGGACGGCAGACAGTCAGCGAAGCTCAGAAATCACGAACTGTCACAACGCTGACCGTTTGACGCCAACACCACCAGGTGTAAATCTCGCAGTGAGAATAGAAAACTGTAAAACTGTAACTGAAATGACTGGAATAGAAAACTGTAAAGAGAAAAACGTGGGGGGAGCAAAAAATAACAGCTGTGAGTTTGGTATGGTAAGATGGCGTTTATTCGCACACACAAATCAAGACGGACACCGTGTCCTGCGCTCCTGAAAACAAATACCTCCGAGCGCCACCCTTTCGCGCAGGGTCTACTCTATTCGGCCGAATAAAATAAGCTCCTAATCGCGCGATTTAAAGGGCAGAGGGAGCGACTTTTCTCGTACACTAGCGCAAAACACGTACGATACAGAACACGTTTACGGAATTTACACACAAAACAATAATCGGCAAAGATGGCTCAATCGAGCACACAAAAAGAATTATATTATTGGAATTTTTATATCTGGCCTGCGTTCCGGGTGGTCGTCGCCGGTGACTGCTACAGCTCCAGAAGGGCCGACGGCTCGCGTCGTGGACCTGAAGCTCGCTTGCGACCTCCAGCCAGGAATGTTCCGGCCGAGCTGCTTACCCCGCTGCTAGACGCCTAGGAACGCACGGCCTTAATCAAAATGGCCGGACACGTGGCTTCACGAAGAGGAGAGGAGATAACTACTTACTCCGGTGTTATGAGCGTGTTCTCTGCCCTCCAGTCGATGCCTCAATCCCCCTCAAGGGTGGTTAGTTGAGAACCGTTGATTATTCCCGTAAAACGGATGGTGAAATACCTTATCTGCAACGGTTCTTCTGACACGATCTATCTCGGGCACGAGTTAATGTAGTTCTGCCCGTGGTGGCGCTTTATGCCGGTGAATTTAAAAATCGCTCACCGGGGAGACGCGTCACCACAACAAAAAAATGCAAGCATGGTTGCCTACCGTGTAGGTCTACACGCTAGTTAATTTATTAAAAGCCGTTTCTGCCGAACGCTATTTTTGGACCGTTACACTTTAATAATTTCGGCAAAATCTAAAAATAGAATTTATTTATTTATGTCACGTAGGGAAGAGTAATAAAATATATAAAAAATTGTTTTGTTTTAATTTCAATTAACTTACGACCAACTGGTAATAAATATTGAATGTAAAGTTTAATTCATTTGGTAGTAAATAGTTTCCTTTAGTTAAATATCCATTAGTTTAATAAATAGTTTCCTTAAAAAATCCCGAATAATGAAAAGTAAAGCTCATTTTCTTAGTTGTCCATTTTGTTTATTTAAAATACAAAAATAAAATTTTTAACTTATAAATGCTCATTTCACTGCTACCCAAATCCATGATTTAAAAAAGTTAAAAATGCGGAAAATGCGGAAAATTCGAAACTTTCTCAAATCTCCAGATACCATTTTCACAGATAACATTTTCCTTTAACATTAAACATTAATTCAGAAGTAAGTGAAACTATTTTCTCTATTAATTTTGCGGATCTCCAAACAACAAATACAATTTTCCTATGGAACATTTATCCACGAGTAAGTGAAACTATTTTTTTCTATTGATGTTGCGAGATAAAATACATGTTACACAACAGATAACATTTTCCTAATATACTTATTTCAGAAGTAACTGAAACTATTTTTTCTTTTAATGTTGCGAGATAAAATACATGTTACACTTTAAATAATATATACACAATATCATTAAGTCCACAGAAGAAATATTTTTTCACAATATAACAATGATTTGGATATAGTGACACTTTGTTGGGATACTCTGTATACATATTTTTTGTATAATTTGTCTAAACAGTAAATCGATAAATTTTTGGAAACTTGTGTAGGATTTAGTTATGTTCTATTTAGATTGAAAGTTAGGTTTCGTGAGGTTGTCAAATCCATAATTATAAAAGTTAAAATGCAGAATATTATAAACTTTCTCAAATCTCCCAACAACAGATAACTTTTTCCTATTAAGTATTAATTCAGAAGTAAGTGAAACTATTTTCTCTATTAATTTTGCAAATATCCAAACAACAGATAATATTTTCCTATTTAACATTTATCCACGAGTAAGCAAAACTGTTTTTTTCTATTGATGTTACGAGATAAAATACATGTTACACTTTAAAATATGTATACATAATATCATGAAGCCCCAGAAGAAATATGTTTTCCAAATGTAACCAATGATTTGGATAGTGACACTTTGTTGGGAAACTGTACCTATGCATATTTTTTGTATAATTTGTCTAAACAGTAAATCGATTATTTTTTGGAGATTTATGTAGGATTCAGTTATGTTCTATTCAGATTGAAAGTTAGGTTTTGTGAGGTTGGGTTAGGTTGTGTTATTGTTAACTTTGGATGACACAATACATCAGACACATAATACCTAAGACACACAATACCTGTGTTATTCTTAACTTTGGACGATACAATACCTCAGATATACAATACCTAAGACACACAATACCTCAGACATACAATACCTCACACATACAAAACCTCACATACATAATACCTCAGACACGCTAGCGCGATACAAATTTTTAAATCTATATTGTTAACTTTGGACGACACAATACCTCAGACACATAATACCTAAGATACACAATACCTCAGACACACAATACCTAAGACACACAATACCTCAGACACACAATACCCCAGACATACAATACCTCAGATACTAATACCTCAGACACTAGCGCTGTACAAATTTTTGAATCTAAAATAACGAAAATGAACGAAAATTAATATCTGCCTGAAGATTTTTACCATTAATTTTCAAGAAAACGTTTTTTTCTTATAGTTTAATACTCTTATTTTAATTCGTAATGCTCATTTAAAATTGAAAGAAAGTTATTCGTTTAACCTTCATTCGTTTATTTGTTCACAATTTTGTAGAGAATGTGCGATTTACGTTTTTTACATCTAATTATAAGTAATCCTCTGTGTTACACTAATATTTACTCTTAGTTTTTCTTTTATTTCTTTTTTGACGATTTTTTTAATCTGTATGGGTTAAAAAAATATTACAGTTTAAGACTAATCTATTTTATATGCAACATATGCATTACGGTGTCCGTTATTTCCCACATCGCGATTTTTTTTTTGAGAGGACTAGTTTGATGTCTTCTTTTCATGGTAAATAACTATTTTGAATCAAATTAATCATTTGATTGACATGGGAAAATCGTCTTTAAACGCTCTTTTTTTTACAAATTGTATGTTTTCATATATGTCAACATACCATGGCAAAACTTCAAAAACACGAAGTTTAGCTCTGTTACGCTGAAATTTCAATTTTTATAGTGTAACAGACCTAAAATTCTCGACCAGAAATGGTTTTCTTGTTGCAAAAAAAAATGTTTTGAATTTTTGAAGTTTTGCCACGGTATGTTGACATATATGACGACCTACAATTTGTAAAAAAAAAAAAATTGAGCGTTTAAAGACGATTTTCCCATGTTAATTAAATGGGAAATTTCATTTGCCTTCAGGCACGCGAAGATACGGTTACCAATGAGTTTTTTTAATTTCAAACTAGTTATTTACCATGAAAAGAAGACATTTAACTAGTCCTCTCATAAAAAATCGCGATTTGGGAAATAACGGACACCCTAATGTGCATACATTCATAATATCAAACGCTAATTAAAAAGTAAGCTAAACCAATTATTATTGTTTTAATCATTTCGTTTTACAGAAAGCAACGCGTTTAAATTTTCTCAGATACTTAACATTCAACTTATGCAACCGACTGTGCTAGCGAGTAAGATTGTTGTATAGTGTGACTTTATATTTCAGTTAATGTTGTACGTAGTATAATTTTTATGTAGAATTAGTTGTCAAACCACTTTGGTTGGTTCGTATGCCTTCAGCAGAGCAAATTTTATGATTGCCTGTAAAGACAAATAATTAAGGCGCCACAAAATATAAATAACTATTTAAATATAATTAAAACATTTGTACCAAAAAATATGTTTGGTCACATTTATCCAAAATTAGTAAAATTATTAACCCATGATCATGGAAAAATAATAATTATTCGTTATAATTACATAAGCAACACGAGACTTATTAGCCCACGTGGTTAATGAGTTAACGCTCCAACTAATCAATAGGCATGTGATTGAATATCTGATATTCAATCTCTGATAACTTATTAAAATTTTGTTTTGTGTGGGTTTACCTTATCATGTTATTAATGATATTTTATTCCTTATTATAATTGGAGGAATACTAGTCTTATTTATCTGTATAACAAGAATTGCATCTAATGAAAAATTTAAATATTCTAATTTTACTTTCCAATTTATTTTATAAAACATTATTACCTGTTTTATTTAATTGTGTTTTTTGTAGGGTTGAAAATTTTATAACCCCTTTATTTTTGTTTTAGGGTAATTCATTTAATAACCCCTTGGAGATTTTTTTCTCTTATGGGCTAATTATTTTTTTTCTTACGGGGGTTTATCTCTATCAGGTTATTAATAATATAAAAGTTTACTTGGGTTTCCAAGTAAACTTTTATATCATTAATAACCCCATAAGAGACACATTTTTCACCACGATGAATCTTAACGCCTAAATCAAAATATTAAAATTGTATATATTTCTCTATGCCTCTATGTTCTAAGACGATAATAAGAACAATTTTCGTAGTAATCGACGCCTTAATTCAAATACAAAAATACCATGATTATTTGTATTGTGTTTGGCGCTACTCTTGATTCCTTAGCGTTCATCAATATTTATCAATGACGAGGTAACACCAAATAAATGATAATTAAAATACCAGGATTATTTAATTTTGTTTGGCGCTAGTCTCAATTCCGTAACGTTCATCAATATTTATCAGTTTAAAAAATAATAGCAAATCAATGACAATAGTTGGGTACAGGCTCGAACCTGCGACCTCTGGAATACAATTCCAGTTCCGATTCAATAATAATACACACCGGGCTCGAACCCGGGACCTCTGAACTATGGACTCAGCGAGCACTCACCTCAGCTTATATAATAGTTATTTATTGTAGAAGTGTTTTAGATAGCGTTTTATTCACGAAAGAAAAAGTTTGAACCCGAGAGCGAACCTCCAGAGTTTAATTTTCTAAAGTGGATAAAACGCGACTAACACACGAATGCAATACAACGTTTTATCCACAATCACGATCATTTAGAATGAGATTTCATTAAAACATGATTTGACATTTCGCTTTGACAGCGGCTGTAACGTAATAAGCTATTTATGGTATAAGTGAATAAAATTGCTTTATTCACTTGTATCATACAAGATTTTTTCCAATTCGTTATCAGAATTGAAGAATTTGCGTGAAGTGTCACATCGTCAGGTTAGGTTAGGTTAGGTTAGGTACACGAAACGATTTCAAGGAATTTCATAGGAATTTTCAACGAAAATTGCAAGCATTAATGCCTATTTACGTATTTTTTACTTTATTCACGTTGTCAATGGTTATAGTGAATGAAGTGAAAATGTAAACATTTGATTCACCCATTCGATTAAAGTGTTGTTATAATGATGAGATTCAATATACATAATGAACATTTTATTATTGCGAATTGGAAAAAAAAGAAAATTATCAAAAACTTCGACAAGCACTAGCGTTCTGAATGGAAACGAAGTGAAATATGATAAAACAAATAACGAATTGTCTATTGATATAAATGTTAATAATAATATAAATAATAAATAAATAAAATGTAATTGACCCTGTATATTAAGGGTGTTCCTTAATGACGTGCTAATATTTAAGGGTGTAATTCCTCAGGTAATTTTATGAAAAAAGTTTCATATGAACATATATCCGCAACGGCTTCAATTTTTTGCTACAGGGTGTTTAACTATTTTTTTAAATCATTATGTTGTTAAATAAAGTAAATTCAGTGAAACACTAAAAATCGAACAACACCCACAACTTACTTTAAGTCAACAAATATAGTTTTGAATGATATTTGTAAAAACTTTATTTGTTTCAAACTAACTAGATTTAGTGTTCAAAATTTATTCATCAATATGATTAGAGATATTAAAAAAAATAAGAGAATCCTTTAAGATTAATTTTTCACCAATGATTGGAAATTCCTCATCTGGCATGAGAAAACGAATACTTTGACCATATTCAATGGTAACTTGTTCCATTTTGTTAAATTCTAAAGAAAATTCTCTTATAGGCAAGACTCGTTCTACTGTATTTATATGTTTCATTCAATTTATTTAGAGATAATTATGAATTAGTTAATTAGTTAATGTTACGGGATTAAAGTTTGGATATAAGCGTAAGGGATTCATCAAAGTTCATCGAAAATTTCTTGAATCTTTCACCAATGATTGGAAATTCCTCATCTGGCATCATAAAACGAATACTATGACCATATTCAATGGTAACTTCGACCATATTCAGGCAACTTTTTCCATTTTGTTAGATGCTAGAGAAAATTCCTATGAGCAAGACTCAGTTTTATATACATGCTTCATTCGATTTATTAAGAAGTATTGACCTACTTGCGTTTGCTTCATATTGTATGGCAAGTGTCCATCTATCTAAGAATATTACAAAATCAAGCGAGAAAAATTGACATCTTGGAAAACTTTTCGGACGTTTCTTGATTTTAATTTTTGAAACGTGTCATTCAACTTTGCTTGCTTTCACTCCAGGTTGATAATAAATTGGGAGACCATTTTCAGCCTTGACGATTTAGATTGCAAAATTTGGGAAATGTTTTTTTTTTGTTTTTTTTTACTGGGAAAACATCCCGGGAATAAATTTAAAAACAACTACACTAATACCTTTGTAGAGAAAACATTTAATAACTTACCTAACAATAGCTACTGCATATCTTGTGTAGACATATTTCACAATAAACGGTAGAAAGAAAATAAAATAAAAAGCATGAAAAAGCAAAAAAATAGGTTTACAAAATTAATTTACTGAAACGAATTCACATGACCAGGAAGAAGGTCTAAGAAATGCAGAAAAAGTTTTGAAAATTGGACCATCCAACTCTAATATCATTTTCCACTAAATATTAAATAATAATAATAAATATAAAAAATAATTGCATAATCTCAAATTATCTATCAAATTTTGTTTTTTTTTGCGTTATATACTACAAACACCTTATTGCAACTTTTTCTTTTCCGACATTGCGAGTGCGGTATCATTGACTCGATGAATTCGACTTAATGGATTGGATTTGATGGATTAGACTTGACGGATTGGACTTGATGGATTTAACTTGACGGATTGGACTTGATGGATTGGATTCGATGGATTGGCCAGGGTGGGTGGACTTGTTTATGATTGGATTTTCAATCAATCAATATCCAAAATCGAAACAAAAACGTCAGATAATACGCAAAAAAACAATACAATACAAAGTACAATCTTATAAAAGTATAGGAAATAAAAAACTTGCAAAAATTGTAGGCTATTTTGACGATTGTTCAACCCACCTTAATTGAAAGCGAAACTGTATTCTCGCAGTCGGTCAATTAATTGTTGTAAAAAAAGAACTTTGGGACTTATCTGTAGACTGACTGTCCTTTATAAAATGTTATTTTTGCAACCCATTAAATGAAATACAAATATGGTGTGTGTTGTTTTGTACAATCATTACTTTTACTTTTTTACTTTTTACTTTTTTACTTTTTCTCAAAATATAAGTTAATATAAGTCTAAAATATAAGTCTAAAATAACCTGGAATTCACACATCTCTGTGTATTATTATATCTATTCATTACTTATATCCTGTTCTTGAACAGAAATAATCGACCAAATATATAACTGCTACTATATTCTAGATGACATTTCTACACTTCAAAATTCTTTTGCAAAATTTTGCAATTCTACTGCGACAGTTATTTTATAAATGTCCATCAGAACCAACCATATAATGATTAATAAATGTGCATTTAAGTTGCAAAAAAAATATTCTAGAAAATATGTCAAATCTGTATTATCATTACTAATTACTACTGTATTTTTATTACTACTGTATTACTAATTTATTACAAATATACAGAGCGTTCAAGAAGGTGGTATCAACTTTTACGATGGATGCTAATAGATGGCACTGTTCCATATGCAAAATAAATATGTCTTCCAACATTGCTTCGAAAGAGGG
Organism: Othius punctulatus; assembly: GCA_951805005.1. NCBI lineage: Eukaryota > Metazoa > Arthropoda > Insecta > Coleoptera > Staphylinidae > Othius > Othius punctulatus. Next base: position 65,526,387 of record OX638142.1, read on the forward strand.
ATGTGGAAGAAAGGGGACTCTTCTTAAGCGCGTCTTGGCGAGAATACGAATTTATATAGATTTGCGATTATTGTTTGTATTATTAATAATGCGAATTTTTAGACATATCTTTTAATAGAAGATCTATGATCTTCTGAGATCCTATGAGATATAATAGAATATAATCTTTTAATATTTAGAATATGTCTAATTTGCTTCACAGGTCAGTATATTCCAGTTACATTCTAGAATTATGTAAATCTGAAAAGCTATGATAAAAAATCAGGACAAAAAAACCAGCAATATGCAAACGTTGAATGCGTCATAACAAGATAATGATTGAAAGTAATTGATGATACAATTACATTCATAAAGGCAATAAGAGTGACTATAAATAGTAATAATGCTGTTATTAAAACTAACGTTCAAATTATAGAGCTGTTCGTTTCCTAAAAAAATTATACCTGAAAACTCTACCATCATCTCACAAAACATACATTTATTATTACACGTTCATCAAATTTCTTATAACGAAATGAAATAGAAATGGGGAACATTTGTGAAAGCATACATTTATATAGCGAGTGGCCCAAAAGTACTCTTATTACTGGTTTAATTACATATTTTACCCCGAAGGGGCTCAAAATGTCCACCTTCCCTACTGTATACCTGTATACACCTGTATACTGTATACCTGTATATCTACTTTTGGGCCACCCGGTATATACAGGGTGTCTCATAAAAAACGCCGCTGGCAACAACTTCTTTATTTACCGGCCGATTAAAAAAAAAACAAGATTAAATCTCTTCACATGTTCTACAAAGGATCCCTAATTTTGTTTTTTTTTGCAAAATCAACTTTCATTCCAGCGATAGTCATTTTTTTTTTCAAATGTTTACATATATTTTCTTTTTTTTCTGGTAGAGGTTATGTTTTGAATCCAAAGATGTATAATAAGTTGGCTTTGTTGGAATATTCGTTACAGAAAAAAAATGTTTAAATATTTTTTCAAGTGTGACGTAAAAAACAAAACATTATACATTACATTACATATTATATTATATTACTTTACATACATGTGATTTATGAGTGATTATTTTGATGAGGGAGTGTTATGAAGTGTAATATGATTCATAAAGCGTTTTTGTCGGATGTAATTTTGTAGTTCGTTTATCTTTTCTTTTAATACATAATTCGTCGATAATTGTCCTATTGTCCTGTTTTTGTTGAAATATATTTCGTTGTTTGTCCAGTTTTTGTTGATGGGTATGATTTTGGTGATCTTGTATAAATTTATGTTTGATATGTTATGAAGATGATTGTCCTTGTGTCTTAGTTTGGTGAGCCGTCTTAAACTCTTCCGTTCAGTTATGTCCCTAATTCGTTTGCAGATGTTTCTTATATTGTTCAGTATGATCTGGCCGTAGTCAATCATGGGCCTGCAGATAGATTTGTAAATTTTTGTTGCGGTACTAATGGATATCTTTCTTCCTCCGTATGTCGGACAACTAAAAATGTTTTGCTCGTTTTTGTATTTCCGTCTTTGTGTTCCGTAAATATTTGGTTTGGTTAGGTTAGGTCAGGTCAGGTTAGGTTAGGTTAGATTAGGTCTGATAATGAAAAGTAACAGAAATAGTGAACATTTGTGTCCAAGTTTTTAATATGTCACCACTCACTAGAACGATCCCTTGAGCTGACTCATCTCTATTTTCGAAACAGATGAGTTGATTAAATGAAAATTAGCATGTCGCACGTGAGGTCATCGACACCCCCGCCTGGGGGTGCAATGCCTATCCCAGCCGGTTCTGCAAGGTCCAAATCCCTGATGGAAACTCTTCTGGCCGCCAAAATGGAGCATGCAGCCCTGGGTGCATCAGTGAGAAGATCACTAGTGAGAACGGACAGTGCCGATAGTGCGAGTTCGTTCAGTTCAGTGAGTTCGCTCACTAGTGACGTTTGTCGATGTGACGACTGCCTTCTGGGAATTGCTGATTTGTACGCCCAGTCATCTGATGAGAACCAACAACGGAAAAAGGTAATGCAAATCTCATGAATCAACTTAATGTGAATTGGTTTAGTTATTAAACTAACTTAACGCATTTTATGTATGTACTTTACTGATAATTGAACAATTGAGTATTAAAACCAAAAACGATTAAAACTTTTCAAATTTTTTAAAAAAAAATTTGATATCTTGGGCTTACAATAAAAAGTGCACCAAGACCTAGTCACAAAGGCTGTATCGAGATAAATGCATTTGAAAATTCAACATTTGATAAATAACAACAACAATCTGATAAATCTAGTTTTCAATATTTATTATTCTTGCAAAGTTTTCCAATGAAGCATGATACAACATAAAATATTTTTCCTGGTAAATACAACGAACCAACGAACAATATGAGTTTGGTGTTTTAATGATAGTTCAATGGTCAATTATCATGGGGGCATATCAAATACCATAACCAACGTAAATAAACTAATAAATCATCTCACATAATCGCGATGACGTGCATTGGGAACTGTGACGTAATGATAAAATGCGCATTAGGCACGCTTATAACCCGGAGAAGAAATAATTGTGTAATTATTGTTTCATTGCCGCTTGGAGAATTCGATGATTGCATGAGTGCTCTCATTCAATCAAGCTAATAATGCTATTAGATTAATTAATTCGATTGAGCTGATGTACTCAGGCCATGAGACTGGTGTGTTAAATGTTTGGAACGTTCCACTAATAGTCTGTTAATCGTTTGTGCCCCATTTAACAGTCGATATATGTTTTTCATCTTGCATTGCTAGATTCTCTAAATACATAAGCTGCAGTAACAATAAAAGGTGCACCAAGATCACTTGATACAACAACTATCTGATAAATATAGTTTTCAATATTTTAGAATTCCAGTTTTATTATGGGTATTTCCATAGTTCAGGATAAATAAGCTGCATATTAGGCATAATCACCAATAGATTAGAGCAGAAATTCCAAAAAAAGTGGGCCGCGACCCACTGGTGGATTGCGAGTTGATTTTTGGTTGGTCGCGACAAGAACTTGAATCTATAGTTTTCTATTTTTAAGATATAAAAATTAAAATTAAAAAGATGGCAAACGTAAAAACAAAACAAAAAACAAAGCGCCGAGGATGATGTGAGCCGTTATACCTAAATTGGGCTTCTAAAAAGTGGATCGTAATGTTTAAAATTTGGGAACTCCTGGATTAGTGACTCTAATCGATGATTAAGTGACTCTAATCGATCGACGAGTGATTGATCTCCTCAATAAGTTTCTAGCTTGTTTTGATGTTAACCAATAGATATTTGTTCATCCTCTTTAATGTTCCATGCATCTAAACTACAATACTTCAGTTTTATTTTGGATTTATCAAATTTGTCATTTTGGTCATTGGCTATGTTCAAAAGTTTGGGAACTCCTTGATTAGAGACTACCTCCCCAATAAGTTTCTAGCTTGTTTTGATGATAAACCGCCAGTTTTTCCAGTAAATTGAAAGCCCCATCATAAGACCATTGATAATTTGGTCACTACTTAAAAAATAGCCATAGAAAATTTAAATTATCAGTAAATTACAGCCAATAGATATTTCTATATTCTCTTTGATGTTCCATGCATCTAAACTAAAATTCTTCAGTTTTATTTCGGATTTAGGATATTGATCATTTTGGTCGTTGGCTATGTTTAAAAGAACCCCTGGATTAAAGACTACCTCTCCAATAAGTTTCTAGCTTGTTTTGATGTTAAACCGCCAGTATTTTCCAGTAAAATGAAAGCCCAGTCATAAGAGCATTGATAATATGGTCACTACATCAAAAAATTGCGATTAAAAATTTAAATTTTCAGCAAATTACAGCCAATAGATATTTATTCATCCTTTTTGATGTTCCATGCATCTAAACTACAATTCTTCAGTTTTATTTAGGATATTGGTCATTTTGGTCATTGGCTATGTTTAAAAGTTTGGGAACCGCTGGATTAGAGACTACCTCCCAATAAGTTTCTAGCTTGTTTTGATGTTAAACCGCCAGTTTTTCCAGTAAATTGAAAGCCCCATCATAAGACCATTGATAATTTGGTCACTACTTAAATAGAAAATTTAAATTCTCAGTAAATTACAGCCAATAGATATTTCTGTATCCTCTTTGATGTTCCATGCATCTAAACTAAAATTCTTCAGTTTTATTGCGGATTTAGAATATTGGTCATTTTGGTCATCGGCTATGTTTAAAAGTTTTGGAACCCATGGATTAGAGACTACCTCCCCAATAAGTTTCTAGCTTGTTTTGGAGTTAAGCCGCCAGTTTTTCCAGTAAATTGAAAGCCCCGTCTTGAAAGCCCCGTCGTAAGAGCATTGATAATTTGGTCCGTACTTCAAAATTTATCGCTAGAAAATTTAAATTCTCAGTAAATTACAGCCAATAGATATTTGTTCATCCTCTTTGATGTTCCATTCATCTAAACTACAATTCTTCAGTTTTATTTCGGATTTAGGATATTGGTCATTTTGGTCATTGGCTATGTTTAAAAGTTTGGGAACCACTGGATTAGAGACTACCTCTACAATAAGCTTGTTTTGATGTTAAACTGCCAGTTTTCCAGTAAATTGAAAGCCCCCTCGTAAGAGTATTGATAATTTGGTCACTATTTAAAAAAATAGCGATAGAAAATATGAATTCTCGGTAAATTACAGCCAATAGATATTTGTTCATCCTCTTTGATGTTCCATGCATCTAAACCACAATTCTTCAGTTTTATTTCGGACAGTGTTTTATAAAAATACCATTTTCTAAGGTACAAACATGTTGTGCTGTTTGAGAATCGAATCAACGACTTTACATGCAAATGTCGATGGGGATATGTCCCTAAGATTATATTTTCAGAGTTATATAATTAATTTCAAGATGCTTAGACTAGTCGCAGTTTCACGTCAATATTTTCATGGGATTGCTGAAAACATTACATTTTTTATCAGGTCCTGCAGTGAGACTGATAATAAATAAACTTACTATTTCACATAGAATTATTTTAACATAGAAGTTCTAATCTATGCGATTCTTGATAGAATTTTTATAAAAAATTGTCATTCGTAATGGGAATTTATAAATTCTCCAAAAATCTACTTGCCATTTCATATAAGAAAACTATTTTGATAATCATTTATGAACGATCCCTAATGGCATTCAATTTATTTTTCGAAAATCTTACTGCTATTCCACACCGGATAAATTCACTTTGCATTCGTTTGACAATGAAATTCTAATATTTGTGATTCTTGATAGAATTTTCTAAACAAATTGTCATTCGTAATTAATATTTATAAATTGTTCAAAAAGTTACTTGCCCTTTATATGCAACTATTTTGAGAATCATTTATATGCGATCCTAATGGTATTTTATATATTTTTCGGAAATCTAACTGCTCTTCCACACCTGATAAAATTTTCGAATATTTGTGTGTTAAACTTACTATATCACTTTGCATTATTTTGACAATTTAGTTCTTATATTGGGTGATTCTTGATAGAATTTTCTAAAGAAATTGTCATTCGTAATGGGAATTTTTAGATTGTTCAAAAATCTACTTACCATTTCATATGAAACTATTTTGAGAATCATTTATGTACGATCCTAATGGTATTTAATTTATTTTTCGAAAATCTTACTGCTATTCCACACCGGATAAATTTTCGAATATAAGTTTGTTAAAATTACTATATCAGTTTGCATTATTTTGATAATGAAGTTCTAATCTATGCGATTCTTGGTAGAATTTTTGTAAAAAATTGTCATTCGTAATGGGAATTTATAAATTCTTCAAAAATCTACTTGCCATTTCATATAAAAAAACTATTTTGATAATCATTTATGTACTATTCCTAATGGTATTTAATTTATTTTTCGAAAATTTTACTACTATTCCACACCGGATAAATATTCGAATATAAGTTTGTTAAACTTACTATATCACTTTGCATTATTTTGACAATGAAGTTCTAATATGGGTGATACTTGATAGAATTAAAAAAAAAAATCATTTGTAATGGGAATTTTTAAATTGTTCAAAAATCTACTTGCCATTTTATATGAATCTTTTTTGAGAATCATTTATGAACGTTCCTATTGGTACTTAATTTATTTTTTGAAAATCTAACTTGCTCCTCCACACCGGATAAATTTTCGAACATAGGTTTGTTAAACTTACTATATCACTTTGCATTATTTTGACAATGAAATTCTAATATGGGTGATTCTTGGTAAAATTTTCTTAAAAAAATGTCATTCGTAATGGGAATTTTTAAATTATTCAAAAATCTACTTACCATTTCATATGAAACTATTTTGAAAATCATTTATGTACGATCCTAATGGTATTTAATTTATTTTTCGAAAATCTATGCATTATTTTGACATTGAAATTCTAATATTTGTGATTCTTGATAGAATTTTCTAAACAAATTGTCATTCGTAATGGGAATTTATAAATTCTTCAAAAATCTACTTGCCATTTCAAATAAAAAACTATTTTAATAATCATTTATATACGATTTCTGATGGTATTTAATTTATTTTTCGAAAATCTAACTGCTTCTCCACACCTGATAAATTTTCGAATATTTGTTTGTTAAACTTGCTATATCACTTTGCATTATTTTGACAATGAAGTTCTAATATTAGTGTTTCTTGGTAGAATTTTCTAAAAAAAAATGTCATTCGTAATGGGAATTTTTAAATTGTTCAAAAATCTACTTGCTATTTCATATGAAACTATTTTGAGAATCATTTATGTACGATCCTAATGGTATTTAATTTATTTTTCAAAAATCTAACGGTTCCTCTACACAGGATAAATTTTCGAATATTTGTTAAACTAGCGATATCATTTTGCATTATTTTGACAATGAAATTTAATTTTTGGTGATTCTTGATAGAATTTTCAACAAAATATTGTCAATCATAATGGGAATATTTAGATTGTTCAAAAATCTACTTGGTACTCTACATCAAACTATTTTATGATTCATGTATGTATTATTCTTACTCGTATTTAATTCATCTTTCGAAAATCTGACTTATTCCTCCACACCAGTTTAATTTTAGAATATTTTATGTACAATTTTAGAATTTGCAAAACAATATTGAAAGTTATCTAAAAATCTGAATGATGCCAGAAGGTGAGAAGTATGTAGTTCTAATAGTATTTTCTTAGTAAGTGTGTAGTAGTGTGATGTATGTAAGTGTAAGTATGTAGTAGTAATACGTATTATAACATTGCTGATGTAATTAAATTGGTTACGATTTTTCTAATTATGTGATTATGAATCGACTTTGAATTATTATTGTTTTTTATGTATTTTTTGTGCTATTGTAGGTTTAAATTGCAATGTTAGAGTTTAAAATATCTCAAAATTATGATGACAAATTATGATGATTGTGACAATAAAATTCTAATATGTGCGATTCTTGATAGAATTAAAAAAATACTGTCATTCGTAATGGGAATTTTTAGATTGTTCAAAAATCTACTGGGTACTCCACATGAAACTATTTTATGATTCATTTATGTATGATTCCTACTCGTATGAAATTCATCTTTCGAAAATATAACTTATTCATCCACACCAGTTTAATTTTAGAATATTTTTTGTACAATTTTAGAATTTGCGAAAAACATTGAAAGTTTTCTAAAAATCTTAATGATGCCAAAAGTTGAGAAGTATGTAGTTCTAATAGTATATACTTAGTAAGTGTGTAGTAGGGTAATGAATGTAAGTGTACGTATGTAGTAGTGTAATGTATGTAAGTGTACGCATGTAGTAGTAATACATATTTTCACATTGCTGATATAATTAATTGGTTACGATTTTTCTATTTATGTGATTATGAATCGACTTTGAATTATTATTGTTTTAGTAGGTTTAAATTGCAATGTTATAGTTTATAATATCTCAAAATTATATTGACAAATTATGATAATTTTGACTAATGAAATTCTAATATGTGCGATTTTTTATAGAATTTTCTAAAACAATTTTCAATCGTAATGGGATTTTTTAGAGTGTTTAAAAATCTACTTGGCACTCCACATGAAACTATTTTATGATTCATGTGTGTATGATTCCTACTCGTATTTAATTCGTTTTTCAAATATCTCACTTGTTCCTCCACATAAGTTTAATTTTAGAATACTTTTTGTACAATTTTAGAATTTTCAAACAAAAATTTAAAAGTTTTCTAAAAATCTTAAAGATGCCAGAAGTTGAGAAGTATATCGTTCTAACAGTATATTCTTAGTAAGTGTGTAATTGTGTAATGTATGTAAGTGTACGTGTGTAGTAGTAATACATATTTTCACATTGCTAATGTAATTAATTGGTTACGATTTTTCTAATTATGTGATTATGAATCGACTTTGAATTATTATAAATTGCAATGTTATAGTTTAAAATATCTCAAAATTATGATGACAAATTATGATGATTTTGGCAATGACATTCTAATAAGTGCGATTATTGATAGAATTTTCTAAAAAAAATGTCATTCGTAATGGGAATTTTTAGATTGTTCAAAAATCTACTAGGTACTCCACATGAAACTACTTTATGATTTATGTGTGTATGATTTCTAGTCGATTTCAATTCATTTTTCGAAAATCTCACTTGTTCCTCCACACCAGTTGAATCTTAGAATATATTTTGTACAATTTTTGAATTTTGAGCAATTTTGGAGAGTTTTCTAAAAATTTAATGATGCCAGAAGTTTAGAAGTATGTAGTAGTAGTAGTAGTAGTAGTATTAGTAGTAGTAGTAGTAGTAGTAGTAGTAGTAGTAGTAGTAGTAGTAGTAGTAGCAGTAGTAGTAGTAGTAGTAGTAGTATATACTTAGTAAGTATGTAGTAGTATATATAAACAGTTAAATTTTAAATTTTTTGTACAATTTTAGAATTTCCAAGCAATTTTGGTGAGTTTTCTAAACATTTAATGATGCCAGAAGTTGAGAAGTATATAGTAGTAGTAGTATATGTATACTTAGTAAGCATGTAGTAGTATATATTATCACATTGCTGATGTAATTAATTGGATACGACTTTTCTAATTATGTGATGATGAATCGACATTGAGTTATTGTTCGTTTTTTATGTATTTTTTGTGCTATTGTAGGTTTAAATTATTGCAATGTTATAGTTTAAAATATCTCTACATTATGATAAAGATTTTATAATGAATTGTAATTGTATGCTATTGTATGTGTAATGAAACAAAAATGATTAAATTTAATATTTATTTAATTCTTAACATAAATCAAAAGAAACATAACAACAACGAAATTCAAACGCTCAGAATTAAACAACAGCTCTTTAGTGGTGTCCCTTGTATCCCCATTTTTTGTGCCCCTCATGGCCTCCCTTCTTGCCGTACTTCTCCCCATGGCCGAAGTGCTCCTCGTGTCCCCCAGCCTTCTTGTGGCCCTTATCGTCGTGGTAATGGGACCCGTGCTCGTGGTGTCCCTTCTTCCCGTAGTGGTCCTCGTGGTGACCTCCCTTGTGGTGTCCTCCCTTCTTGTGTCCTCCCTTCTTGTGCCCGTCCTCGTGGTGGAACCCTCCATGCTTCTCGTGGTGGCCGGAATCATGGTCCTCGTCGTAGAAGTGCTTCTCTTTCTTGAACTCGTCCTTCTTGTGCACGTCATGGCCTCCCTTGGTGCTGTGGCCCTTCTTGAAGCTCCCCTTCTCGGCGTACTTGTGCCCCTTCTCGCCCTTCTCGCCCTTGTGGTGCTCGGCGTGGTAGCCGTCGTCGTGGTGGTGCTTCTTCTTGTGACCGCCGTGCTCCTCGTGGTGGCCTTTCTTGCTTTCCTTGTCGTGGTGGCCCTTCTCGCCCTTCTCGTGGGAGTGGTGGCCCTTGTAGCCTTTGTCGCCTTTGTCGCCCTTTTTGCTGTGGTGGTCAGCGTGGTGCTCCTTGCCGCCGCCCTTCTTCCATCCGTGGCCAGAAGCCGCCGCTTCCAAGTCTTGCACTTCACGTTTATTCCTAGTGATTTCCCTTGAGTAAACTACACAGGCTATCGCCACCAGGAGCCCTAGCACGAAAAGCCCCCTGTTGTGCCACATTGTTGTATTGGTTGTGAGATGCAACTTTGGACTGATGACTACAGCTTACAGCCGGGGTATTTATACTATTTTTATTATTGGTTTTTTGCTCTTCCAGCCGGGTGAAAACATTTAGTAAGTAATTGAACTGTGAAGAATCTATTGACAAATTTACCATTCTCTCGCAAACTTGTGTCTTGTGGTTCGGACTTTCTCTGCAGTTTTTGTTTCTGATGTAACTATTACCATAATACAGTTTATTGGTACACGGATTACAACGTTTTTTCGTTCAAGCTCCAATTTATTGCTCACAGATTATATAGTTTAATTCGTTTAAGAGGCAATACGCAAAACATATTAAACAAAACGAATAGTATAATCGCCGATTTAATACAAATGATTCGGTTACATAGTGCATTTTAAATATTACGTTTACTGTGCTCCTAAATATTTTCGAAATAATTATGTATCTTAAGACTTAAGACTTAAGAATTTTTTTACTATCTAAAGCATATGAACATGAACATGGGGAAGAACGATCACCCAATTTTTTATAGAAATCGAGTTGATGGTGCCATGTTTGTAGCATGGGAGAAGTAGTTTCTACACGCGAAGTAAAACGGTGAAAAACGGTCTCCCGTTAGCTTCAAAAACGAAGAAATTGAATAGGATTCTCAGTAAACTCGGCTAGTTTGCCAGAAGAAGATGAAGATCAAGAAGAAAGATTTATAGATTTTGGTGTCCAATGGACAAAGAACAATAATCATAATAATATTTTATCATGACATTATTTCATACATTAAATCATGACATTGAATTAAATACAACATTGAAACAAATGAAATACAATTTGTTGAAACAACAAATGAAATACAATTTGTATTTCATTTTAAAAATAATATTTTTTGTATAGAAAATCTTAAAAGATTGAAAAAAAAGTATTTCGTGTTTTGTTCAATATTTCAATAAACCCGTCAAAGTATATTATAAATACTAATTTTTCCTCTCTGTGCTCTATTAGAATTTAAAAAAATCAACTTAGATTTCTGGAAAAGTAAATAAAATGGACTCGTTGATCGGTTTTTCTATGTATCCAATAACGAGAAAAATGTATACATATATGTTTAAAGTACGTCAAGAAATATCTAGACAAACTCTGTGAATTTTAATCATACACTCTGCTGGTTTTTCAACCTATAATTATTCTTTATTGAGTACCAATTACTTTTTTCTTGGTTGGGTGACCAGTTGTCATGCATATCAGCAGATGTATAATTCTAGCGAACAGAGGCACGAAAAAAAGGATTATATAAGTATATTTTTTGCATTCCTGGAATGTATAATGATTATACAGAGGCATTGATGACATTGAAAATGTAACGTTATACTCACATTATTATAAATATTGTGCTGCCGTAGTATGGAATAATTTCGAATTGACGCCGTTGAAAACAACGAAATGAAACAAATTACTTCAAACAGACATCTGTAATTTTCAAATATCAAAATTCAAATTAATAACAAATATTTATCATAAAAATAAGATCAGGATATATAAATATTAAAATACATATCATGCCTCTGATAATGTTTTTTTTTAAATCGAAATTATTTAGGCGAAATAATATAAATAAATAATAAAATAAAATAATAGTTATGTATGGTATAAGTGAATAAAGTCGGATTTTATCCACGAAAAAATAGTTTAGCGCGAAGGCGAGTGCGATAATGTTTGCGAGTGGATAAAATTGCTTTATTCATGTGTATCATACAAGATTTTTTCCATTCGTTATCAGAATTGAAGAATTTGCGTGTAGTGTCCCATTGTCAGGTGACAATGAAAATTTCAAGAATAGTGCGAAATTACCCATTTTTTTCCTTTAATCACGTTGTCAATGGTTATAGTGAATAAGGATAAAATGTAAATATTTGATTAGCCCATTCGATTAAAGTGTAATTTTAGCGATGAGATTCAATATATATAATGAGCATTTTAATAATGCAAATTGAAAAATAGCTATTTATGGTATAAGTGAATAAGTCGAATTTTATCCACGAAAAAACAGTTTAACGCAAGAGGCGAAGGCGAGTGCGATAATGTTTGCGAGTGGATAAAATTGCTTTATTCATGTGTATCATACAAGATTTTTTCCAATTCGTTATCAGAATTACAGAATTTGCGTGAAGTGTCACATTGTCAGGTGACAACGAAAATTTCAAGGATAGTGCGAATTTACCTTTTTTTTTAAACTTTATTCACGTTATCAATGGTTATAGTGAATAAAGCACTATAACGCACTATAATATAACCATTGATAACGTGAATAAAGTGAAAATGTAAACATTTTATTCACCCATCCGATTAAAGTGTAGTTTTAACGATGAGATTCAATATACATAATGAGCATTTTAATAATGCCAATTTTAAATAAAATATTATTTACCAATAAGTACTTTTATAAATATAATAATATAACAACCTTAGAAACAAATTACAATACGACAAGTAATTGCATTTATAATTTATGGTCAAATGTAAAAATATTGCTGACCCTATAAAACAATGTATGAGAGATTCTCGAAAGCCCATCTCAATTTTGAAAATCTAATTTAATGTGAAAAAAGAATTGAACTGTGGATTCTGAACGAAACATAAAGATAGATAATAAAGACTATTTCCTACTACTTATTGTAAAAAATAGTTGCTCAATTCAACTAATATGTATTTACTTCTTCCAATCATAAATTAAGTTAGGGGTTTGAATTTCAGCGAAATACAACTGTTATTTTTTTGTGATTTTGTGCATTTGCAGGACAGCTAAATGGACAAAGATATGTTAATGCTATTTTTTGGCGATTTCGTGGGTTGGAATTTTAGTGAAATTGACATAGACATGCCAATGCTATTTTTGGTGATTTTGTGCTTTTTTGAATTCGCATAAAACCAGGAATTTATATTTGGCTACTTTAAACATACTTATTCTAAAATACTTTACTTCGATTTCTTTCTGAAATGTTCCACACCTGAGATATTTCATATCAAATCAACCAATACCTCAACGTTATTGTTGCGGCTTTGGTTAATTTTTGGTGAACTTGTACCTCAACAGGAATCTTAAAAAAAACATAAAATGTTGTGATTTTTTTTCAGATGGGTTCAAGGTCATGATAGATAATAAAGACTATTTCCTACTACATATTATATTACTAAATTTTGAAAAATTTAGCTGTTTAATTAAACTAATATTTATTTACTTCATCCAATCATAAATTAAGTTAGGGGTTTGAATTTCGGCGAAATACAACTGTTATTTTTTGGTGATTTTGTGGATTTGAAGGACAGCGAAATGGATAAAGATATGTTAATACTATTTTTCTAAGTTAATGCTAAGTTAGGGGTTTGAATTTTATCAGCGAAATAGACACAGAAATGCCACTGTTATTTTTTGATAATTTTGTGGATTTGAACGACATCGAAATGGACAAAGAAATGCTATTGTTATTTTTTGGTGATATTGTGGGTTGGAAATTTTATCGAAATGGACACAGACATGCCAATGCTATTGTTTGGTGATTTTGTGCTTTTTTGAATTCGCATAAAACCAGGAACTTATATTTGGCTATATTATACATACTTATTCTAAAATTATTTACTTCGATTTCTTCCTGAAATTTTCCAAAACTGAGCCTTTGCATATCAAGTCAACCAATACTTGAACCTTATTGTTGCCGATTTGGTTAATTTTTGGTGAACTTGTACCTTAACAGAAATGTTAAAAAACACATAAAATGTTGTGATTTTGAATGCTTGAAGACATGCTAGTGTAATTTTTTGATGATTGTGTGGGTTGGAATTTTAACGAAATGGACATAGAAATTTCAGGCCATTTCATATCAAATCAACCAATACTTGAACCTTATTGTCGTGTATTTTGTTAATTTTTGGTGAACTTATACCTTACCAGGAATTTTCCACCCGTTTTTGAGATATTGTATTTTCAAAATTTCCGAAAAATGCTAAAATGCTCTATCCTTCATAACTTAAAATGCCATTTACTATGAAACCATGATACAACCATGGTATAGGTGACATTTAAAAGCGTATAAATAGGGGTTTCATATTATGTACAACATGCCACAATTTTTTTTAAAGAATTAGAAAATAAAAGAACTATATATTTTTAAATTTAGGAAAACGGATTGTTTTTAAATTAAAAAAAAAATCACTAATGGTATAAATCTCATAACCAAATGGCAAATATAATATGATATCTCAATGGTATCATTCAAAACTTGATTTTTTGTTGTTGTAGGAGAATAAATTTAACTTTGTCCCAAAAACCTTAAAAAATATCTCTCTTTTCTTAGCTACGAGTAGTATGTTGGACGTTTTTGTCATCTTCTGTGGGGTTAGCTGATATGTTCTCCCTGTAGCTGCACTTGGATCTAGTAGTAATAGTAAATGGCATTTGAAGTTATGGAGGATA